>VWZE01022902.1:31723-46039 GCA_013396675.1 Eubucco bourcierii | reverse complement strand
CTTGCTGAGGCTGCACTGATTCCTCTGTCCATGGCACTGACGGAGATGTCAAACAGCACTGGTGCCAGCACTGAGCCCTGAGGGAGCCACTTGGCACTGGTCTCCAGGTGGACATTGTGCCCTTGATCACCACTCTCTGGGTGCCACCATCCAGCCAGTTCCTTACCCAGCAGTGCTCCACACATCCAGTCCATGTATTTCCAGTTTGGTGCCCAGGATGTCATGTGGGACAGAGTCAAATGCCTTTCTCAGGTCTCAGCCTGTACTGCTGCAGTTTATTCATCTCTGCAGGTACACGTCTCTACACCTGTCCTTGTTCAACCTCATTTGGTTCCTCTGTGCCCAGCTCTGTCTGTCCAGGTCTGGCTGGATGACCTCACAGTCTGTAGCTGTATCAGTCAAGCCTCCCAGTTTGGTGTCATCAGCAACCTTGCTGATCAGAGTCTGTCTGTCTGTGCCCTCATCAAAGGCACTGATGAACATGTTGAACAGCACCAGACCCAACAGAGACCTCTGGGGCACTCCACTGGTTACAGCTCTCCAGCTGGGCCTGCACTATTGATCACCACAGTTTGAATTCTATCCTATAACCAGTTCCTAATCCACCTCACTGCCTGCTCTTCCATCCCACACTTCCTGACCTTGCTCACCAGGATGTTATGGGAGATGGTGTCAAAGGTCTTGCTAAGGTCAAGGTAGACTACATCCACTGCTTTCCCTGTCTATCCATTCAGTTATGTCCTCATAGAATGCTATCAGGTTACTCAAAAGCTTTAATAACCACAATGTCCAAAGTCAAGTGAGGCAATGAAGACATTTACTGTCACTCTGTCCTGCTCAGGGCTGTTAGACTTTGCCTTTCTTCAGAGCCTATGAGGAGAAGCAGCCAGGACAACTGAGTTGGTGAGACACCGACATATTCACTGTACAGGCAGGCAAGATGCAGCCCTTCTGGACCATAAATGGTTTGAAATGGTTCTTGTTCTCTCACCATTAGAATCTACACCAGATATGATGAGTGAGTCATGGGGGAACACTACCCAACATGTCTTTTTTATGACATGAGCAGGATCCAGGTTTTGAGGCGAAGGCTGTGCCTGAGAGAGTTGGGGATCTGCAGCCTGGAGAAGAGAAGGCTTCCAGGAGACCTTAGACTGGCCTTCCAGGATCTGAAGGGGGCTCCAGAAAGGCTGGGGAGGGACTATTGACAAGGGTTTGGAATACCAGGACAAGGGGCAATGGGTTTGAAGTGTCAGAGGGGAGATTGAAAGTGGATGTTATGAGGAAGTTGTTTACAGTGAGGGTGGTGAGACAGTGGCACAGGTGATCAAAGATCACATTGGTTGATTCTGTGCTCCACAGCCTCCCTGGAAGTGTTCAAGGCCAGGTTGGATGAGGCCTTGAGTGACCTGTGCTAGTGGGAGGTGTCCCTGCCTATGGCAGGGTGTTGGAACTGGCTGATCCTTGAGGTCCCTTCCAACCTTACCATTCTATGATACTATGATTCTATTGTTCTCAAATATCCAAGAACTAGGGAAGATGATTTTGGAAGAAGGAGGAAAGCTGCTCTGGGTGAGTTTATTTTTGGCAGTGAATTTGCTGAAGTGACAGATTCAGAGATTTCCAAGTGAGAAAAAGCTGTGACACTTGCACATGCCTGGTGGTGCTGTGTACACAGCTATATAAAAATGGAAGAGAGCTTCCAGTTCACAGACATAGAATCATAGAATGGAAAGGTTGGAAGTGACCTCAAAGCTCAGCCAGTTTCAACCCCCTGCCATAGGCAGGGACACCTCCCACTAATTCAGGTCATTCAAGGCCTCATCCAGTCTGGCCTGCAACACCTCCAGGGAGGTGGTGGAGCACAGAATCACCCAATCAAAGATCCCATTGGGTGATTCTGTGCTCCACAACCTCCCTGGGCAACCTGTGCCAGTGTCTCACCACCCTCACTGCAAACAACTTCTTCTCAACATCCACTCTCAGCCTCCCCTCTGCCACTTCAAACCCATTCCTCCTTGTCCTGGCATTCCCAGACCTTGTCAATAGTCCCTCCCCAGCCTTCCTGTAGGCCTCTTCAGATCCTGGAAGGTTACTATAATATCTCCTGGCAGCCTTCTCTTCTCCAGGCTGCACAGCCCCAACTCTCTCAGCCTGTCCTCACAGCACAGCTGCTGCAGCCCTCTCACCATCTTGGTGGCCTCCTCTGCACTGGCTCCAACACTTCCATGTCCTTCATGTGCTGGTGGCTCCAGAGCTGCACACAAGACTCCAGATGTGTGTGTAAAGCTTTGTGTTGTGCAATCCTTCTCCTCCTTTCTGCTCAGTAGCTGTTAGACCTTCCTACCAATACCAACCAAGCCAACGCAGCAGCCAAAGGTAAAATTAATGACATCCATTGACCCTTTAGATTTTTTGGCCTTTAAAGTTTTATGAGAGGATTTCACAGCCATAAAATTTAACAGTGTTTTTCATTACAGGCTTCCTCTGGTTGATTTGTCAGCTACAATAAATAAGATTCTGTTGGATGAATACTGGTGTGCTCGTGAACAGCAACCAGGTCGAGTCAAAGCGGAGCGCCAATTACCTCTGCTTTCACTGGCAAAGGGGAAATCCAAGCACTACAAAGAGACTTATTAGGAAAAGCAATCAAGCAAAATGTGTGACTAATGGTGGCAATGCCTTACATTGAGCATCTTGGCTGTAATCATTTGGAAATTGAAAGTTGTTTGGTTTCCTCTGAAATAAAAACATTTTCTTCCTCCGCCCGACTCCAGCCTTGGGTTAGTTATTGCCATCAGTTCGAGTCTAACAGCAGCACAGCACCCAGCAGAATCGATGCCTTGCTGGATGGAGTGAGGGCACAAGTTAATTGCTCTTTTTAAATGAAATATTTGCCTTTACAGTAAATACACTGGGAAGCCAAGATGATTAAAGTGCTGCTTTTATGAGAGTGGCTCTGGTGTCTCCTGATTGCTGCTCATTACCGGGGGTACATTAAATAAACAACAACGGTTGGCTCAGGGCAGACCTCATTGCTCTCTGCAACTACCTGAGAGGAGGTTGTGGACAGGTGGGGTTGGGCTCTGCTGCCAGGCACCCAGGGACCATTGATCCCAAACAAAAACCATTTGGAGAAGAAGAGGCTCAGGGTAGACCTCATTGCTCTCTGCAACTACCTGAGAGGAGGTTGTGGACAGGTGGGGTTGGGCTCTGCTGCCAGGCACCCAGGGACCATTGATCCCAAACAAAAACCATATGGAGAAGAAGAGGCTCAGGGTAGACCTCATTGCTCTCTGCAGCTGCCTGAGAGGAGGTTGTGGACAGGTGGGGTTGGGCTCTGCTGCCAGGCACCCAGGGACCATTGATCCCAAATGAAAACTATTTGGAGAAGAAGAGGCTCAGGGCAGACCTCATTGCTCTCTGCAACTACCTGAGAGGAGGTTGTGGACAGGTGGGGTTGGGCTCTGCTGCCAGGCACCCAGGGACCATTGATCCCAAATGAAAACCACTTGGAGAAGAAGAGGCTCAGGGCAGACCTCATTGCTCTCTGCAGCTACCTGAGAGGAGGTTGTAGCCAGGTGGAGTTGGTTTCTTCTCAAGGGCACCCAGGGACAGAACAAGAGGACACAGCCTCAAGCTGTGCCAGGGCAAGGTCAGGCTGGATGTTAGGAAGAAGTTGTTGGCAGAAAGAGAGATTGGCATTGGAATGGGCTACCTGAGGAGGTGGTGGAGTCCCCATCCCTGGAGGTGTTTAAAAGGAGGCTGCATGAGGCACTTTGTGCCATGGTTTAGTTAACTAGAAGGGGTTAGGTGATAGGTTGGACTCAAAGATCTTGAAGGTCTTTTCCAACTTGGTTAATTCTGTGATTCTGTGCTTTGCTTTCACTCTCTATTTTTTTTTCCCCTTAAGAAAGAACAAAACTGAGACTCTAACTGAGTTTCAACAATGTTCAGAATCACAGAATGGTGGGAGCTTAATGGGACCTCTGAAGATCTTCTAGTCCAACCCCCTGCTACAGCAGGATGGTGACTCCAAGACCTTCCTGGGCAGTCCTTTCCAATGCCTAATTCCCCTTTCCATCAGGAAGTGGTTTCTAACATCCAAACTAACCCTCACCTGATGCAGCTTCAGGCAATGCCCTCTCTTGTCACAAGCTGAATGGGAGCAGAGCCAGACCTCCACCTTACTACAACTTCCCTTCAGGTAGCTGTAGAGTGTGCTAAGGTCTCCCTGAGTCTCCTCTTCTCCAGGCTGAACACCCCCAACTCCCTCAGCCTCTCCTCAGCAGCCTTCCCCTCTAGCCCTTCCCCAGTCTCGTTGCTCTCCTCTGGCCTCACTCCAGCCCCTCAATCTCTCTGTTGCAGTGAGGACCCAGAGCTACACACAGTGCTCCAGCTGAGGCCTCAGCAGTGCCAGTCCAGGGGCAGAATGACAACCCTGCACCTGCTGCCCACACTGTTCCTGATACAGGCCAAGATGCCATTGGCCTTCTGTGCCAGCTGGGCACACTGCTGGCTCCTGTCCAGCTGGCTGCCACCCAGCACTGCCAGGTCACTCTCTGCCAGTCTGCTCTCCACCCAGGCTGTAGTGCTGCATGGGGTTACTGTGGCCAAAGTGTAGGAGCCTGCACTTGGCCTTGTTAAGCCTCATCCCATTGGTCTGTGTTCATTTACTTCTGGAGGATACTCAACCAGACTTTTATATAATATTTTGGGGTGGATTGTTGTTGTTTGTGGGTTGGTTTGGGTTTTGTTTTGGTGTTTGGTTTTGTTTTGTGGGTTTTTTTTTTTCCCCACACCCATAAGGACCCAGATGAAAAGCTTTACCAGGTCAGCTCTTTGCAGGTGACAATTTAGCTGAGTGTTAGAAGTTGTTTAGGATGTGTTGAGTGTTTTGCCAGTAGAGCTAACCCGTGCCTGTCACATTAAAATAGAAGACTTCATCTGCTTCCTTCAGAATGTGGAGGTTAAGATTAATTGTCTGTAGCTGTCACAGAGCACATCTCAGACATTGACCTCAAAGCACTCCAGCAGTAGGAGGTCTGTCTGGTGGTGCCTGTATTGTGAGAGTAGTTGCTCTTTTTGAAGTCTTTGTCCAGGACAGAAGGCTCAAAGCAGCTACCTACAACTTCTCTCCCAACTTCCACTGTGTGCTAAGAGCTCAGCTCCTACCAAACAGCCAGCCCAAGTTTACAGTGCTCTGCATGTGGGAAGTGAAGCAGAGCAAGGGAAGTGACTTGCCTCAGGCTAGGTAAAAGACTGGAGCTGAACAGAAGCGTCCTGCCTGTAGGCAATGTTACTATCTGCCTTCTGGAGGTGATGTTTGATTCACAGCAACTGGACCTATCTGTTTTCATGCCTGTGCTGTGGGTATTTAAGGAGAACTGGCTGCTTGCACCTCTTTCAGGCAAGGAAAGCAAATTAAACATTTAGCTGGGTTATTGATTGCCTCATGTTAATTGTGGCTTGCAGAGCAGCCAGAATGTGTTGGACAAGGTGTTCCTAAGTGCTTGCATGTGATCACAGCTAGCAGAGGGAAAAAAAATCACTCAAACCATAAAGCTGATACTGATTACTCTGAAATGAATCACAGAACCATAGAGTTGTTTCAGCTGGCAAAGACCTTTAGGATCATCCAGTCCAGCCACCGACCCAGCACCATCATGGCCATTAAACCATGTCCCAAAGTGCCTTGGCCACACATTTCTTGGGGCTGTGTAGCCTGGAGAAGAGAAGGCTTCGAGGGGACCTTATAGTAGTTTTCCAGTATCTGAAGGGGGCTACAGGAAGGCTGGGGAGGGACTATTGACAAGGTCTGGGAATGCCAGGACAAGGGGCAATGGGTTTGAAGTGGCAGAAAGTGGATGTTAGGAGGAAGTTGTTTGCAGTGAGGGTAGTGAGACACTGGCTCAGGTTGCCCANCCAGGGAGGTTGTGGAGCACAGAATCACCCAATGTGATCTTCTCCCTGTGCAACCTGTACCAGTGTCTCACCACCCTCACTGCAAACAACTTCTTCCTAATAACCACTTTCAATCTCCCCTCTGCCGGTTTAAACCCATTCCTCCTCCTCCTGGCATTACCAGACCTTGTCAATAATGCCTCCCCAGCCTTCCTGTAGGCCCCCTTCAAGTACTGGAAAGCTACTATAAGATCTCCTGGAAACCTTCTCTTCTCCAGGTTGCACAGCCCCAGATTTCGTAGCCTGTTCTTATAACAGAGCTGCTGCAGCCCTCTGATCATCTTCTGACCATCTTCTGATCGTCTTCTTGACCGCCTGGACACACTGCTGGCTCATGTTCAGCTGGATGTCAACCAGTGTCCACAGGTCCTCTTCAGCCACTCATTTCTCAATCACTGCCCCACATCTGGAGCATCCATTGGGTTTTTGTGACACAAATGCAGGACGCCACACTTGGTCTTGTTAAATCTCATACCATAGGTCTCAGCTGATTAATTCAGCCTGTCCAGGTCCCTCTGCAGAGCCTTCTCACCCTTAAACAGATCAAGACACCCACTCAATTAACTGTCTTCTGCAAACTCACTGAGGCTAGACTCACTCCCTCATTCAGGGAACTGATCAAGAATTGGAGTTGTGTAGATAGTTTAATGTCCATATGACAAACTCAGCTGTTACAGAACTCCATGCCACTGAAAACTGGCTTTTTATGATTAAATTTGAAAGTCAGGATGTTTATCTACTTTAAGCTGCTTTTGAAAGTTAATTAAAGTTCCTTTCAGAAGATATAAGATCCTTGAATAGTTAATGGGAAGAGATAAATTTAAAGACCCCCCCTAAACCAGCTTCCATGAATAATTCCACCTGAGCTCAACCCATATGAGAGATGAACAGGAGCATGTAGAGAATAATGCACATTTTCATGCAGCACTGGTTTTGGCCATGGAACCAGAGAGGAGTGTCTATGTGTGCATGAATCCTGGGAGTAAAACTCTTTACTGAGTTGTAAAGGCAAAATGTTGTAAAGGTAAAATTACAGCAGATACTTTGAATCATTTATCATCTTGATTAGAAGAGGTACTGAAGTTTAAAGCAAGATAGTAATTGCCACAATTAACTCTGGTTTTGTGATATGCAACCTAAAATTCCTTCCCTTTAATCCAAGGACACCTTGTTGGCTTCCCATATAGAATCATAGAATGGTAAGGTTGGAAGGGACCTCAAGGATCATCTCATTCCACCCTCCTGCCATAGGCAGGGACACCTCCCTCTAGCACAGGTCACTCAAGGTCTCTACCAACCTGGTCTTGAACACCTCCAGGGAGGGAGCAGCCACAACCTCCCTGGGCAACCTGTGCCAGTGTCTCACCACCCTCACTCCAAACAACTTCCTCCTAACATCCACTTTCAATCTCCCCTCTGACACTTCAAACCCATTCCCCTTGTCCTGGCATTCCCAGACCTTGTCAATAGTCCATCCCCAGCCTTTCTGGAGCCCCCTTCAGATCCTGCAAGGCCACTCCAAGCTCTCCTGGCAGCCTTCTCTTCTCCAGGCTGCACAGCCCCAACTCTCTCAGCCTGACCTCACAGCACAGCAGCTGCAGCCCTCTCAGCATCCTCATGGCCTCCTCTGCACTGGCTCCAACAGTTCCATGGCCTTCCTGTGCTGGGGGCTCCACAACTGCACACAGCACTCCAGGTGGGCTCTGAGGAGAGCAGAGCCAAGGGGCACAATCCCCTCCCTTGCCCTGCTGCCCACACTGCTCTTGCTGCAGCCCAGCACACAGTTGCTGTCTGGGCTGCACTCACACTGCAGCCTCATCTGGAGCTTTTCCTCACCCCACACTCCCAGGGTCTGTTCCTCAGGGCTGCTCTCAGCCATTCCCCACCCAGCCTGGAGCCGTGTTTGGGATTGTGCCTACCCAGGTGCAGAACCTTACCCTTGGCCTTGTTGAATGTCCTGAGGTTGGCCTGGGCACAGCTCTGCAGCCTGTGTAGGTCCCTCTGGATGGATCCCTGCCCTATACACAGCATAAAAACCATAGCTCTAACAAAATACAGCAGATGGAAATTAAAACCAAAGTAACTCAGACTAAGACTAGTTAGGAGTTGGAAGGAGCAGTGGAGGGTCTGCCTGAGGAGGCAGCTGGTGCCTCCACAGCTGACAAAACAACATTTTGTCAGCACCTCATAAAAGAGGGTTGATAGCTAATGAAGAAACAGAAATAAAGCAACTTCTCACCATCAGAGTGCTCTTTTAGAGCAACCTGGACCATCACTAGGAATATTTTTTCCTTATCCTCTAAGCTGCTATCGTGCTGTTGGAGGTACCTCAGTGGCTCAGGCTGTGCTTATCTCCTCTCTACAGATGTGATAAGATTCAGCTCACTACAGGTTTTACAACTCCTCATGGAGTCAAAGTTTTGCTGGTCTAGGCTTTGGTACAGGCTTTCCAGAGGTCATTTCAACACAAGGCACTGTTCTCCTTATGGCATCCCTGCTTGAGTGCTGTTGCTTAAGGCAATCCTGACCTGGAGGAACTTATGTCAAGAGAAAGAGAAGTTGGATTCTCCAGCTGTGCTTGGAAAATATCTTCTGAGTGAAGACATTTCACTGGGCAAAAAGCCAGTGAAACTCTCTGTTGTGGATATGGCAGAAATGACTTACACAGCTTTGCAGTTTATTAACAGGATGGGAGAAAACACAGCCTCTAATAATCCCTGTAAAATCAAAGTCTGGTCTCCTCTCCTGATTTTTCTGCTCTTTAGGCTATCACTTTCCATCTGGGAACACTGGAGTTAAAAAATGGAGTTATTAGAGTAATAAGAAAATAATGTCAGGAGTGGTATGGTCACTGAGGTAACCATAGCCTGTGGCACAATTTAGACCACATCCAAAGCCTCCAATAATCATTTCCTGGGTGGCAGAGATTGGTCAAAGCACAGTTTTGGTAATTAGTAATTGATAGCTGGCTCCTTGTCAGGCATCCATCTCTGCCTGTGGGAAATGAAAAGAAGAAAAGAATTCCATCCAAAACCTCCTGGCCCAGCTGGGTAGTGCCTCTGCATGTTGGAAGGCTGTAGTTGGTGCAGGGAAGTGATGGACTAAGGGTTGTGTTAGGGAATGTGACATCAGGAGGTCATAGGATGGGACAAGAGCAGCCTCAGACGGGATCTGCTGAATGTTTATCAGTTGCTAGAGGGTGGGGGGCAAGGGGATGGAACCAGGTTCTCTTCAATGCTGCCTGGTGACAGGGCAAGGAGCAATAGGCACAAACTGGAGCCCAGGCTCGCAGGATGTCAGGGGTTGGAAGAGACTCAAAGAGATCATCCAGTCCAACCCTCCTGCCAGAGCAGGACCAGACAATCCAGCTCAGGGAACACAGGAACACATCCAGACAGGCCTGGAGAGGCTCCAGAGAAAGAGACTCCACAACCTCTCTGGGCAGCCTGTGCCAGAGCTCTGGGACCCTTACACTCAAGAAGTTCTTCCTCATGCTGAGCTGCAACTTCCTGTGCTGCAGTTTCCATCCACTGCCTCTTGTCCTATCCCAGGCAGCAGTGAGCAGAGCCTGTCCCCCCCCACTCCTGACCCCCAGCCCTCAGACATTTAGAAACATTGATTAAATCCCCTCTCAGTCTTCTCATCTCCAGACTAAGCAGCCCCAGGTCCCTCAGCCTCTCCTCGCCAGGCAGTGCTCCAGTCCCCTCAGCATCCTCTCAGCCCTCCGCTAGACTTTCTCCAGCAGGTCCCTGTCCCTCTTAAACTGGGGAGTCCAAAACTGAACTCAATACTCATGATGAGGTCTCAGCAGGGCAGAGTAGAGGGGCAGGAGAACCTCTCTGGATGTGCTGGACACACTCTTCTTTATCCACCCCAGGATCCCACTGTCTTCATGTTGAGCTGCAACCTCCTGTGCTGCAGCTTCCATCCATTGCTCCTTGTCCTATCCCAGGCAGCAGTGAGCAGATCATATCCCCTCCCCGACCCCCAGCCCTCAGATACTTAGAAATGTTTATTAAATCCCCTCTCAGTCTTCTCTTCTCCAGACTAAAAAGACTG
The DNA here is from genome assembly GCA_013396675.1 of Eubucco bourcierii. NCBI lineage: Eukaryota > Metazoa > Chordata > Aves > Piciformes > Ramphastidae > Eubucco > Eubucco bourcierii. The sequence continues at coordinate 36,016 of VWZE01022902.1, read as the reverse complement.
CTTCCATCTGACCAGGAGGGGTAAACTTCTTGGATGTGAGGGTGACAGACACCTGAAGCAGGCTTCCTAGAGAAATTGTGGAGATTCCAACCCTACCTGGCCATTGTGATCCTGGGCAAGCAGCTGTGGGTGACCCTGTTTTAGCAGGGAGGTTGGACTGAATGATCTCCAGGAGTCCCTTCCAACCTCCACCATGCTGGGATTCTGGGACTCTGAGAATTCTTTTAGCAAAATATTAATCACTGCATTTTTTCCCCCCTCCAGTAATAATGTATATTAGAATGGGATTAAATAGATACCAAAACCAGGAATAAAGAGATAAAACATTATACTTTTTGTGTTGCTTTTGGTTTGGTTGGCTGGGGTTTTTTCATAGCAACATGCAAGTTGGCAAAGCCCCTCAGGATCACCAAGATCAACCTAGGACCCTACAAGATTCACCTTAAATCATAGCCCCAAGCACCACATCCAAACCATCCTTAAACACAGCCAGGCTGGGTGACTCCACCACCTCCCTGGGCAGCTCATTCCAGTCCCTGACCACTGTCTCCATTAAAAACTTTTTCCTGATGTCCAATCTAAACCTTCCAACCTCCACCATGCTGGAGGTAACAAAATATTGATCACTGCATTTCCACACCTCCCCCAAGCCCCCCTCCACCTCAGTAATAATGTATTATAATGGGGTTAAATAGATACTGTGTACAGTTCTGGAGCCCCCAGCACAGGAAGGGCATTGAACTGCTGGAGTGGGTCCAGAGGAGGCCACCAAGATGCTGAGAGGGCTGCAGCAGCTGTGCTGTGAGGACAGGCTGAGAGAGTTGGGGCTCTGCAGCCTGGAGAAGAGAAGGCTTCCTGGAGACCTTGGAGTGGCCTTCCAGAATCTGAAGTGGGCTCCAGGAAGGCTGGGGAGGGACTATTGACAAGGTCTGGTAATATCAGGACAAGGGGCAATGGGTTTGAAGTGTCAGAGGGGAGATTGAAAGTGGATGTTAGAGGGGAGTTGTTTGCAGTGGGGTTGGTTTGCACTGGCACAGGTTGCCCAGGGAGGTTGTGGCTGCTCCCTCCCTGGAGGTGTTCAAGGCCAGGCTCGAGCAGGCCTTGAGTGAGCTGTGCTAGTGGGAGGTGTCCCTGCCTATGGCAGGGGGTTGGGACTGGATGATTATTGAGGTCCTTTCCAACCTTCCCATTCTATGATTCTATGATTCTATGAAATCCTGTCCTGAAGTGTTCTCATTTGTAGCCATTCACAGCTGGATACAGCCATTACGAGTGGACAGCAGTATTCAAGAGACCCACTAGGAGAAATCTTTGCTGTGAGATAATGTCCTCCATGCTAATTAGAGTTCTGCCTTTTAGCAAGAAGCTGGGTACACATTGCTGGCAAACATGTCCACAGCCTCATAAAAATTTATGTCACTGATGAATAATTCTCTCGCAGGTTACCTGCTCCTTCAAATTCAAAGTATACAGTTCATGCTAAGGAGCAGCACATCCTTAAAGCTTATATTTTGCTTATGTACCAAATGCTGCTGCTCCTCAGGGCTTGTTTGGGGGTGGTTTGGGTTTTATCCTATGTTATTATTTCTTATTAGCCTCATAGTTGGTGTTTTTAAAGTCAGATGCTAGCAGATGTGCTGTTAAATAACTCCTCATATAGACACTCCCTTGCCCTGCTGCCCACACTGCTCTTGCTGCAGCCCAGCACACAGTTGCTGTCTGGGCTGCACTCACACTGCAGCCTCATCTGGAGCTTTTCATCACCCCACACCCCCAGGGCCTGTTCCTCAGGGCTGCTCTCAGTCATTCCCCACCCAGTCTGCAGTTGTACTTGGCATTGTGCCTAGCCAGGTGCAGGACCTTACCCTTGGCCTTGTTGAATGTCCTGAGGTTGGCCTGGGCACAGCTCTGCAGCCTGTCCAGGTCCCTCTGCATGGATCCCTGCCCTCTAGCAAGTCGACTGTGCCACACAGCTTGGTGCCATCTGCACACTTGCTGAGGCTGCACTGATTCCTCTGTCCATGGCACTGACAGAGATGTCAAACAGCACTGATGCCAGTACTGACACCTTGCTGAATTTCCTTCTAGAGGGGGCAGGGTCACCTGGGACAGAAACAGAGACCTCTGCTGGAGGCAGCCTGTTGTCCTTGAGGCAGCTGAAAGATCACTCCCTGCCTTCAGTCCTTGCTTTCTTGCTGCAGACTCAGACAGAATGTGAGATTTCAGTGTGCCTGCTGAGCTGCAAGCATCTGCAACAAGTCAGACTGCAGTGTCTGCAGTGTGGGTTGTTGGTTTTGTTTGCCTGGGATCACATCTCATCTTTAAAAACTACTGCCCACTGCCTTTTTATTGCATCTTTTAGTGGATTTATTTTTCCTGTGTGGGTTTTCATAGAACTGTAGAATTGTCAGGGTTGGAAAGGACCACAAGGATCACCCAGCTCCAACCCCCCTGCCATGGGCAGGGACACCTCACACTAGATCAGGTTGCTCAGAGCCACATCCAGCCTGGCCATAAAGACTTCCAGGGATGAGGCTTCCACCACATCCTTGGGGGAACCTGTGCCAGTCTCTCACCACCTTCATGCTTCTAACCTCAATTTTCCCTCCTCTAGCTTGTACCCATTCTCTACCCAGTCCTATCACTACCTGACACCCTAAAAAATCTCTCCTCAACTTTCTTGTAGCCCCTTCAGACACTGTAAGGCCACAAGAAGGTCTCTTTGGAGACACCTTCTCTCCAGACTAACCAGCTTCAACTCTCTCAGCCTGTCCCCAGGCAGCTCCAGCCCTCTGAGCATCCTCCTGGCCCTTTTCTGGACACCTTCCAGCACCTCCAGATCTTTCCTGTCCCAGGGGTTCCAGAGCTGGGCACAGTGCTCCAGGTGTGGTCTCAGCAGAGGGTGCAGAGGGGCAGAATCCCCTCCCTGGCCCTGCTGCCCACACTGCTCTTCCTGCAGCCCAGGCACTGGTTGCTCTCTGGGCACCAGTGCACACTGCTGGCTCATGCTGAGCTTCTCATCTATCAGCACTCCCAAGGCCTTTCTTCAGGGCTGCTCTGTTTTCTGTTTCTTCAGGCATGATCCTCCACAGAAAACACTTACTAACAGAGAATTGTTTTGGTTGGAAAAGACCTTTAAGATCAAGTCCAACAATTAACCACACTCCACCAAAGCTGGTGCTAAACCATGTCCCCATCTCTGCTCCATATCCCTCAGCATCACATCTCTGGCTGTTTCCAACACTCTAGGGACAGGGATTCAAAGAACTCCCTGGGGTACCTGTTCCAGAAGTTGAGAGCCCTTTAGTCAGGATTTCTTCTAGTATCCAACTTGCACTTCCTCTGGTGCAACTTGAGGTTTGTTTTTTTTCCTACTATCACTTGCTACTAAGGAGAGGAGACCAACTCCCACCTTGCTCCTACCTCCTTTAAGGTACTTATTGATATATATATATATGTATGTATGCATACGCAGGTATGTGAGGGGTGCAGCAGCTCTGCTATGAGGATAGGCTACAAGAGTTGGGGCTTTTCAACCTGGAGAAGAGGTTTCCAGGAGACCTTGGAATAGCCTTCCAGCATCTGAAAGGGGTTACAGGAGGGCTGGGAAGGGGGATACAGGAAGGATGTCTTCTTGTTTGATCTGCTCCAAGCAGTGCTGCTTTGCAGGGCCTTGACCTGGATGAGCTCTGGAGCTGCCTTCCAACCTCCAGCATCCTTTGGCTCTGTGACTCTGTGATTCCTCTTATCCTGAGGCAGATTCCTACATTCATTCAGTCAGATGAATTCCTCTCTGGGTGCCAGTGGGTAAATCAATCAGGCACTTGGTAACATTGCTGGCACAGCAGCTTTTACTACATGCTAAGGCTTCCTAGAGCTCCTGAGGTGTTTTCTCAGGCTGGTGGATGTGATACCAAAAGTTGTTAATGAAAACAACTTCACTGCCTTCAGGAATCAGACTCTGTTAGACTCTTGGCAAAGGAGAAAATTGGGATTTGATTTCTTCACCAGGCCTTCATGCACAGGGGTGGATATAAGCAAAGAGAGGTTCTCAGAGTTGCTGGGGCCAGGACTTACTCCCACTGGCTTCAGCTGGAAAGCTGTTTTATAGCAAGCAAAGCTACAAACCCACAGCATTCTCTTTTTCTGTCTCCAAAATGTGACACTCAGTGGAACCTCCAGGATCTGAGAGAGCTTACAAGAAGGCTGGAGAGTGACTATTGACAAGGAGTGGAGAGTGACTATTGACAAGGAGTGACTATTGACAAGGTCTTGTAATGATAGGGTGAGGAG
>VWZE01022902.1:578-20352 GCA_013396675.1 Eubucco bourcierii | reverse complement strand
TTTACTTCTTTTTTTCTTTTTTTTTCTTTTTTCTTTTTTTTCTTTTTTCTTTTTTTCTTTTTCTTTTTTCTTTTTCTGTTTTTTTTCTTTTTCCTTTTTATTTTTCATTTTATTTCTATTTTTATTTTAATTTTTTATTTTTATTTTTCCTTTTCTTTCTTTCTCTTTTTCTTTTTTCTTCTTTTTTCTTTTTCTTTTTCTTGTTTTTTCTTTTTCTTTTTTTTTTCTTTCCTCCCCTCTTATCTTCCTTACAAGAAGGTTTATTTTTAGAAATGCCCTAGTTCTATANCTTTTTCTTTTTCTTTTTCTTTTTCTTTTTCTTTTTCTTTTTCTTTTTCTTTTTCTTTTTCTTTTTCTTCTTTTTCCTTTCCTCTCCCCTTTCCCATTTTCTTCCTTGCTCTCCTTTCACATCTTCCTTTTCTTCTCTCCTTTTCCTTTTCTCCTCATGCAAAAGCACTTCACAGGAACCAGGCAGATAAAATTCCACCAGCAGGAAAGAAGAGATTTCCCATGGGCAAAGTCACTGCTAATATGAGATGTCCAAAAGCAGATGTTGATTGCTCCAGGCTGCCCTATGATATTATTTTAATCATTGCCAGTGCCTCCTGGGCAGTGGGCAAACTCTGTCTGTGCAGATGCAGTCCCTGGAGATCTGAAGTTGGTAGCAATATGGCAAAATTCGTGTTCTCCTGAATGAACTGCACAGGAACAGCCTCACCCTTTTGCTCAAGGCTTTCAACAGGGTTCTGGTTGAAAGAGACATACAGTTGAGAACAGATGAAGCTGAAAGAAGCATAAATATTGCACAATGGCTCAAAAAAAAAATAAAAATATGCCCATGCATGACTGCATACATCCTAATTGTCCTTGATTTGCCTGTAGATTTAGCAGTGCAGACACCACTGCTGCACCACTAGCATTACTAACATGCATTTCTAAACTAACCTCAGGAAAAGAGAGGAAGAAAAAAAAAAAAAAAGACCCTTGATCATTAGTGCATGATTTAGGCCAGGGAAGGACTGTTGGAAAGCTACCAAGGTGTTCATCTGGCAACGTGGTGGGTTCATTGTCTATGTTCAAGTCATTATTTCTGTATGGAAAAAGCAAGCAACCAATCAGCTGACCAAANAAAAAAAAAAAAAACCAAACCAAAATCCACGCACCCCTGCCCTCCCCCGCCAGCAATGACAGTGTTGAAAGGCAGGAAGCAAAGCAAACCTGTGCTACCCAAATACAATGCATAAGAGACTGTGCTGCAGTGCAGGTTGCCATGGAGATTGCTGGATGGCAGCAACTATGCAAAGGGATCTGCAAGCAAGGTGCTGAGAGCATCCCATATGAGCCCATGGCTCTGCTGAAGTTGAGGCAAATAGAGATCTGTCCCTGTTTATTGTCAGAGCTGTGTAGCACTCACCATGGGGTCACAAACAAACCCATCAATGCTCCAGGTTGGGGGCAGAGTGGCTGGAATGTTACCCAGCAGAAAAGGACCTTGAGGTGTTGGGCAGCAGCCAGCTACACACGAGGCAGTGTGTGCCCAGGTGGCCAAGAAGGTCACCAACATCCTGGTCTAGGTCAGCAAAGATATGTCCAGTAGGAGCAGGGAAGTGATTGAGCCTCTGTACTTGGCACTGGTGGGGCTACACCTCAAATCCTGGGTTCAGTTTTAGGCCCCTCACTACAAGAAGGACATTTGTGAGAGTCTAAACTTCTCCCTTGTTCACATCAACACAGCTGAAGATTGCCTTTGGTACCTTCCCAGACCCAGCCCAGGTTCCTGGCCGAAAGCTCAGGGATGCAAATCAGCAGAGATACAGCACCTGGGTGGCCTTCCCAGACTTCACCCTGGCTTGAATGCCCAGGATGTGGATGCCTTACATCAGCTACCCAGCAGAGAAAAGGTTTCTGTGTGTTTGGGGTATGGATAGGGAAGCAGTGCAGGGATGGGGCAGAGACCCTGCCTGATGCTGCTGCTGGACCCCTGCAAATGCCTGAGAATACACAGGAAGGTGTCCTGGGGAGCTGCACCTGAACACACAGCTAAAAACTTTATAAAGAGACAGGAGCAATGATTGCAAAGTGAGCACCTCCACCAGAGCACCTCCACCAGAGCACCTCCACCAGACCATCTCCACCAGACCATCTCCACCAGGGCACCTCCACCAGAGCATCTCCACCAGAGCACCTCCACCAGGGCACCTCCCCCAGGGCACCTCCACCAGAGCACCTCCACCAGAGCACCTTCACCAGAAGAACTCGAGGAACAGCTCCTGTAGAACTCCACAGCAGAACATCCCTGGGCCAGGCACACCTCTCTCTCTCTCTCTTTCTCTCCCCATCTTCAGCTGATGCCAATACAATCCCTGCTCTTTTCCTTCCCTGCTCTTGTCCCTTTCTCCATTGTTCCCTCTCTCTCCTCTTCTCTCTCTCCCTTTGTTTAGTCCAGCTTTACTCCTTAATAAACAGCTGTGTGCTGCTGTCTGGTCTGGCTTGCACCTTCATTTCACAGGGAAATCTGGAAGAACAAATCTTGCTCCTCTGGACAGAGATATTGTTCATCTCTGTTCTCTGGACCTTTGCAACACTGAGGTGCTACTGGAGCAGGCCCAGAGAAGGGCAACAAAGCTGCTGAAGGGTCCGGAGAACAGTGTCTGGAGTGAGGAGTAGCTGAGAGAACTTGGGGTGTTTAGTGTGGAGAAGAGGAGGCTGAGGGCAGACCTCACTGCTCTCTGCAGTTCCCTGAAAAGAGGCTGCAGTGATGTGGGAGCTGGGCTCTGCTCCCTGGCAACAAGTGATAGGAGGAGAGGAAATGGCCTTAAGTTGCCCCAGGGGAGGTTTAGGTTGGAGACTAGAAAAAAACTTTATGACTGAAAGGCTTCTCAAAGACTGCACCAGGCTGCCGAGGGAGGTGGTTGAATCTCCATCCCTGAAGGTGTTGAAAAGAGGCAGAGCTGTGGTGCTGAGGGACAAGGTTTAGCTGCAGCCTTAGGCAGAGCTAGAGCCTGGTTGGACTCCCTGATCTTAAAGAGCTTTTCCAGCCAAACCGATTCTGTGACTCTGCTTAGCTGCCTGTACCTGGGTTAGCAGGGGGGCTGAGTTGGATGGTTCCAGAGGTCATCCCCTGAGCAGTCAGGGATTGGCAGAGGCTGCTCAGGGAGGTGCTGGAGTCACCTGCAAGTGCTCAGGGAATGTGTGGCCATGGCATTTTGGGGAGAAGGTTTAATGGCCATGGTGGTGTTTGACTTGGTGACCTTAGAGGGTTTTTCCAACTGAAACAATTCAGTGATTCTAAGAGCAAACTTAAATGGGCAGCAGCAGTGTCACAGGCACTACCCTGAGCTGTTTCCTTCACAGGAGCTGCTCCCCAGGATGCAGCCAGCCCAGGAAAAGAGGGAAGGACTAAATTATTACTTGGAAAGAATGCTGTCTGTGCAATAGCTCCCCTTTTTCAGAGTGAGAAGTAAATTACTTAGCCTTTTGGAAAACAAACCCCTTAGCTCAGCTAGTCTGGCTGGTGAATCATGAGGCCTGTGTCCTTTTCCCACCGCTCATAAAACCTTCCCTTTCAGCAAGAGGGAATATTAAAAGAGCAGAGGCTTCTTTTCATGGATCTACATCTGTGGCTGGAGTATGGAGTGATAAAGAGGTGAGCCTGACAGTTCTGGCCATGCAAGAGCAGCTGTGACACCCTCATCCTCTTCTTTCCACACTACCACCCCAAAAAGCACAGTGATGCTCTCACGCTGAGGAGCTCTTCTGGGTTGCCACCCTGGTTTTAAGCTTCCATCTCCAAGTGCACAGCTGAAATCCTGCCTCTCCTGGAAAGGGGAGAGAAGGCTTAAGGGAGACCTCACAACCATGTACCAGTCCATATGACTAGGAGGGAAGCTCCCTTGTTACAAAGAGCCCAAGGGGCAATGGGGACAAGTTGCTGCTAGGGAGATTTCAGACTAGATGGTAGAAAAATTATTTTCACTATTCAAACTACTAAACATTGGAGTAAACTCCCAAGGGAGGTGGTGGATTCCCCTACATTAGGCAGTTTTAAAGCCCAGCTTGACAGGGTGCTGGGCCAACTCCTTTAAACTATATTCTTACCCTGAAAGGTTGGAGTTGATGATCCTTGAGGTCCCTTCCAACCTGCTAGTCAATGAGTCTATGAGATGAGAGTTCCTCACAGAGCACAGTAGGGTGGCATTTCTTTCATGAGATATGGACTGTAGAAGAAAAGATGGTGTATACAGGGTCCTCAGCCCTCACAGGGCCTTTTGGTGTTGATGGTGATTCACCTCATGCTTCTCTTTCTGGTACAAACTGTGTTCACCATGATCCAGCCACCCTGAGCCCAAGCAGAATCAAACTGAACAAATAATACCAGGTTGCAGGATGTACAGGAGGGCTTCTCATTCCTAAATCAAATCATTCCTCTCATCCTTAGCTTAAGTGGGGACACCAACTTCAAATTTGGCAAGTGAAAAGGCAAATCAGTTATGTCAATTGGAAGAGTTACAATTTTCCCTCTTGTTTTATTATTATTATCATTATTATCATTATTATATTTTATTTTATTTAATTTTTAGGTCTTCATTTGACCTACTACTGAGTTTCTAGCAAGAGAATCTGAACTGCCACATGCTACACTTTGGCAGCCAAGTGATACAAAAATCTAGAGGACATAACCATGCAAGAAAATGAGTGAATCAGTTTATCAATATGGATGTCATGGTAGGCTTTGGAGAGTCATAGAGTAATGGAATGGTAGGGGATGACCTCTGCAATCACCCAAGCCAACCCCCCTGCTAACCCAGGTACAGGTAGCTATGCAGAATCATAGAATCACAGAATCAGAAAAGCTCTTTAAGATCAGGGAGTCCAACCAGGCTCTAGCTCTGCCTAAGGCTGCAGCTAAACCTTGTCCCTCAGCACCACAGCTCTGCCTCTTTTCAACACCTTCAGGGATGGAGATTCAACCACCCTCCCTGGGAATCTTGGTGGCCTCCTCTGGACATGCTGCAACAGTTCAATGTCCTTTTTGCAGTGAGGAGCCCAAACATGAACCCAGTATTGGAGGTGTAGGTTCACCAGTGCTGGAGCGGGTCAAGAGGACGCCCACAAAGATGCTGAGAGGGTTGCAGCAGCTCTGCTATGAGGACAGGTTGAGAGAGTTTGGGTTCTGCAGCCTGGAGAAGAGAAGGCTTCCAGGAGAACTTAGAGTAGCCTTCCAGTGTCTGAAGGGGGCCTACAGGAAGGCTGGGGAGGGACTATTGACAAGGTCTTGTAATGCATGCACAAGGGGCAGTGGGTTTGAAGTGTCAGAGGGGAGGTTGAAACTGGATGTTAGGAGGAAGTTGTTTGCAGTGAGGGTGGTGAGACACTGGCGCAGGTTGCCCAGGGAGGTTGTGGCTGCTCCCTTCCTGGAGTTCTTCAAGACCAGGTTGGAAGAGGCCTTGAGTGACCTGTGCTAGTGGGAGGTGTCCCTGCCTATGGCAGGGGATTGGAACTGGCTGAGCTTTGACATCCCTTCCAACCTTACCATTCTATGATTCTGTAAGTACAGAACCTCAATCACTTCCCTGGTGCTGCTGATCCAAACCAGGATGCTGTTGGCCTTTTTGCCCACCTGGGCAGACATTGGCTCATGTTCAGTCAGCTGTCAGCCAGCACTCCTAATGCTTTTTATTTCTGCTGGGCAGCTCTCCAGCCACCCAGTAGTTTTAGTGCTGGTCTAATTATGTTACTGCTAATTGCTCAAAAGCAACCCTAAAAGTAAAGAATTGCAATGCAGCTGAGTTCACAAAGCAACCCCATGGCCAAGAGTCTTTCAGAAGGTCTCTCTGGAGAAGCTGAAGTTTTCTTTTGCATGCACAGATTTAATTTGGAAGCAGTACTGAAGGATTTGCCTCCTAGTAAATGAAAAACTTGTTGGGACCACTTTAGATCCAAAATTACAGTTTGTATCTGATTGATGAGGCATGGCCATGAGGGGAAAAAAAAACCCCAATCTAAGATGAAAGCCTGAAAACTGCTAAAAGAGTCACAATATTCCTAAGCTGTTTTTTTTTTTTTTTTTTCTCTACAGGGGTGGAAGAGACCATTTGTTACAACCAAGAACTTCATGGTGGTTGTCATGTAATAAAGTCAAATATGTTTGAACAGGAGGAGAAACTTCTTTAGCGTGAGGGTACTGGAGCTCTTGAGCAGGCTGCCTAGAGAAGCTGTGGAGTCTCTTTCACAGAATCAGATAATGTTAGAGGTTGGAAGGGACCTCCAGAGATCATCCAATCCAATCCCCCTGCCAAGCAGCATCACCCAGGGTAGTTCACACAGGAATGCATCCAGGTGGGTTTGGAAAGTCTGTAGAGAAGGAGACCCCACAACCTCCCTGGACAGCCTGTTCCAGGGCTCTGGCACCCTCACACCAAAGAAGTTTCTCCTCATGTCGAGCTGAAACCTTCTCTGTTCCAGTTTGCATCCATTGCTCCTTGGCTTACTGCTGCTGAGCACCAACAAGAGCTTGGCCCCAGGCACTGACCCCCACCCCTCAGGTACTTGCACACATTGCTCAGCTCTCCTCTCAGCCTTCTCTCCAGACTAACCAGCCCCAGGGCTCTCAGCCTCTCTCCATAGGGAGATACTCAAGTTTCGCAGTCATCCTCATCGGTCTCTGTTCGGACTCTCTCCAGCAGGTCTCTGTCTCTCCTGAACTGGGGAGCCCAAAACTCGACACAGCATTGCAAGTGTGGTCTCAGCAGGGCAGAGCAGAGGGGGAAGGGATTCTTCCAGAGGTGCTTTGACAGGCTGGAGAAGTGTGCCCAAGTCAGTCTCATGAAATTCAACAAGACCAAGGGCGAGGTCCTGCAGCTGGGTCGAGGCAATGCCAAGCATCAATTGAGGTTGGGCAGTGCCTGGCTGGAGAGCAGCCCTGAGGAGAGGGACTTGGGGGTGCTGGTGGAGGAGAAGCTCAACATGAGCCAGCAGTGTGCACCTGCAGCCCAGAGAGCAACCAGAGCCTGGGCTGCATCAGGAGAAGTGTGGCCAGCAGGGCCAGGGAGGGGATTCTGCCCCTCTGCTCTGCTGATACCCCACCTGGAGTACTTCATCCAGTTCTGGAGTCCCTGGGACAAGAAGGATGTGGAGATGCTGGAGTGTGTCCAGAGAAGGGCCATGAGGATGCTCAGAGGGCTGGAGCTGTTCTGCTGTGAGGAGAGACTGAGGGAGTTGGGGCTGTGCGGTCTGGAGAGGAGAAGTCTCCAAGAAGAACTTATAGTAGCCTTCCAGGATCTGAAGGTGATCACATTGGGCAATTCTGTGCTCCAAACCTTCCTGGAGGTGTTCAAGGCCAGGTTGGATCAAGCCTTGAGTGACCTGTACTAGAGGGAGGTGTCCCTGCTTATGGCAGGGGGTTGGAACTGGATGATCCTTGAGGTCCCTTCCAACCTTCCCATACTATGATTCTATGATTCTAAGACCAAGATTATTAACAGCATTGGCATAGTGCTGGAAAGTCCCAATTGTTTGGTGCCTGGCACCTCAGATATTTAACTCTCAGCTGCTACAAGGAGTGGAATAGCTACCTCAGGGAGTAATGCAGTTGTTGATAGATACACTAAGTCATTGCTAGCTTTACTTTTATTCCTTTCTATGATCATAGAGTCATATAATCATAGAATGGTAAGGTTAAAAGGAAGTTCAAGGATCATCCAGTTCCAACCCCCTGCCATAGGCAGGGACACCTCCCACTAGCACAGGTCACTCAAGGCCTGCTCCAGTCTGGCCTTGAACACCTCCAGGGAGGGAGCAACCACAACCGCCCTGGGCAACCTGTGCCAGTGTCTCACCACCCTCACTGCAAACAACTTCCTCCTAACATCCAGGCTAAATCTCTCCTCTGCCACTTCAAGCCCATACCCCTTGTACATGCTTTACAAGACCTTGTCAATAGTCCCTCCCCAGCCTTCCTGGAACCACCTTCAGATACTGGAAGGCTACTATAAGGTCTCCTGGAAGCCTTCTCTTCTCCAGGTTGCAGAGCCCCAACTCTCTCAGCCTGTCCTCACAGCACAGCTGCTGCAGCCCTCTCAGCATCTTGGTGGCCTCCTCTGCACTGGCTCCAACATTTTCATGTCCTTCCTGTGCTGGGGGCTCCAGAACTGTACAGAGTACTACAGATGATCTATGAAACCACAGCAGCAGCCCTTACAACTGAAGATCAAGGCTGAGTTTCAGCAGGAGTAGTGGCATCTATCCTCTGGAGGAGCTGGCAGTGCTTTCGCCTTGCTGCAGAGGAGATTGTGCTCTTGAGCTTCAGCCTAGTCAGAGAGCTGCACTGCTAAGGATTGTCATGGGAACCTGTGATGTGATCAGCAGGCTATGACGAAAAAACAAAAATGAAAAAAAAAAAAAAGAAAGAAAGAAAGAAAAGAAAAAATGGCAACTGGAAGGAGAATAAAAGAAGAAGTGGATAAAAGTAAGCTGAGAACTGTCACGGAAAAGCATCCTGGTGGCAATGGGAGCTGTCATGGAATCCCCTGGAGGGGCTGGGGGACATGTAACAGAAAGCTTTGGGTTCTTTGCTTGAAACAATGAATAAAGAAAGATAGAGATACATAAACAAGAGCACTGGGGAAACTTTCTAAAGATATGTGGATCAAAACTTGCTTTGGGAGCAGAGTCACACTCAGATCTGTGGGATGTGTTTGTCAGATAACAAAAGGGTGCTGTGCCTTTCGTGCAGGGGAGAGTATCTGCTCCCTTCTGCAAGCTGAGCAAACACAACCTGATGGTAAGTTCCAGGGAGCTGCAGCCAGACCAGAGACAAACTGGCTGCAGTTTCCTGGCATATTTATGGCAACACCTTGGGCAAATAGAATCATAGAATGGTAAAGTTGGAAGGGACCTCAAGGATCATCTAGTTCCAACCCCCTGCCATAGGCAGGGACACCTCCCACTAGTACAGGTCACTCAAGGCCTCATCCAACCTGGCCTTGAACACCTCCAGGTGTCCAGATCAAAGATCACATTGGGTGATTCTGTGCTCCACCACCTCCCTGGGCAACCTGTGCCACTATCTCACCACCCTCACTGTAAACAACTTCCTCCTAACATCCACTTTCAATCTCCCCTCTGCCTGTTCAAACCCATTGCCCCTTGTCCTGTCATTACTAGGCCTTGTCAGCAATCCCTCTCCAGCCTTCCTGTAGCCCACTTCAGATACTGGAAGGCTACTCTAAGGTCTCCGGGAAGCCTTCTCTTCTCCAGGTTGCACACCCCCAACTCTCTCAGTCTGTCCTTATAGCAGGTCATCTACTCCAACCTCCCTGCCATGGGCATGGACACCTCTGAGCTAGACCTGGTTACTCATGGCTTCATCCAACCTGGCCTAGAACACCCTCGCAGGGAGGAGACATCCACATCCTCCCTGAGCAACCTATCCCACAGTACCACTAACTTTGTTCTTGAAGGACTTCTTCCCAAGACCCAGCCTAACCCTGCTCCGCCTCAGCTTCAAACTGCTCCTTGTCATGTCTCTAGAGACCTTGATGAAAAATCCCTCTGCAGTCTTCCTGCAGAATCCTGTTGGGTATTGGAAGGTAACAGTCTTCCTGGCATCTCCTGGCATCTCCTGGCCTCTCCCCTTCCCAAGGTTGGCCTATGAAGACAGGGTGAGACAGTTGGGGCTCTTCAGCCTGGAGAAGGCTTCGAGGGGACCTGATAGTAGCCTTCCAGTATCTGAAGGGGACCTACAGGAAGGCTGGGGAAGGATTATTTACAAGGTCCTGCAATGACAGGACAAGGGGCAATGGGCTTAAACTGGCAGAGGGGAGATTTAGACTGGATGTTAGGAGGAAGTTCTTTCCAGTGAGGGTGGTGAGACTCTGGCACAGGTTGCCCAGGGAGGTTGTGGCTGCTCCCTGCCTGGAGGTGTTCAAGGCCAAGTTGGATGAGGCCTTGAGTGACCTGTGCTCGTGGGAGGTGTCCCTGCCTATGGCAGGGGGTTGGAACTGGATGATCCTTGAGGTCCCTTCCAACCTTACCATTCTATGATTCTATGATTCTATGAAGCCCAGCTCCCTCAGCCTGCCCTCCCAGCAGAAGGGACAGCCTTTGAACTGCAAAGCACAGGTCCATTCTGCCCCTTCAGCACGATGCTAATGAAGAGGATTGCTCAGACAGACAATTAATCTCAATATGCATTACAGAAATGAATTAGCACAGGTGGGGATGGAAAGTTAGAAATCAGGAAGCTCCTGATTAGCAGTGCTGTTGGTGATACACCTCGGAGGGCGTTGGGATAAATGTTTGATGACCAAAGATGTTCCAGGGTGTGATGAATGCTGCCTTGTGCTGGAGTGTTTCTGCCATCTGCAGCCTCCAGAGAACACTAAATCAATATCTGCTATTGACTCAGTGAAGCTACACATTTGTGCCCACTGGACACTGCTCCCCCAGTCACTTCATCACTTGCCTCCTCACGCTCGGCCCCATGGTTCCCCTGACCCTTTCCAGCCCTCGCAAGACTATTGCAGCCTCCTCTCCCTGGCTGAGCAGGTTATAGATCTATTCTGTGCCTAAACACACTTCTTTGGTGAAAATAATGATATTTATTGATTTATTCCCTCTTACCTTTCCTCCCAGCCCTTCAGCTTAAATGCTAATCACAGGAGTAGTTAGAACACCCAGTTCTGGGTACTTCTGTGTAGCAGGCAGAGACTTTGCAATGGGATCCTCCTCTCACATTAGCTCTTCTGCTATCCCAATCACAGAGAGCACAAGTCCCCTGAAATCCCAGTGGAAAAAATCTTCCAGTTGCAGTGAATCAACGTGCCCAGGTGTATTCCCTGTCTGCCAGTCAAGCTGGCAGCTCAGGGAGCAAAGGAGCCAGGTGGACTTTGGCCTGACTTCAGCCTTGGGGCATGAATTGAAATCCCTTTTCCAGGAGAACTAGAAAAATCCTGTGCCTGCTGCATATGGCAAATCCCCCCCTGAGTAGTGAAAAAGGTTTGTTTGCCATCAGAATATCAATTTTAGGTTCACCTCATCCTGATGACTTTCTACTTTGGCTCAATAGATTCATCTTGGGGGGAAAAAAAATGACAAACTCCAGTGTTAGTTATTTCTTTTCTCCAGCTCCTAAGTTAAAATCCATCTGCTTTAAAGGAGGAAATAATCATAGAATCATAGAATGGTAAGGTTGGAAGGGACCTCAAGGATCATCTAGTTCCAACCCACTGCCATAGGCAGGGACACCTCCCACTAGCACAGGTCACTCAAAGCCTCATCCAACCTGGCCTTGACCACCTCCCTGGGCAACCTGTGCCAGTGCCTCACCACCCTCACTCCAAACAACTTCCTCCTAACATCCACTTTCAATCTCCCCTCTGCCACTTCAAACCCATTCCCCTTGTCCTGGCATTCCCAGACCTTCTCAATAGTCCCTCCCCAGCCTTCCTGGAGCCCCCTTCAGATCCTGCAAGGCCGCTCCAAGCTCTCCTGGAAGTCTTCTCTTCTCCAGGTTGCAGAGGCCCAACTTTTGCAGCCTGTCCTCAGCAGACACTCCAGACACTGTTCTCCAGACCCTTCAGCAGCTTTGTTGCCCTTCTCTGGACCTGCTCCAGCAGCATCTCAATAGAATCATAGAATGGGTTAGGTTGGAAGGGACCTCAAGGATCATCTAGTTCCAACCCACTGCCATAGGCAGGGACACCTCCCACTAGCACAGGTCACTCAAGGCCTCATCCAACCTGGCCTTGAACACCTTCAGGAAGGGAGCAGCCACAACCTCCCTGGGCAACCTGTGCCAGTGCCTCACCACCCTCACTGTAAAGAACTTCCTCCTAAGATCCAGTCTAAACATCATCATCTAGTCTAAACATTATCTAATCTAAACATCATCCCCCAGCCTAGATTGATAATGAGGATTGCATGATCAAGAGCCAAGGTCACAGAGGCACCTCATCTTCCAGTGTTTCCTACAGCCTAAACTAGGCACCCCTACAGCTCCCCTGTGTAATGCAGTGAGTAATGCTACACTCATTCTCTACACAATGAAACCTCCTTCTGCACAACTACAGGTTAAGGAACATAAACAACTAACTGGAGGATTTCAATCCCACCCCAGAAATTTGGAGTCGTTTTGAGGATCTGATCTCAGAGTAGCAGGAAAGGAGTCCACTGCATGGATTGGTCTGACAGGCAGGCGACAGGAAGCACAAACACACATCAATCAAAGGGATGTCCTCAAACACCTGGATAGGAAGAGGAGAAGGTGTAAATACAAAGGCAAAGGCTCACGACAACCTTGCAGGCAGTTCTTTTTGCTCTGCTTGAGAGTCCAGCCAAAGCAAAACTGGTTTCATGCTTAAGGATTCCTAAACTGATCTGAAATATAAGATGCAGGCCAACCATAACCTGAGTTGGTTTCCAACAGCGTGAGAGGCAGGTGGAGGGAGGGGATTCAGCCCCTCTGCTGTCCTCTGCTGAAATCCCCCCTGCAGTGCTGGGGCCAACTCTGGAGTGCTGAGCAGAGACAGGGTCCTGTTGGAGCAGGGCCAGAGGAGGCCACAGCAATGCTGGGAGGGCTGGAAGAGCTCTGCTGAGAGGCCAGGCTGAGGGAGTTGGGGGTGTTCAGCCTCGAGAAAAGAAGGCTCCAGGAAGACCTTTTGGTGGCCTTGAAGTGTTTAAAGGGGCAATAAGAAAGCTGGGGACAGACTTTTTAACAGGACTTGTTGTGACAGCACAAAAGATGATGGACATAAACTAAAGAGGGAGATGATTTGGTGACTTTTTATGAAGAGATCACTGTGACAGTGGGCAAGGGAAGGGCAACTGATGGCTTCTACCTGTATCTGAGTAAGGCATCCTGGGCACCAAACTGGAAAAACATCGACTGGATGTGTGGAGCACTGCTGGGTAAGGAACTGACTGGATGGTGGCAACCAGAGAGTGGTGATCAAGGGCACAATGTCCACCTGGAGACCAGTGCCAAGTGGCTCCCTCAGGGGTCAGTGCTGGCACCAGTGCTGTTTGACATCTTTGTCAGTGCCATGGACAGAGGAATCAGTGCAGCCTCAGCAAGTGTGCAGATGGCACCAAGCTGTGTGGCACAGTCGACTTGCTAGAGGGCAGGGATCCATGCAGAGGGACCTGGACAGGCTGCAGAGCTGTGCCCAGGCCAACCTCAGGACATTCAACAAGGCCAAGTGTAAGGTCCTGCACCTGGGTAGGCACAATCCCAAGCACAACTGCAGGCTGGGTGGGGAATGGCTGAGAGCAGCCCTGAGGAACAGGCCCTGGGGGTGTGNTGCAGCCTGGAGAAGAGAAGGCTTCCAGGAGAACTTAGAGTAGCCTTGCAGGATCTGAAGGGGGCTCCAGGAAGGCTGGGGAGGGACTGTTGCCTAGGTCTTGTAATGGGCAATGGGTTTGAAGTGGCAGTGGGTAGATTTAGACTGGATGTTAAGAGGAATTTCTTTACAGTGAGGGTGGTGAGACTCTGGCACAGGTTGCCCAGGGAAGTTGTGGCTGCTCCCTGCCTGGAGGTGTTCAAGGCCAGGTTGGATGAGGCTTTGAGTGACCTGTGCTAGTGGGAGGTGTCCCTACCTATGGCAGGGATTTGGAACTGGATGAGCTTTGAGGTCCCTTCCAACCTTACCATTCTATGATTCTATGTAAAGTAGATATAAGGATGGTTTTTTTTTCCAATGAGAGTGGTGAGACTCTGGCACAGGTTGCCCAGAGAGGTAGATGCCTCATCCCTGGAAACATTCCAGGTCACGTAGAAGTGGGCTTTAGAGCAACCTGCTCAGTGCAGGGGATTTGGACTAGATGACCTTTAAAGGTCTCTTCCAAGCCAAACATTCTGTTATTCTGTGATTTAAACTTTGTGCTTTAGGTCCTTGGTATGACACCTTCTGCAAGTGCAGCATTTTCACCTGAGGATTTTCTGTAAGGAGGACTTTAATTAGAATGAAGTAAGGACTGTTCGAGTTCAGCATGAGGGGCATACAGAAAAAAGGAAAGCTGGGGATGGAATTTTTAGGGTGTCAGGTAGGGATAGGACTAGGGGGAGTAGAGCAAAGCTAGATATGAGGAGATTCAGATTGGATGTTAGGAAGAAGTTTCTCACCATAAGAGTGGTGAGACCCTGGCACAGGTTGCCCAGGGAGGTTGTGGAAGCCTCATCCCTGGGGGTTTTCAAGGCCAGGCTGGATGTGACTCTGGTAACCTGACCTAAGTGTGAGGTGTCCCTGCCCATGGCAGGGGAGTTGGAGCTAGGTGACCCTTGTGGTCCCTTCCAGCCCTGATAATTCTGTGATTCTATGGTAAAACTGAATCCAAGCCACTTGTCTTGCCCTCCATGTGCATCTCAAACTGCAGATCTGAGATCAAGCACTTTGTCTTTTGAGCTATAATCAGCCCAAAAGATGCCTTTACCAAGTGTGTCTCACTGACAGGTATTTTCAGAAGGCTTTTCGTGCAAGGATAATGAAGCTAATTCACTCCTCAGTCACATAAAGGTACAGCCAAGCCTGTGTCACTGGAGTTACTCCACATATTAGCAGAGAAAGAACAGAGCAGAATTTGGTGCATTATCTTTAGGATTAATGCCTGCATGACACAGCTACAATGGATCTGACAGCTCTGCCTGCTAATGTAATTGTGTTGCATTGTGTTATGAATATTATTAATTAACATTCCATTTGCAGGTGATCTAATCAGTTCCTGCACCCCTTTGAAAAATGTGATATTGCCCTCTTGCAAATGGGGACTTAAGCAGACTTGTAGGAATCTATTTCCACTCCTTTTCATCCCCAATATTCCTCTGCTTCAACATTTGGCAGGGAAGGCTCAAGCCTGTGTGAGCCATCCCACGATCAGCATGCAGGAGCTGGTGGAAAGCAGCATGAAGCTGCAGGGCTTCCCTTGCTTGCTGTTGGATCTCCTGCTCAGAAACCACCTCTGACAAGCACAAAAATAGGAATCAACAGCTTCACCAAAATGCCTTTGTGTCAGCAAGAGGCAAAAGGCAGCTCTCCTGGGTTGTGATGGAACATGGATGTAGCTGTGACTCAGGAAACACAATGAATGGGAAGTGCAACCAGCACCTCAGGCTAAGAGAGGTGTTGAGGTGCTGGAAGGTGTCCAGAGAAGGGCATCAAGGCCAATGGCATTCTGGCCTGGATCAGGAGCAGTGTGGCCAGCAGGAGCAGGGCAGTCCTTCTGCCCCTGTGCTCAGCACTGCTCAGGCCACACCTTGAGTCCTGTGTCCAGTTCTGGGCCCCTCAATTCAAGAGAGATGTTGAAGTGCTGGAAGGTGCCCAGAGAAGGGCAGCAAGGCTGGGGAGGGGCCTGGAGCACAGCCCTGTGAGGAGAGGCTGAGGGAGCTGGGGGTGTGTAGCCTGCAGAAGAGGAGGCTCAGGGCAGACCTCATTGCTCTCTGCAGCTACCTGAAGGGAGGTTGTAGCCAGTTGGGGTTGGGCTCTGCTGCCAGGCACCCAGGGACAGAACAAGAGGAGACAGCCTCAAGCTGTGCCAGGGCAGGTTCAGGTTGGATGTTAGGAAGAAGTTCTTGGCAGGAAAAGAGATTGGCATTGGAATGCGCTACCTGGGGAGATGGTGGAGTCCCCATCCCTGGAGGTGTTTAATAGGAGGCTTCATGAGGCACTTAGTGCCATGGGTTAGTTAATTAGAAGGTGTTGGGTGATAGGTTGGTCTTGATGATGTCAAAGCTCTTTTCCAACCTGGTTACTTCTGTGATTCTGTGATTCTGTGATCCATTTAGGAGAAGTTCTTCCTTTACTCAGGAATAACAGAAGAGTCACAAAATTCATGATTAATCGTAACAATTCTAAGAGACCTTTCCTCCTCCTCCTCCTCCTCCTCCTCTGCCAGCACTTCTGCTTTATGTGAAGCTGTAATTTGTTGATTAAATTAACATTTTTCTAGGGGCATGTTCATGGAATGAGCAGTCAGGGTTACATTATGGTCTTAAAGCAGTTTCCTTGGCATTTTACAAGGCAAAGCATAAATCACATTTCATATTTCAGCTTCCGCTTCCCTGGAGGTTCTTTGAGGAGAAAAGTGCTAACTTAAGCAAAAAGAAAACAAAATGCCTGTATTTTTGAACCAGCCTTGCAAAAGCAAAGGAGCTGTGTGTGTGTGGGAGGAATGGTCTGATAAAAAGCAGGATGGACACTGTCACCCTGCTTGTGTGGCCCAGGACTTGGTTGTATCCTTGCTAACGTTGCAGTAATATCAATTGATTTACCAACTTATTTTTCCTGGATGCTGCACTCATGGTTTAGAAAGAAGTTTGGCTCATGCGTGGCTGAAGTCAAGGAGATGAATAATAGAACTATCCCAAGCACAGATACAGGCTGGATGGGGAATGGCTGGAGAGCAGCCCTGAGGAAAAGGACCTTGGAGTCTGGGTTGATGAAAAGCTCAACATGAGCCTGCAGTGTGCACATGCAGCCCAGACAGCAACCGAGTCCTAGGCTGCATCAAGAGCAGCGTGGCCAGCAGGGCAAGGGAGGGGATTCTGCCACTTTGCTCTGCTCTCCTCAGAGCCCACCTGGAGTGCAGTTGTGGAGTCCCCAGCACAGGAAGGACATGGAAGTGTTGGAGCGGGTCCAGAGGAGGGCCACAAAGATGCTCAGAGGGCTGCAGCAGCTCTGCTATGAGGACAGGCTGAGAGAGTTGGGGCTGTGCAGCCTGGAGAAGAGAAGGCTTCCAGGAGACCTTGGAGTGGCCTTCCAGTATCTGAAGGGGGCCTACAGGAAGGCTGGGGAGGGATTATTTACAAGGACTTGCAATGACAGGACAAGGGGCAATGGGTTTGAACTGGCAGAGGGGAGATTTAGACTGGATGTTAGGAGGAAGTTCTTTACAGTGAGGGTGGTGAGACACTGGCACAGGTTGCCCAGGGGACGTAGTGAATGCTCCCTGCCTGGAGGTGTTCAAGGCCAGGTTGGATGAGGCCTTGAGTAACTTATGCTAGTGGGAGGTGTCCCTACTAGTGCTAGTCCCTGCTAGTGGCAGGGAGTTGGAACTAGATGATCCTTGAGGTCCCTTCCAACCTTCCCATTCTATGATTCTATGATTCTATGATTTAACCTGTCTAGAGCAGGGATTTGCCAGCCCAGATACTCTCAAGCAGTTGAAGCTAATCAGCAGCACATCAGATGAAGAGCTAATTGTTACAATGTCATTCCTAGGTCACTATCTATATAAATATTCACACAGGGTAAGCAAAACTCTGTGAAGAGGATTGTTTGCTTGTTAGAAAATGAGAGACAAAGCATCACCAGTGGAAAAAAAAAGGGTGATTGTGAGTATGGCCAACAGCATCCGGATCTGGATCAGCAGCTGCGTGCAGGAGCAGGGCAGTGATTGTGAACCATGTACTCACAGAATGCTTTTGGCTGGAAGGGACCTTTAAAGGTCATCTAGTCCAAATTCATCCCTGCAAAGAGCAGGGATGTCTTTTAACTAGATTGAGTCACTCAGGTTGCTGATTTAATCTAGCAGAGGACCTGATACCCCAAAATGGAAAGCCTTACTCAGCACTGGGGAGGCCACCCCTGAATACTGGGTTCAGTTTTCATGGAATCACAGAATCACAGCATGTCAGGGACTGGGAGGGACCTCCAAAGCTCAGCCAGTCCAACGCCCCTGCCACAGCAGGAGCACTCAGAGCACATCACACAGGAACACATCCAGATGCTTCTTGAATGTCTCCAGAGAGGGAGACTCCACAACCCTCCTGGGCAGCCTGTTCCAGTGTTCTGTCACCCTCACAATATTCCTCCTCATGCATAAATGAAACTTTCTATGCCTCAGCTTCCACTCATTGCCCCTTGTCCTGTCTTTGGGCATCACCTAGCAGAGCCTGGCTCCAGCCTCCTGGCACTCACCCTGCACATCTTTCTAAGCATTGCTGAGGTCACCTCTCAGTCTCCTCTTCTCCGAGCAGTTTTGAGACCCTCACTAGAAGAGAAACATTGAGGTGCTGGAGCACATCCAGCCCCCACCTCCTTCCAGCCTCCTTTCAGGGAGTTGTGGAGAGCAATGAGGTCTCCCCTCAGCTTTCTCTTCTCTGATCTAAACAACCCCATCTGCCTCAGCAGCTCCTAACCCCTATTTGTTTGCCAGTCACAACCTAATTTATTATGCTGCTCGAGTGTGTCTGTGCTCCATGTGGAGAGCATCTGAGACCATCTCCAAGAGTTAGGCTCTCCAGTCATGCAGACAGATGATTCTCAACAGCAAAACTAGATTTGGAATGTGGTCCTAATGATTTATCTATAAGGCTAAGCAGGATTGCAAGTTTAAATCTACTGCAACAGCTTGCTTGCTTCCACCGTGGGATAAACAGCAGCACACAAGTAAAACAAAGTGCTCCCAGCCCAAGCTGCTCTCATCCCAGAACAGTCAGTCCTGGTTACTACTACACTGGCAGAGTGTATCTAGCAGACTGAGAGTGGATTTATAGGCACTTTGAGTACCTTCTTGCAAAGAGAGAGGCAAATGTGTCTAGCAGGGAGGAGATTTGCCTTGCATAACCGAGTGGTTTCTCAAGTCTACTGCAAAAGCTGGGCTACACTGCTTGCACAGTGCTCTCAGGCTGATGGAAATCATAGAATCACAGAATTATAGAATCATAGAATGGTTAAGTGTGATGGATTGGGAGTTCCCTGCCCCCCACACTTTGTAAAATGACCCAGACTAGACTCAGCCAGCTGGAAGTTAAGGCCTGAAGCTCTATTTACAGCTCAGCACAAGGTACAAGCAGAGATAGACACTAGAGACAGGAACCGTTACAGACATAGACAAGTTAAAGGCAATACAGAAACACAACTCCCCTCCTAGAAATCAGAGCCCCCAGGAGGGGCTCCCAACCACCCTTCCACCTTCTCCCCACCCCTATACCTTACCCCAGGGTTTGGCTTATGCACAAGGTGAGTTTGGAGGATCAGCCAGGGGGTTTAGAAGGAAAGTGGTTAGTGAGGTTACTCAGTAGAGAGGAGAAGGCAAAAAGCTGCTAGATAGCCCCAGACTCTCTGAGCCCGAGTGTCCTGTCTTTGTTTTGTATTCTTATTCTTAAACATCTCAACAAGTCTACGAGTGAAGTAGACATCACCAGTGTTTTCTTTCCTCAGTCTGTAACACAACTTTGTCCATTAAAATATTCCAATTAGCCTCAAACTAGCACAGTAAAGTTGGAAGGGACCCCAAAGATTATCCAGTTCCAACCCCCTGCCATGGGCAGGGACACCTCCCACTAGCACAGGTCACTCAAGGTCTCATCCAACCTGGCCTTGAACATCTCCAGGGAGGAAGCAGCCACAACCTCCCTGGGCAACCTGTGCCAGTGTCTCACCACCCTCACTGTAAAGAACTTCTTTCTAACATCCAGTCTAAATCTCCCCTCTGACACTTCAAACCCATTGCCCCTTGTCCTGGTATTACAAGCCCTTGTCAATAGTCCCTCCCCAGCCTTCCTGGAACCCCCTTCAGATACTGGAAGACCTACTCTAGGGTCTTCTGGAAGCCTTCTCCTCTCCAGTCTGAAGAGCCCCAAAGCTTGTAGCCTGTCCTCACAGCAGAGCTGCTGCAGCTCTCTGAGCATCTTGGTGTCCTCCTCTGGACCCACTCCAACTTTTCAACGTCCTTCCTGTACTGGGGGCTCCAGAACTGAACACAGGACTGCAGAACTATTCAGGAAAACAAAATTAATATGGGGGGGGGGGGGGGAAAAAAAAAAAAAAAAAACCAA
>VWZE01022900.1:5180-39872 GCA_013396675.1 Eubucco bourcierii | reverse complement strand
GGGGGGGTTGGGTTTTGTTTTTTTGTTTGTTTGGTTTTTTGGGTTTTTTGTGTTTGAGTTTCTTATCAAATATAGATAGATGCTTATGTATTAAGCAGGTTCCTTCATATGATGATTACTATAGAAGAAGCTGTCAGGGTCCGGAGAACAGAGCTGGACAGTATCTCTGTCCAGAGGAGTCAGACTGCTTCTTTTAGATGTCCCTGTTGTGAAATTAAGATGCAAGCAAGACGAAATAGCACCAAGAAATATTTATTAAGGGATAACATTGAACAAAACCGAGGGAGAGAGGGAAGAGGGGAGAGTGGGAGAGGGAACAACGGACAAGACCAAGGGAGAGAGAGAGAGGAGGCCAGAGAGGGAGGTGGAACAACAGAGAAAAAGATCAAGAGCATGGAAGGAAAAGAACAGGGATTATATTACCATCAGCTGCAGATGGAGGGGAGAGAGGGAGAGAGGTGTGCTCGGCCCAGGGATGTCCTTCTGTAGAGTGGTTCCTCAGATCCTCCTCGTGGGGGGGTTCTCTGGTGGTAGGTGCACTGGTGGTAGGTGTGCACGGAGGTGCTCCAGCGGTAGGTGCACCCGGAGGTGCTCAGGTGGTAGGTGCGCACGGAGGTGCGCCGGTGGTAGATGCACACCTTTGCAGGTGTAGCTTATGTCTTTTTATACAGTTTTGGGGCCAGTTGTCCAGGTGCAGCTCCCCAGGAAATCTTCCTGTGTATTCTCATGCATCTTCGGGGGCTGACGGTGGCCCTGAGCAGGGCCTCCGCCCCCTCCCTGCACTGCTTACCTGTCCATACCCCAAACATGCAGAGGCCTTTCTTCGTGGTAGCTGGTGTGAAGTATGGCGTCCTGGGCATTGCATTCAAACCAGGCTGAACTCTTGGAACTTCATCAAGACTCTATTTAGCATTCCTGAGCTCTTGGGCAGATGTCTGGGCCAAGTCTGTAAGTCCACAAAGGTGCTGTTTACATCCCTTTGCCAGCAGCCCAGGCCCGTCTTTAACAAAGGCAATCTTTATCTTTGTGGATTACATTATGGGAGGGGCAATCAGCCTCTCACAGAAGCCTGATAGAAGCAAGTTATCTTATGAGTAAGTGCTATGTGTGTGAAAAAGAGGAAGGACAAAATTAAATGTAAGGACCTTTTTGTGGTGGTTGTTATCCTATAGTTCAGCATTTTGTAGACAGATTTTTGTTTCCAGTTTCCTTCTTTTTAAAAATTAAATACTCTTATGACTCTGACCACAGTGAAAGAAATGAGATCATATTTTCTTCTCCAGGATTCAGAGAATCAGAGAATTACAGAAGCTTAGAGGTTGGAAGGGACTTCCAGAGAGCAGCAGGTTTTTTTATTCCTGTTGGTTTGGGGGGAGTTGGTGATTTCTGGGTTTTGTTTGTTTGTTTGTTTTGTGGGGTTTTTTTCATTGTGAGGATTTTGGCTTTGCTTTGCTTTTGCTTTTGCTTTTGCCTTTGCTTTTGTCTTTGCATTTCCCTCTGATTTGCTCTTGCCTTTGCTTTTGTCTTTGCATTTCCCTCTACTTTGCTCTTGCCTTTGCTCTGCTTTGCTCTTGCCTCTGCTCTGCTTTGCTTTTGCCTCTGCTCTTGCCTTGCCTCTACTTTGCTCTTGCCTCTGCTTTGCTCTTGCCTCTGCTTTACTCTTGCCTCTGCTCTGCTTTGTTCTTGCCTCTACTTTGCCCTTACCTCCCTCTTGCATCCCTCTTGCCTCTACTCTACTTTTGCTCTGCTTTGCTTTTGCTTTGCTCTGCTTTGCTTTTGCTTTGCTCTGCTTTGCTTTTGCTTTGCTCTGCTCTGCTTTGCTTTGCTCTGCTTTGCTTTTGCTTTACTCTGCTTTGCTTGGTTTGGCTCGTTCCCACAGCCACATCTCCCCTCCCAGGGCCTTCCAGCTATAGCCACAAAATGCACAGTAACCTCTCCCAGCCCCAGGTCCCTTTTCAAAGGATCATTTGGTGGACTCTGGCCCAGTCAGGTCCATACTACATTGGGGATCATGGGATTTAGAGTTATAATACAAGAGCCCAGACACAATTCTCCACTGGGCAACTGTTGCCGCTTTCCAAAGGAGCTGAAACTGGACCAGTCCCCAGCAAAGCCAATGAAGCCCAAAGACCCAGCACTGACAGATCAGTCCTGACCCTGTGGTTTTTGGTTAGTGGTGGTAAAATGGGCTACATAAGGTCCTTTGTAGTTAATCTGTTACGGATTAGATTCTATTAACACTTCAATGTGTCCTCCTGTGAAACAAAGTTTGCATGTCAGATGTCAAACTCCCCTAACCACAAAACTCCAAAAATTTATTGTTTTCTGAATCATGTTTTAGCCAACTGCAGAGCAAAGGGATATTTTGATAGATGTGTTCATTCGATTTACTGTTTCTTGATTTATTTCATGCATTTTTTAAATCCAAAATTTTAATTTAGCTCACAGATGTGGAAAACAGCCCAAGTTATAAGGAAATAACTCTCAAACAGTTTCTCTGTCTGCCACTTAAAAGTGTTTTCTAAAACCATATTTCAAACTTTCTGATTGTTCACTCAAATATTTCAAGCTTAAATTTTCTGTATTTCTTGTTCTTGACAAGTTTTTGAATCACAGGTAGAAAGGGAATTGGCTTCTCAGCTAAATAAGGCAATCAAACACTCAGTCTGAGGAGCACAGAAATCAAAAGAATAAATACCCAAGATAGTAGTTTCAGAAACCGGAGACAGGGAGAAATCTTTGCTTTGCAGTTGGTACCAAATGAATTTTAAAAGGCATTGTAAGCAGAGCACTTTTTGTGTCAGTCCAAATCTGTGTCTGTGCCAGAGGTTGCCTGCTGCTGGTTCACAGAAAGCAGAATCCTGTGGATCCCGATTACAGGCTTTTCCCCAGGGCTAACATCACAGCAAACTGGAAATTGGGAGTCACCTGCTTCATCTCTGCTTTGAATCTTGTCTTTTAACTACAGTAATAAAGAGCATTTTCTGTCATTATTTCTTAACAAGTGTCTGCAGAGTGTAGGAAATTGTTGAAGACAAGTCAGTTTCCTCTAGTCATAAACAGAATTATTCAGCTCCAGAGGCTATACTGTGAATAGAGAGATACATATTTCCCCCTCAAAGCAGCTTGGTGAGGAATGACTCATACTCAAAACTTACTAAACTCAACAAGTACTCTGTGTTGCTTAAATTAATTATAAGAAAAAGAAATTCAGAAAAAAAAAATATGTGAAAGACAGCAAAATATTGAACCTTGGTGGATCTCTCCTATGAGGACATACGGAGAGAGTTTGGGCTCTGCAACCTGGAGAAGAGAAGGGTTCCAGGAGACCTTAGAGTAGCCTTCTAATATCTGAAGGGGGCTGTGCTGGTTTGAGGCTAATTAGAATATTTTAATAGAGAAAGTTACACTATAGGCTGTGAAAGGAAAACATCATGATGTCTACTTCACTTATACGCTTGCTGGAGAATTGTTTGGGAACACTAACCAAAACAATAGATCAGTCAGTCTCTCTCTGTCGCTTGCTGGAGCAGGAGCTGCTGGTGGGATCTAGCAGCTTCTGGGCTCTGGCTCCTCTGCTGATTAATCTTTGCTAACCACTTTTCTTCTAACCCCCTTGGCCGATCCTCCTAATTTACCTTGCACATAAGGCAAACCTTGGGGTAAGGTACAGGGGTGGGGAGAAGGTGGAAGGGTGGTTGGGAGCCCCTCCTGGGGTCTCTGATTTCTGGGAGGGGAGTTGTGTTGCTGTATTCCCTTTTACTTGTATATTTCTGTAAATATTCTGTATATAGTGTAAATATCTGCTGTACATTGTGCAAAGCTGTAAATAGAGCTTCATCATTTAACTTCCAGCCGACTGAGTGCTAGTCTGGATCATTTTACAAGTATGGGGGGGGGAAGGGGGTAACTCCTAAACCTTCACAGGGGCCTACAGGAAGGCTGGGGAGTGACTATTGACAAGGTCTTGTAGTGACAAGGGGCAATGGATTTGAAGTGTCAGAGGGGAGATTGAAAGTGGATGTTAGGAGGAAGTTGTTTGCAGTGAGGGTGGTGAGACACTGGCACAGGTTGCCCAGGGAGGTTGTGGCTGCTCCCTCCCTGGAGGTGTTCAAGGCCAGGTTGGAGGAGGCCTTGAGTAACCTGTGCTAGTGGGAGGTGTCCCTGCCTATGGCAGGGGTTTGGAACTGGATGATCCTTGAGGTCTCTTCCAACCTTACCATTCTATGATTCTATGATTCTGTCTTCATCACCATAGCTACTCAGGTCCTTCCCAACACCTGAAAGACTAATATCTTCCTCACAAACCCATTCGAGCTGCAGCAATTTAGTATTGCTATGCATCTGTAACTTTTAATTATCTCTTTAATCAGGCTGTGAATAAACTAAAGTAGGTTAATTTAAAACATCCTTTTTGGAGCAAGAGTTTTGACTAGCTCTGAAACATAGATAGCACCCAGTGAGATTATAGAAAAGAGGAAAGTGCTGGGGTTGTTGAGACTGGAAAGCAGAAGGCTGAGGGCAGACCTCATTGCTCTCTACAACCTGCAGGGAGGTTGAAGTGAGGAAGGAACTGGCTCTTCTCCTTGGTGGCAAGCAACAGGACTAGAGGGAATGGATTCAAAGTGCACCAGGGGAGGTTCAGGATGGATGCTAGGAGATGTTTCTCCACAGAGAGGGTTATCAGACACTGGGATGGTCTGCCCAGGGCAGTGGTGGAGTCATCCCTGCTGGAGGTGTTCAAGCAGCCTGTGGAGCTGGTGCTTAGGGACGTGATCTAGTGTTGACCCTTCAATGCTGAGTCAAGAGTTGAACTGGATGATCTTTGAGGTCTTTTCCAACCAGAAGTTTTCTGTGTATTTGTGATATTAATTTGGGCATTCCAGAGCATCATTTTGCATATTTTAGCCGGCTGACTGCTGTTGATGTCAACGAATGCTTCACATGAGTGCAAAAAGAAAATATAAGGCTGCTGAAAGTCTGGGGATGCCTGAAAAATATTGATGGTTATGGGTCATATCTTTCCAAAACACCCTTTGAAAAGCTGCCCTGCAAGACAGCCTGCTAGGTAAAGCTGTGTCTGCATGAGCAAGCACTGTGTTACCCTTTCTCAGGTTATAGCCTCAAGAAGTCTGTTCTGTTGTTACACAGCATCTTCGGGCTGCTTAAAAAGTGTTCACTTTCGTGTCATTAAGGTGTAATAATAGTCTGATGTCAGTAATGTGTATTGTTAATCCGGATGTCCATTATCTCCCCTGCATGCCTCCAGGGACTGCTATTTACACTGCCATGGACATGCTAATTAATTTTCTGTATTCAAAGTGTCAGCAACTGGCCTCTCATTTCCATACAAGCATTGTGTGCCCCTTGGAAGAAAATTGGGAGGGGAGAGAAGAGTTTTCTGAGCTGCAGGGTGGAGAGAAAATTGAAGTTTAAATCACTCTGATATCTGCACTATACTGAGCATTCAGTACAGCACAAAATGCAGTAAAGCTCTATTTTTAGACTGAAGACCATCATTGTCTTTGCTAGCCACTATTCAGGTTCCAGCAGCTGAAGGTGCTTCACTGGAGGTGTCTGTGTGTGCCTGTAAATTTTTGAATACAAGAAAATGACTGTGAGTGTAGATCAACTAAACTCTTCCTGTCAGAGAGGCTGTTCTCAGATTTTTTTCTCAGCTACAGTTGAGTGTATCAAATAATGATCAAAATCCACCTCAGGGCTGAGATATATAATTCACTGGAATTATTGGCATGTGCAAAGTATTTGGGAATAGGGATTTGTCATTTTCCTGAGAGAGAGAGAGAGAGAGAGAGAGAGGGAGAGGTAGGTAGGTAGGTAGATAGGTAGGTAGATAGATAGACAAATAGAGATAGGTAGGTATCACAGTATCACAGTATCACCAAAGTTGGAAGAGACCTCAAAGCTCATCAAGTCCAAACCGTTACCACAGCCCTCAAGACCAGACCATGGCACCAAGTGCCACGTCCAAACCTGCCTTGAACACCTCCAGGGACGCTGACTCCACCACCTCCCTGGGCAGCCCATTCCAGCAGTCAATGACTCCCTCAGTCAAGAACTTTCTCCTCACCTCCAGCCTAAACTTCCCCTGGCACAGCTTGAGACTGTGTCCTCTTGTTCTGGTGCTGCTTGCCTGAGAGAAGAAAGCAACCTCCTCCTGGCTACAACCACCCTTCAGGTAGCTGGAGACAGCAAGAAGGTCTCCCCTGAGCCTCCTCTTCTCTATCCCAGCTCCCTCAGCCTCTCTTCATAGGGTTTGTAAGGTACATCTGACACTGTAAGATTGTAAGGTACATCTGACACTGACATCCACAATAGGTAGATAGGTAGGTGGGGAGGGAGGGAGGTAGATAGAGAGGTAGGTAGATAGAGAGGTAGATAGAGAGATGGGTAGAGAGAGAGATAGAGAGAGAGATAGGTAGACAGACAGAGAGAGAGAGAGAGAGAGGTAGATAAAGAGAATAGGCAGGCAGTCAGGTAGGCAGATAGAGATATAGAGAGATAGGTAGGTAGGTAGACAGAGAGAGAGAGAGAGATGTAGGTAAATAGATAGATAGGTAGATAGGTAGAAAGAGAGAAATAGGTAGGAAGGTAGAGAGGTAGAGAGAGAGAGATAATAGGTAGGTAGGTAGAGAGAGAGAGAGAGGTAGGTAGGTAGGAAGGTAGATAGATAGATAGGTAGATAGGTAGATAGATAGGTAGGTAGGTAGGAAGGTAGATAGGTAGATAGATAGATAGATAGATAGATAGATAGATAGATAGATAGATAGATAGATAGATAGATAGATAGATGGATAGATAGATAGATAGATAGATAGATAGATAGATAGATAGGTAGGTAGGTAGATAGATAGATAGATAGGTAGATAGGTAGATAGATCAATCTCTGGGTAACTTCACTGAGCCATTATTCAAAAAAAGGTAAAACCAAAACGAAACCCAAACCATCAAACAAAACAAACAAACAAACAAAACCCCAAACAAAACAAAACAAAAACAAACAAACAAACAAAACCCCACACCCCAAAAACAAACAACAAAACCCAACACCAAAACCCAACCAAAAGCAAAACGTTTTTTTACCCTTGAGAAAGATGGGGATTGGTTATTTCTAACATCCCTACAGTTCTGCCTCACAGCTGTTGCAAAGAGAAAGGTTAGGGCAAGCAGCTCAGGAAGCACACAATGATTTAAAACCATAGGCTGAGAGGAGGAAAAGGGGCCAGTCCCCCTTGATGTTACACTATCACACTGACAGAGAGGCTGCTCAGAAACCTTACAAATAGACCTTTCACATACATTGCAAGGTAATAATTTAAAAGCTGAGCAGCTGCAAATTGCTGTGGATTGCTACTTGTACAATATGCATAGAAGAACACACAGTAACCTACTATCTTTAGAGCTTATTTTTCCAATCAGCAAGTATTTCATTTCCTTACACATTTTTACAATGCTAGATGTGGCAAAGGACATGAACTTCTCTGTTATGGAAATGAAAGGAGGTATGTGAACACTTAAGTAATAATGAAGACTTCTGATACAGGTTTAATCTTTAATACAACACAGAATTTATGAGCTATATTCCAAGCTAGTATAAAGCAAGACAGATAAAATTGGCTTGATTTGCATCACTGGAATAATTGGCTGGGGATTCTTGCTGGCCAGGAGGCCAGCCTGTTTCTCATGAAAATGAAATGTGTCGAGGAGCTGGCAAGTCAGACAAGGCAAATTATAATTTCCTGTCTTCTAAAACGTTCCAGTCTCTTATATCTGTAAGTAGTTGTGAAAGAAAGGAATCTGCTAACTAATTTTCCTTGCTCAGAAAAGTGCTCAGCAATGAAAAGGGCTTTATGGAAGGCAAGTACCAGGCATTTCTGAAGTGGTAGTTCTTCCATCATGAAACAGACAGGGGAGGTTATTTATAGCATAAAAGAGGAAACCATTTTTTAGAACCAATTCTGATGCTACTTTACAAGCCTTTTAAAATGTATAAGTAATCTAGTTGCATGAGCTTTTGAAATGCACAGAAATGCAGGTGGATGTTCAGCTGATGCCACTAATGGACCTTGTGAATTTGAAGGAAGAATTCTGTCATAAAGAGTCTGTAGAGCACAGATGTGAGATACAATTCTTCCTTGGGACAATGCAGCAAGACAGTGTGCAAGAGAGCAGTAAGAGACTACTCCTCTCCAGATACTGTTAGTTTTGAAATACTCCCATAGAATAGAATGAGATGCTTTGCTGTGACTCTGTCTATGTAGGGGAAAATGTATGTGTCACAGAATCACAGGATGTTAGGGGTGGGAAGGGACCTCTGGAGATCTTCCAGTCCAACCTCCTGCCAGAGCAGGACCAGAGAATGTAGTGCAGGTCACAGAGGAACACAGCCAGGTGGGTCTGGAAAGTCTCCAGAGCAGGAGATTCCACAACCTCTCTGGGCAGCCTGTGCCAGCTCTGGGACCCTTACAGTCAAGAAGTTCTTCCTCATGTTGAGGTGGAGCTTCCTGTGCTGTAGTTTACATCCGTTGCCCCTTGTCCTATCACAGGGCACAACTGAGAAGAGTTTGACCCTGTCTCTTGACCCCCAGCCCTCAGGTATTTATAACCATTGATCAGATCTCCTCTAAATCTTCTCTTCACCAAACCAAAAAGCCCCAGGTCCCTCACAGGGCAGTGCTCCAGCCCCTTCAGCATCTTTGTAGCCCTCCTTTGGACTTGAATGTGTGATCTTGACCGACCTGTACTAGTGGGAGGTGTCCCTGCCTACGGCAGGGGGTTGGAGCTAGATGATCTTTGAGGTCCCTTCCAACCTTACCATGCTATGATTCTATGATTCTATGTTGTGAAAAATCAGAAAACACTGCTGTATGTTATATGACAGATGTGGACCCGATTTGAGTTGTTTACACACAGAAGGTGCCTGATCCATTTTTGAAAACTCACAAACAAACAAAACCAAAAAAAACTAAAACCAAACAAAGGCAAAAAATCCATAAAACCATCATAACCCAACAGAGAATTAACCCTTAATTACATAGTTTATGTCCAATTGGCATCTACTTTAAACTCTCTCTAGCATAGGCAGTACTGGCGTGTATTGTCCTGAAAATGAATAAATTATGCACTTGTACTTAGCCACATTTTATTTTCTATCAGTCCATAAAGGTGGTAGGAGTCCCCATTCCTGGAGGTGTTTAGGAGGAAGCTGGATGAGGCACATAGTGCCATGGGTTAGTTAATTAGAAGGGTTAGGAGATAGGTTAGACTGGATGATCCTGGAGATCTTTTCCAGCCTGGTTAATTCTGTGACTCTGTGGTTGTAACTGTGGTTTTACAACCGAACTGCTTAACCCAATGGAGAGGCCTTTGTGAAGAGATTTTGTGGAGCAAAAGCCTGACTAAACACAATCTGCAGCTTGATCTACTGCTTGCCTCAAGCACTGAAGCAACAAGTATTTCTGGAAGATTTCCAGCAGATAAGGTGAGAGGCAGATCATGATCATTAGTTGGACTAAATTTCTTTGTCCTATGTTTAAGTGCTTTGCTTTTCTCTTCAAGGTGGTGCTGTTAATACAAACAGATAAGAGGAAGAGTGTGGGGAATGCTAAATTTCCAACAGTTGTGTAATCCTCCAGGGCTCTGTGCCTTCAGGAGCTAAGGGTGGCTGAATATCATCTTAAGTGGTGGCTTTTAAGAAGACAAGTGTGCATGGAGTTTAAAGGTACAGTTTTAGTAAAATTAAGTGTCTGCATCATTTGATTTAAAGCTTCTGCTTTGCATGGATTCTTTTCCCTGGCAATTTGCAGGAACTTCTCTGACATTAAACTGTCATAAGCAAAACCCCCAAACATTTAAATATTTATTAATGAAACACACAGCTGCATTTGCTTTAAAATTTCAAACCTCTTGTTTGAAGAGAATAGAACAGACCGAGCAGGATGCAAAAGCTGGAGCTCACTGCCACAAGGGAACCTGTGGCAATTGTTTTCATGTTGCCTTTTGACTGTACGGATTAGAATACAAGAGGAAGCTTTGAGCACTTGCTTCACTTGGGCTGTATGCATCTGAATCCCCTTCAGGGGTTGTTGTCACTCCAGATTCTGGGTGTGGGGTGATGAAAAGCTCCAGATGAGGCTGCAGTGTGAATGCAGCCCAGACAGCAACTGTGTGCTGGGCTGCAGCAAGAGCAGTGTGGGCAGCAGGGCAAGGGAGGGGATTGTGCCCCTTTGCTCTGCTCTCCTCAGAGCCCACCTGCAGTCCTGTGTGCAGTTCTGGAGCCCCCAGCACAGGAAGGACATGGAAGTGTTGGAGTGGGTCCAGAGGAGGTCATGAAGATGGTCAGAGGGCTGCAGCAGCTGTGCTGTGAGGACAGGCTGAGAGAGTTGGGGCTCTGCAGCCTGGAGAAGAGAAGGTTTCCAGGAGACATTGTAGAGGCCTTTCAGTATCTGAAAGGGGCCTACAGGAGGGCTGTGGAGGGACTATTGACAAGGTCTTGCAATACCAGGACAAGGGGCAATGGGTTTGAAGTGTCAGAGGGGAGATTGAAACTGAATGCTAGGAGGAAGTTGTTTGCAGTGAGGGTGGTGAGACACTGGCACAGGTTGCCCAGGGAGGTTGTGGAGCACAGAATCACCCAACATGATCAAAGATCAGTTTGGGTGATTCTGTGCTCCACAACCTCCCTTGAGGTATTTAGGACCAGTTCGGACGAGACCTTGAGTGACCTGTACTAGTGGGAGGTCACTCCCCTATGACAGGGGATTGGAACTGGCTGAGCTTTGAGGTCCCTTCCAACCTAAACCATTCTATGATTCTATGATTCAACAAGAACGTTCATGATTAGATGTACACAGGAGTGGCTGCTTGGGGTGGCTCTGGAGTACTTGGGGAAACTGCTTGCAGATGGCCAAGTCACAACCTTTGTAGTAAAAGGATGGGGTGAAGAGGATAGTTGTACTATCAGTAAAGGCTGAGAGGTGAGGTGTTAGAGAGCATCCCTGTGGAAAGGGATTTGGAGGTGCCAGTGGATGAGAAGCTGGAGATGAGCATACAGTGCACCCTTGTAGGCCAGAAGGCAAATCATGTCCTGGGCTGCATCATCCTGGGCTGCATCAAAAGAAATGTGGCCAGCAGAGTCAGAGAGGTGATTCTGACACTTTGGTCTGGTGAGACCTCACCTGGAGTACTGCATCCAGTTCTGGAGCTCTCATTCTAGGAAGGACATGGATCTGATGGAGCAGGTCGAGAGGAGGACCACAAAAATGATGAGAGGGTTGGAGCAGCTCTGCTATGAGGCCAGGCTGAGGGAGCTGAGGGTGTTCAACCCGGAGAGGAGGAGGTTCCAGCAGGACCTGGCAGCAGCCTTCTGGTACCTGAAGGGGGCCTACAGGAAGGATGGAGAGAAGCTCTTTACAAAGGCCATCAGTGACAGAATAAGGGACAATGGGCTCAAGCTTGGGAAGAGCAGATTTAGATTGGATGTTAGGAACAACTTCTTTACCATGATGGTGGTGGAGCACTGGAACAGGTTGCCCAGGGAGGTGGTTGAGGCCCCATCCCTGGAGACATTCAAACCATGAGGTTTCTTAGTAATTTCTGGACTTGTTTAGGGCCTTGTCCACACGTTTTTGAGCCTGAAGACAGCCTGTGCCTCTGCATACTTCTGTGGCATCAAGCTCCAGAAATTCATTGTTTTCTCTGTACAGAAGTACTTTCTTCTATTAACTGTAAACTATTCCCCAACTAGTGTTACAAAGTGCCTCTTATACCTTCTGTTCTAGAACCTGGAGAGTAGTCCTGCTTTCAGCTTATTTACTGTAGCACTGGTTTTAAAAATCTCAGTAACATTCTACCCAGTCTCTCCTCTTCACTCTGCAGAGTCTCACCTCCTAGGGCAGCTGCTCCATCATGGTCACAACAGATGTCCTTCTCTGTACCTCCTCCACCTCCACTACAGCATGAGGTCACCCTGGAAGAGGTCATCACCCTTTGGGAGATGTACTCTCTAAAGGACTATAATTCTGTTTGTGTGCATTGCTTTTAGTTAATTGGCTTCCCAAAGCCAGATATTTATGATATACATTTATAGGGCTCTTATCATAGATGACATTAGTTTAATCTTTAATACCTTTTTGAGGTAAGGCAACCAACATTCCCATTTAGAAGATAGAGCACTCCAGCACAGAAAATTGGTGGCATCTGGTAGCATTATTAATTCAATATAAGTCTCTTAGGCTTATGACATCATCAAGGGAGCATGTTGCTGTAGCTGGCAAATATGATTTTACTCTTCCTGGGCTACAGGTCTATTAGCTTGGCATTGTAAAGTCTCAAGAATTTTCTGAGTTTGCTTTGCCTGAGCTGATTCTGGCTGGTTTTGACTATTATCTAGCAATTAAATGACTATTTCTCACGTATTTTTTCTCAACATCTCTAAATATTTTTAATAGTAATGGTCTGGTAGACTTAGGTGGTTAATGCATGGCAAAAATACCTTTTAGAAAATTGAGGACTGGAGGAGTTGTGCAATTACAAAAGTCTATCTGGGAGCCAACGAGTAGACTGTGGCAACTAAAAGTATAAAATTAGCCCCAAGCAGACCTAATGCTGGGGGAAAAAAAAGGTGATACTGACATGAACACTGTGCCCCTCTCAGCAAGTAGGACTTGATTGGACATTTCTAATATTCAGTTTGACAGGATGGTGGAGTGTCTCATCTAAACTCTGTTTTGGTAAGAAAACTTTGACCAAGTGATCCCTGAGGTCTCTTTTGACAGGAGCTGACATTCTGTTGTATTGTATTGTATTGTATTGTATTGTATTGTATTGTATTGTATTGTATTGTATTGTATTGTATTGTATTGTATTGTATTCTATTCTATTCTATTCTATTCTATTCTATTCTATTCTATTCTATTCTATTCTATTCTATTCCATTCCATTCCATTCCATTCTATTCTATTTTACCTTACTCTACCCTACCCTGCCCTACCCAACCCTACTCTACCCTACCCTACCTTGTCACTATCCTATCCTAATTCTAATTCTAACCTGTACTAGTGGGAGGTGTCCCTGCCTATGTTAGGGGGTTGGATCTAGATGATCTTTGAGGTACCTTCCAACCTCACCATTCTATGATTCTATGATTCTATAATTATCCTGCTGAATAAGGGGATCAAAATTGTGACTAATTAAAATCATATGGCCTTCATTTCTGCATTTTTGAAAAGCTCTTCCCAAGATGAAATCCTATAAAGCTATCAATTTTTCAACTACATTGCAATGCCAGCTCTGTGATGAGTTAAATTAACAAATTGACAGCTATATTAACAAATTGTCTCCTGAAACAGCAGAGCTGATATATCTCAAGCTTTCTAATTTGCAGATGCTTCCTGTACTTATCTGTTGCTCTGACAAGAGCAATTTATGCCCATAGGTCAGTGGTCAATGGTCAAGACAAGAGAAAAGGAAGAGAGAGGGAAGTATTATATTAGTTTTCTGTTTCTCTTATTTATAGTTGGATTTAAATTACCAGCAGAGTGCAATAATCTCTTTCGTTGTCATAGAATCATAGAACTGTAGGGTTGGAAGGGACCTCAAAGCTCATCCAGTTCCAACCCCCTGCTGTAGGTAGGGACACCTCCCACTAGCACAGGTCACTCAAGGCCTCATCCAACCTGGCATTGAACACCTCCCTGGGCAAGCTGTGCCAGTGTCTCATCCAATAATTCTTTACAGTAACTCTACATCTTGTTTTAAGTGTCAGTCATGACACACTGTCTTCATGGACACTGAGGACTCTGATCCATTTTGAGCTGATAAAGGTTGGCTGTTCATTCCAAAACAAATGCAGGAACGATGTAGATTTATTGTTGCAGCTATCTTGCAGAAACAATAAAAGACAGTCAGATAGATAGGTCAGCTCTGTGGTCAGACAGAAAATGAGCATTGGGGTTTGAAGGTTTTCTGGTATCTCAGAGAGCTGTGTGGCTAGGAGTGGTGTAGGTGCAAAGAACAGCCTGGAGCAAGACCTACAGTACCTCTCCTACCTTGTAATCTTTCTGGCAACAGGACTGCTCACTGGGGTCATTCTCCTGAGTTCCTCTGCCTTGGAAGAGTTTCTGATTAGCCTTTGGCAAGGTATTTTTAACCAGAAAAAGTTTTCCACCTCATTTGACCAAGTATCGTACAGGGCAAACCCAGTTTAAAGTTTACAATGAAAAATGGTGGCATTTAGGACCAAACCAGTAGTTTGTTCGTCTATTATTTATTCTTTTGTACCATTCAAACAATATAGCTGTACTGCACTCTGAATGCTACAGAAATCCAGTGTAGCAGGTTAGATTAACAGAAATTGTGTCCTGATTCATACGAAGGCCATTAGACCTGTGCCATATGGCAGAACCATGATTTCCATTAGGTAATTGTGAAGTGAATCTACAATCCTATCATAGAATGATTTAGGTTGGAAGGGACCTCAAAGCTCAGCCAGTTCCAACCACCTGCCATAGGCGGGGACACCTCCCACTAGAACAGGTTACTCAAGGCCTCATCCAACCTGGCCTTGAACACCTCCAGGGAGGTTGTGGAGCACAGAAGACCTCCAGGGAGGTTGTGTAGCACAGAATCACCCAATGTTGGGTGCTTCTGTACTCCACAACCTCTCTGGGCAACCTGTGCCAGCGTCTCACCACCCTCACTCCAAACAATTTCTTCCTAACATCCACTTGCAATCTCCCCTCTGCCACCTCAAACCCATTGCCCCTTGTCCTGGCATTGCAAGACCTTCTCAGTAGTCCCTCCCCAGCCTTCCTGGAGCCCCTTCAGATCCTAGAAGACCACTCCAAGCTCTCCTGGAAGCCCTCTCTTCTGCAGGCTGCAGAGTCCCAACTCTCTCAGTCTGTCCTCACAGCAGAGCTGCCGCAGCCCTCTGACCATCTTCATGGACTCCTCTGGACCGGTTCCAACACTTCCATGTCCTCCCTGTGCTGGGGGCTCCAGAACTGCACACAGGACTGCAGGTGGGGTCTGAGGAGAGCAGAGCCAAGGGGCACAATCCCCTGCCTTGCCCTGCTGCCCACACTGCTCTTGCTGCAGCCCAGCACACAGTTGCTGTCTGGGCTGCACTCACACTGCAGCCTCAGGTTGAGCTTTTCATCACCCCACACCCCCAGGGCCTGTTTCTCAGGGCTGCTCTCAGCCATTCCCTACCCAGCCTGGAGTTGTGCTTGGGATTGTGCCTACCCAGGTGCAGGACCTTACACTTGGCCATGTTGAATGTCACGTTAACATACTGATCTAACAAACATCTTGGCCTTGTTTCAGGTATCCTTGAGTGGAAGTATTTAAGACCAGGTTGGATGTGGCTCAGAGCAACCTGATCTAGTGTGAAGTGGCCCTGCCCATGGCAGGGGTTGAAACTAGATTATCTTTGAGGTCCTTTCTAACCCTGGCAATTCTGTGTACATAGCAGATATGTTTACCTGCAGTGATCTCAGTGTAATCAAGGTTGTATCTTGAATATATAGATATATTTCTTTCTTTGCTAACAATACACAAAATACAGTACATTCATTCTAAAAAGCCAATTTATGCCTGAAACACTATTTAGAATGATATAAGGCTTTATGAGGCTTTGGGAGCTGACTGCTGTGTGTGTACTTCACTATTGGTACATTGATCAACTTGTGTGACTGTTTCTGCAAGCTTAGAATTTTTATTTGCTGTAAGGATGATTTGTGATGGTGCATCAAACTTCCTAGGTTCGAGTGCAAAGATTTATACATTAAGTGCATGAGCTAAGGATTGTGTGGCCTGCATTGCTCCCCTGTCAGAATCATAGAATCATAGAATGGTAAGATTGGAAGGGACATCAAGGATCATCCAGTTCCAACCCCCTACCATAGGCAGGGACACCTCCCACTAGAACAGGTCACTCAAGGCCTCCTCCAACCTGGCCTTGAACAGCTCCAGGCAGGGAGCAGCCACAACCTCCCTGGGCAACCTGTGCCAGTGTCTCACCATCCTCACTGTAAAGAACTTCCTCCTAACATCCACTTTCAAACTTCCTTCTGGCACTTCAAACCCATTGCTCCTTGTCCTGGTATTGTAAGCCCTTGTCAATAGTCCCTCCACAACCTTCCTGTAGCCCTCTTCAGATCCTGGAAGGCCACTCCAAAGTCTCCTGGAAGCCTTCTCCTCTCCAACCTGCAGAGTCCCAACTCTCTCAGCCTGTCCTCAGAGCCCAGCTGCTGCAGCTCTCTGAGGATCTTCGAGGCCTCCTCTGGACCCACTGTCATACTTTTCACCTTGTAAACCACACCTATACATCAGATCAGTTGGTAAATCGTTACATTGATAAATTATCAAATGTTGCTTCAGACTTAGCTCCTTAACATATTGTATGTGAAACAATGCAATGAGTGCATTTATGCTGATAAATTAAGGATTGTACTGGAATTAGACAAAAAGAGACCTGCACCTTGTAGTGACCGATACCCAGAACATTAGTGTTCTCCTAATTCCATTGCTTTGCTTCACAAAGGTTCTTGTGCCGTGTGTAAGTGATCCTCCTGAGCCACACATGCCTTCAGATCATAGAATCATAGAATCATAGAATGGTAAGGTTGGAAGAGACCTCAAAGCTCACCCAGTTCCAATCCCCTGCCATAGCCAGAGACACCTCCCCCTAGTACAGGTCAGCCATATGGTTGTTTTTACTGCCTTTCTAATTGTCCCGATTGTAACTTGGATATAGGAGGGTATGGAAGTGTTTCTCTTACCTGACTTAACCTCTCCTGAAGCTCAAGCATTGATTAGATATTCTTCTAGAAATGAAACAAAGATAATGTCCTCTCCTCTGCTCCTCTGTCCCGTGTCACCATTCCAACACATGCTTGATTATTTATAGCAGATCATTTTAAACTGTGTTCCAAGCATCTCCAACACAGAGAAAGCTGAACCACCAGGGGCTTCCTGGGGT
Source organism: Eubucco bourcierii (assembly GCA_013396675.1). Classification (NCBI taxonomy): domain Eukaryota; kingdom Metazoa; phylum Chordata; class Aves; order Piciformes; family Ramphastidae; genus Eubucco; species Eubucco bourcierii. Next base: position 22,870 of record VWZE01022900.1, on the reverse strand, counting down.
GTCCTGCTTCCCCTCCCCAAATGCTAATCAGTAGCACATGCAATCATACAAATGGCATCATGTAGTTAGCTTAAAGATTATCCTTATTTGCCACCTGTAAAGTTGCTGTACTAATAATAAGTTGCTTGGGCAGAATGGGAATGCAGCTGGCTCATCACTTCACACCCAGGAGCTGATGACTGAGTCTATCAGCTATGCACACAGGCATAGCCCTGCAACAGCTGCATCACAACAGTAAGACCAAGATACTCTACAGTTGCAGCCTTGTATAGTAAACATGCTTAAATTTCATAGCTCTTGCAGCCCCAGGGATTTACATTTTCCTTTTGATGAAAGGGGCATATTTTCAGAATTTAAAAAATTGTCCATTACACTGAAGGGAATTACCTTGAAGTACAGGGAGTTGGGTTTTTTTTCTATTTATTTTACTTTTTTTTTTTTTTAATTATTTTTACTTTTGAAATATTAAGCAAAGAAAGAGCACATTAAAAATTCTGTATGATTTATGATAACATTTGAAGTTCTATCATTTTTATTAGCTTTTACTTTTAAAGAAAATTACTTTTAAAAAATCCCATAATACATCTTCCTTTCCTTCATTCCTTCCCTCCTTCCTTCCTTCCTTCTTTCCTGTTTTCCTTCCTTCCCTCCTTCCTTCCTTCCTTTCTTCCTCTTTCTTTCTTTCTTTTTCTCTTTCTTTCTTTCTTTTTCTCTTTCTGTCTTTCTTTCTATCTTCTCTTTCTTCCTTCCTCCTTTCCTCACTTCCTTCCTTCCTATCTTTCTTCCTTCCTTCCTTTCTTTCTTTCTTTCTTCCTTTCTTTATTTCTTCCTTCCTTTCTTTCTTTCTTTCTTCCTTCCTCCCTTCCTCCCTTCCTCTCTTTCTTTCTTTCTTTCTCTTTCTTTCTTTCTCTTTCTTTCTTTCTTTCTTTCTTTCTTTCTTTCTTTCTTTCTTTCTTTCTTTCTTTCTTTCTTTCTTTCTTTCTTTCTTTCTTTCTTTCTTTCTTTCTTTCTTTCTTTCTTTCTTTCTTTCTTTCCTTCCTTCCTTCTTTCCTTCCTTCCTTCCCTCCTTCCTTCCTTCCTTTCTTCCTTCCTTCCCTTTCTTCAGTAGTTTCTAACTCTTGTGTGCAGTAAGGTCCAACAGTGCTGAAGATTTCATCAGAAAGCATTCAGAGACTGATGAACAGACAAGGCAAGGCTATGAAGCACTTTATGACAGACTATGTAGAGCAAGTAATGTTAGATGTCTGCCTTCCAGAAGTTTTCAAATTACTCTTTCTGCATTCTCTCTGTGATAAGAGATACATTTCCTTTGCATCCCTTCTGGCATAACATACTAGGTTTAGTATGTTTAGACATGAGTCCCAGTATGTAAGCACTAAAAGAACCTCTTCCTCACAGTCTTGACCAAATCCAGAATTTTAGGAAACTAGCCTGGCAATTCAGCAAGCTTAGATTAGGCAATGGGAACATTTTCTATCATTTTTCTTCTGAGGAACCTGTTTCTGGATATTCTACTCCTCTGCTTAACTGCAATTTATCTATTACTTTCAAAATAATGATCATCATCATCATCATCAAGAAGAGTGGGCATTAGATTTAGAGAATAAAACCTCTGTGTGAAAAGTGTTCCCTGTATTCTGTGTAAAGAGAAGTTTGTGTCTCTGGAACTGTTCTCTTCCCAGCAGCTGATGTGCATACAACATGCTGTTTGCTCCTGTCTGTCTCTGAGATGCTAAAGCAGTGAAAGTAGAGCTTAAAAACTGAACTGCAATGTCATTAGCTCTGTGGCCATTGAAAAGAAAGAGATCACCTGCTCAGAGCCTTTCCATGTTAGATGATGATGTGACTCATGTTAGTCTCCAAGTGGCAATAGTTCTTGCTCAGTCTTTTCCCAGAAGATGATCCACTGCTACTCAATGTTTCTTAACTTAACCCTTAACTGATACCTTGAAACATCCCAGAATAAGAGAGTTTCTTGTTGCACTATATCTCTTCTAAAGTTGCTATTGTAATAAGTTGTCACTGCATTTATCCTAATTTATCATAAGGGTCTCCTCATCTGCTTGGTTGTGACCATTGGTAGAGCTCGGCAGTAACAGGCCACTTGTAGCAATGCTTGAAGGTGTGAAAATCACCACCACGACCAGGTGTCAGTGCAGGTTGGGGACTGAGCAGCTGGGAAAAGGATTTGGGGGTCCTGGCTGATAGGAGGTTGACTGTGAGCCTCTAATATGCACTTGTGGCCAGCAGGGCCATTGCCATTCTGCATTCTGAGGTGTATTAGAAGGGCTGTGATTAGTAGGTTGAGAGAGGTTCTCCTGCCCCTCTGCTCTGCCCTGCTGAGGCCACATCTGGAATACTGTGTCCAGTTCTGAGTCTCCTAGTTCAAGAGGGACATAGAACTGCTGCAGAGTGTCCAGCACAAAGCCACGAAAACGTCTCTGTTAGGAGGAGAGCCTGAGGGAGCTGGGGCTGTCCTGCTGGGAGAGGAGGAGACTGAGAGGTGACCTCAGCAATGGTTATCAATATGTGNCCATATTGCCTGGATGTGTTCCTGTGTGATCTGGTATAAGTGATCCTGCTCTGGTAGGAGTTAGACTGGATAAGCTTTGGAGGTCCCTTCCAGCCCCTGACATTCTGTGGTTCTGTGATTCTGTGAGGGACTGCCCTAGTTTGCTTCACACTTGTCAGTGAAGGATTATGAGATTTGTCACACTCATTTCACCCACAACTGATGAGGATCTTGACCAGATCTATAGAGAGAGACTGGAATGAAGAGGTTCCCACCTGTTCTCAATCAAAACAGGTCTCATTTAACACCTCCTGTGTTTACTTCTATAGGTGTCCACAAGAAAGTGTTACACAAAGATTCTTCACTACTTACAGCTTACCCAAATAACCAGGGCTCCTTAGCTGTGCTGACTGCTGTCTATTCAAAGGTGAAGGTAACTTTCCAGTGGTACCCTTAACATGCCTGTGGGATTTATTTCAAAGGCAAGAGTATTATTTTTAGAGAAAAAATGAAACAGATAAATTGCTTTGGAACTACCTGTGACCCATGACTTGGATAACAGTCACAGAATCATAGAATCATAGAATTATTGAGGCTGGAATAGACCATTGACATCAAGTCCAGCCTATGACCTGACACCACCACACTGACTATACCATGTCACTAAGTGCCACATCCAATCTTTCTTTAAAAACCTCCAGGGACCTACTGAAGCTTCAGTCCAGTAAGTCAAAATTTCATTTGATATATAGAATCACAGAATCAGAGAATGGTAAGGTTGGAAGGGACCTCAGAGCTCATCCAGTTCCAACCCCCTGCCATAGGCAGGGACAACTCCCACTAGTATAGATCACTCAAGGCCTCCTTCAATCTGATCCTGAACACCTCCAGGGAGGTTGTGGAGCACAGATCAAAGATCATGTTGGGTGCTTCTGTGCTCCACAAACTCCCTGGGCAACCTGTGCCAGTGTCTCACCACCCTCACTGCAAACAGTTTCCTTCTAACATCCACTTTCAGTCTCCCCTCTGCCACTTCAAACCCATTGCCCCTGGTCCTGGCATTACAAGACCTTCTCAATAGTCCTTCCCCAGCCTTCCTGTAGCCCCCTTCAGATCCTGGAAGGCCATTCCAAGGTCTCCTGGAAGCCTTCTCTTCTGCAGGCTGCAGAGCCCCAACTCTCTCAGCCTGTCCTCACAGTAGAGCTGCTGCAGCCCTCTCAGCATCTTTATGGCCACCTCTGGACCTGCTCCAACAGTTCCATGTCCTTCCCGTGATGGGGGCTCCAGAACTGTACAGAGTACTTTAGATGGGGTCTGAGGAGAGCCGAGCAAAGGGGTAGAATCACCTCCCTTGGTGAGTCTGTTGGCAGAGTCTATTTCATCCTTTGCTCTACCTATTGTGTCCAAACTGGGCTGGGAGTTTGGGGTGGCACTATGCAAGCAGGCACAGGAAAACACCAGTCCAGAAGGAACATAAACATGAGAATGTGTTGTCTAAAAAGCCAGGAGGACTCTAAAATCGAGCAAAAGTTGTTTATCTCAAAAAATACTTCCAGGAAACCTCAAGTGAATCTATCACAGTAGACATGGAAAGAGATGGGTATGGTGTAAGAGTCACATATTAAACAGGACTGGATTTCCTTATGCAATCTATAAGTACACTTATGCTGTATGAGTTTTCATATTAGGATATTGTAACTAACTCTGCATCATTACAACACACATATAGTTTCCATAGGAACATTGTTTGGTTTGGTTGTATTGTAAATGTCACTGTGTTCTCTTTCAGCCCCAGCTGATTGCTATGTACAGTGATTTTTGGAGTTTTTATAGACCCTTACAGACAGCAATCATTGCTAGGGGGACTTTATGTGTTTACCTGAAGTCAATACCAGAAAAAAAAGAAGAGGTGTTGTAAAAACTGTTCCTTCTAAAAATGTTAACCTGGAAATGGTTAAGACAAAAAATATCTCATAAAGATGTATTCATTCCTTGTTCCTTTTCCTTTCTTTAGCACGGGGGAAAAAAAAACATTAAAAAAAAACCAAACACCAAAAAGGAAAAAAAAATAGAGAAATAACATTAGCATTGGTGAAGCAGTTAGTAAGTAATCTAATTTTCTTGTCTGATGGAACTTATAGTAGCCTTCCATTATCTGAAGGTGGCCTGCAGGAAGGCTGGGGAGGGACTATTGACAAGGTCTTGCAATGCCAGGACAAGGGGCAATGGGTTTGAACTGGCAGAGGGGAGATTGAAAGTGGATGTTAGGAGGAAGTTGTTTGCAGTGAGGGTGGTGAGAGACTGGCACAGGTTGCCCAGGGAGGTTGTGGCTGCTCCCTGCCTGGAGGTGTTGAAGGCCAGGTTGGATGAGGCCTTGAGTGAGCTGTGCTAGTGGGAGGTGTCCTTGCCTATGGCAGGGGGTTGGAACTGGATGAGTTTTGAGGTTCCTTCCAACTTTACCATTCTATGATTCTATGATTTGTCTCCCAGGTATTTTGTATTCTAGGTATTTTGTAAGACATCTGCACTGCTCTAGCTCTGATACCATTAAAAATAGATAAATAAGCAAAATAATAAAACCAAAATCACAGAATCAGAATAATTCAGCTGGAAAAGACCTCTAAAATCATTGAGTTCAACAGTCAACCTAATACCACCATGTTCAATAATCCATCTCCCAAACTGACATGTCTATATGCTTTTTGAACACCTCCGGAGACAGTGACTCTACCATATCCCTGGGTAGCTTGTTCCAATATCTGAGCACCCTTTTGGTAAAGAAATGTTTCCTAATATCCCATCTAAACCTCCCCTGGCACAGTTTGAGGCCATTTCCTCTCGTCCTATTGAGAAAAGACAACAACCATCTCTCTACAATCTCCTTTCAGATAGTTGTAGACAGAGATGTCTTCCCTCAGGGTCCTCCAGATTAAACAGTCCCAGTTCCCTCAGGCAATCCTTGTAAACCTGTGATGGTTTGGGAGTTCCTTGCCCCTCCCCACAATGTAGTCACCCAGACGAGACTCAGCCAGCTGGAAATTAAGGAATGAACCTATATTTACAGCTTAGCACAATGCACAAGCAAATATATAGATACACAGTACACATTTATACACAAGTTCAAAGTAAGACAGAAACACAAAAAATTCCTCCCAAAACAACCAGAGTGCCAGGAGGATCCTGACCCAAACCTACCCACCCCTTTCCCCTCTTTCACTTCTATCCCTCCAGCAATAACCAGATCAATCCCCATGTGCTGGTTTGAGGCTAATTGGACTATTTTAACAAAAAATAATTAGATGCTAGGCTGTGAAAAGCAAACACTGGTGATGTCTGCTGCACTCAGAGGCTTGCTGAGATGGATGAGAACAAGAACACAAACATAGATAAGGGAGAGAGTCTCTGTTTCTCTAACTGGTGTGTATCTGCTGACCTCTCTGCTAACCTCACTAACTACTCTGCTTCTAACCTCCCTGGACCATCCTCCAAACTCACCTTGCACATAAGGCAGGCCCTGAGGTAAGGCAGAGAGGTGGGGAGAAGGTGGAAGAAAGTGGTTGGGAGCTCCTCCTGGGGACTCTGATTTCTGGGAGGGGAATTGTGCTTCTGTATCACCTTTAATTTGTTTATGTCTGTAACTATTCCTGTCTGTTGTGTCTATCTCTGCTTGTATATTGTGCTGAGCTGTAAATAGAGCTTCAGTCCTTAACTTCAGCTGGCTGAGTCTAGTCTGGGGGATTTCATAGTGGGGGGGGAGAGGCAGGGAACTCCCAAACCATCACACCCCATATATCTCACATGATAAATCAGGAGAGATCTGAGGTGAGATGTCAAAAAGACACCAAGGAGATTAGAGGAAATAAAGGGTCAGGCTGGCTTAGAGTTAAGCCAGAAGCAACCACAGACTGCCAGAGTGAAGGAGCAGAACAACAACTGAGAACCCAGAGCAGTGTGTGAGCAGCGTCTGACCTATATTCTGACTGGATGCATTTCTCAGCAGCAGAATGGTAGAGGTTACTGTTGTTGGTTTCTTTCTTCCCACAGATAGGGATTTAATTTCTCTCAGTGAAATATTCCAATTAACCTCAAACCAGCACAAAAACTCAACATCCATTCATCAGTTTCAAAAGAAAGTGATTCAAGAAAATGCAACTCTAATCCTAATCCTGACCCTAAACCCAATCCTAACCCTAAACCTAATCCTAATCCTAACCCTAACACTAGTCCTAACCTTAACCTAACCCTAACCTTAACCTAACCCTTACCCTAACCTGGCCTTAACGCTAACTGTACCCTAACCTCTTTCCACCACCTATACTAAATTGAGATTATGGCTTCAAGAAATTAAATTACATTTTTCCACCTACATTAACACACACAAATTTGGGGGTCCTATCATTGCCCTTTAAGAAAGGAAGAGTCCAAATCTAGCACCCATCTGAAGGTGTCAGACACAGGATAATCAAACTGTGTCTGCCCAATTTGAAGGAATTGGGAATCAGTTAATTCAGTAATTTTTTTTACTGGTAGGAAACATTTCACTACAGATTGCTAAGACCAACTACAGTGCTGTTTCAGGCTGCCATAACAGAGACCTTGGCAGAAGTCCAGTCCCACAGAACAATAAATGTAAGGCTTGTGTCAGAAAATCATGAGGATATTCAAGCAGTATTATATTTCCCCTCTTAAATCTGCCGGTAATCATTATAGTAACAAATTAGAGATGTTTCTCTTCTGGACAGCTCTAAATATGAGAATCTTCTTTTCAAAATGTCTAACTCCAAGTCATTTTATAATTGCAGCCAGCCACTCTGAGGCATATGTCACTGTGCCTCTGAGATGCACGTTATCTCACAGTAACACACACCTTGTCATGTATTATTTATCACGCCAAAGTGTCTTGTAATTTTCATTAACAGTTAGATGTCTAGCTTGAAGAAATAAGGAATTACTTCATTTTAACAGTTGCAGTGATAAAATGTCTTTCGACCTTTGCATGCAGATATGCCTTTCAGGATATTGGCAACAGATAGTGTGCTGTTTTCGCTAACACATTGCAAAAGACGCTAAACAGGAGGGGGAAAAAAATGACAAATTCTTCATTCACCTGGAGATCAGAACACATTTCCTCCTTCTTTAGGTGAATCCTGTTAAACTCTACCCTGGTTTCACATACTGTGCTGTCCCTCAGGTCTCATTCTCATCTTTTCCTTGTGATGTGACAGATGTGACACATGATTTATGACTGCTGCCTAACTAAGCCGAGATGCACTTGGAGAGAAGCAGATGGATGAGGGTAACTCTGGGGCTAAACCTGTCCTGTATTTGAGGCTAGGTTCTCATCCTTCCATAACTGCAAAAAGCACTCCAAGGCTCTACCATCTGTACAAGCTGAGGGACCTGGGACTGTCCAGCCTGCAGGAGACTCAGAGGGTCTTTATCACTCTTGGCAACTACCTGAAGGGAAGTTGTCTCAGGTGGGGGTCAAGCTCTTCTCCCAGGCAACTTGTGCCAGGACAAGAGGGCATGGTCTGAAGTTGCACCAGTTAGGTTAGGTTAGGTCAGGTTAGGGTTAGGCTGGCTGTCAGGAAGCACTTCCTCAGGACAAGGCTGATTAGGTACTGGAATGGGCTGCCCAGGGAGGTGGGGGAGTCAGCATCCCTGGAGGTCTTTAAGAGCAGATTGGATGTGACACTTGCTGGCATGGCTTAGCTGATGTGGTGGTGCTAGGTGATAGCTGCCCTTGATCTCAGAGGTGATTTCCAGCCTTGGTGATTCTGTGGCTCTGTGACTCAGGGTTCTAACTAACAGTGGCAGACTTTTGTTTACAAATGTATGTTTTCATCTATGGCTCTGATACCTTTTGCTGCTTCAGGGACCCATGTACAGCAACCATTACAATTTGGTATGGTTTCTCCCTATAAATACCTATAAAATGTCTGGCTGATCCCTGTGAATCTTCTTTCACATCAAAAGAGATGAGGCCTTTTACCTACTCTCAAATCAGGCCACATCTGCCAGTTAACTATACAGAGCTACTTTTAAATAATGTGGGGTTTGTAGTGACCTGAGAGTATTGAGCCACTTCTTCAGTTATCTGTAATCTAAATTATTTAATGATATTTTAATATGATAAACTAATAATGTAGGGGTTTTAGTGAACTCATGGTTCAGCTGACGTGTTGGTGTTAGGTTTTTTCCCAGCTTCAATGATTCTGTGATTCCATAAATTGAGCAGTGGCAGGAAACACGGCTCAGCACTCATGGTCAGTTATTACTACTAGTTATTTGTTCTCTTGGTAATCCTTCTAGCCTGGTGCTGATTTGGGTTGGTCTCTCAGAGAGTGAGAAGGGAAGAACCTGGAGAGTGTTTGTAAGCCAACCCACTGGGACAGAACAAAATCATGGTGGCGTAGGTGACGACCAAAGCATGACAGAAGAGAAAGCTTTTGAGGAGACCTTGGAGCAGCCTTCCAGTATCTGAAGGGAGCCTACAGGAGGGCTGGAGAGGGACTATTGACAAGGTCTTGTAATGACTGGAGAAGGAGGAGTGGATTTAGACTGGCAGAGAGGAGATTGAAACTGGATGTTAGGAAGAAGTTGTTTGCAGCGAGGGTGGTGAGACACTGGCACAGGTTGCCCAGAGAGGTTGTGGACCACAGAAGCACCCAACGTTGGGTGATTCTGTGCTCCACAACCTCCCTGGAGGTGTCCAGTGCCAGGCTGGATGAGGCCTTGAGCAACCTGTTCTAGTGAGAGGTGTCCCTGTCTGTGGCAGGGGGTTGGAACTGGATGAGCTTTGAGATCCCTTCCAACCTTACCATTCTATGATTCTATGACAGTGGTTTTTAGTGAATGAACTCTGTAATGCTTTTGCAGTTCCTTCTGATTTTCAGTCATTCAGTTACGGAGAAGAGCCAGTACTGGGAATCCTATATAGAGGAACTTTCATTCACATCTAGAATGTAAAAAAGTTTTTTTGTGTTGATTGCGTTAGCAAAAGTTGTGCAAAATATTTTGACAAATGTTCATATTGAAATTCATTGTATCTCCTCTGATGCTCTAAAAGCCTTTCACAGCTTCTGAGTTAAAAACAAATGAATGAACAATAGTCACCCACACAGTTTCTTGCCTAAATACCTGCAATATGCTGTGACTCGGGGAAATGTAAATTAGGCTAAATTAATTTGAAGTTGTACATAAAAAAGAAACCTGAGACTATAATTTAATTCAAATTTCTACATTTTTTTCCCTCTTAACTAAATCACACGAGCAATAGTAAAACAAACAAAAAAGAATTATAGAATGGTGAGGTTGGAAGGGACCTCAAAGCTCAGCCAGTTCCAACCCCCTGCCATAGGCAGGGACACCTTCTAGTAGTACAGGTCACTCAAGGCCTCCTTCAACCTGGCCTTGAACACCTCCAGGCAGGGAGCAACCACAACCTCCCTGGGCAACCTGTGCCAGTGTCTCACCACCCTCACTGTAAACAACTTCCTCCTAACATCCAGTTTCAATGTCCCCTCTGACACTTCAAACCCATTCCCCTTGTCCTGGTATTGCAAGACCTTGGCAATAGTCCCTCCACAGCCTTCCTGGAACCCCCTTTAGATCCTGGAAGGCCACTCCAAGGTCTCCTGGAAGCCTTCTCTTCTCCAGGCTGTAGAGACGCAACTCTCTCAGCCTGTCCTCACAGCAGAGCTGCTGCAGCCTCTGAGCATCTTCGTGGCCTCGTCTGGATTCACTCCAACAGTTCAATAACATAAAGGGTCTAGAAACTAAGCTATTTTTAGCAAGCCATATTTGAAGTTGCATGTTGGGTACTTCCACCATGGTGGCAGAAAGAAATGGTAATGATCTTTTTGCAATACCAGTGTGTAGGATTTAAGATTAAGCTTTCACTCATGAAAGTTTATCTATTATGTATTCTTTACCCACGCAAATGAGATAGATATATAAAAAATTAAGATATAGGAAATTGAGATATATAAAATTGAGATAGATCCATATATACACAATTGAGATATATCAAATCGATAAATATACAAATTAGATCTATAAAATGTATATATATAAAATGATATATATAGATTATATATATTAAAATTGATATAGGTATATATATGTGAGATATATATGAAATTTTGAGATAGATATAAATTATATATGTATATAAAATCGAATTATATACAAATAAGATATATATAATTGATATATGCAAATGAGATATATGTATAAATTGAGATGTGTGTGAAATTGATATATAAATATAAAAATGTTTATATATACAAATGAGATATAGTAAAATTGATATATATATAATTGAGATATATAATATATATACACACATATATATAAATGAGGTAGTTAAAAATGATATTTATAAAAATTGAGGTATAGCTATAGATAGATATGAAATTGAGATATATACAAATGGGTTATATATAAAAATTATATCTGTATATAAAATTGGGATATATGCAAATGAAATCTATATACAAATGATTTATATTAAAATTTATATTTATATATACATTGAGATATATACAAATGAGATAAATGTATAAACTTGAGATATATGCAAAAATAGATGAAAATGATAGATATATAGATATAACTATACATGTATATGAAAATGAGATATATGCATATATATATAATTTGAGATATATACCAATGAGATATATTAAAATTATATATGTATATGACAATGAGATATATACAAATATATATATACATAAATTGAGATATATCAAATTGAGATATATCAAATTGAGATGTATACAAATGAGATATATATATAAATTGAGGTATATCTAATTGAGATATATAGAAATGAGATATATATATATAAATTGACATATATCAAGTTGAGATATATACAAATGAGATACCTGTATAAAATCAAGATATAAAAAACTGAGAGATATACAAATGAGATATATGCATAAAATTCAGATATATTAAGAATTGAGAGATATATAAAATTGAGATAGTTATAAAATGAGAAATGTAAAACTGTTGCTATTTTATTAAATTTAATGATTTTTTTTTTTTTTGGTAGTAGTAGTGTCATGATGTGTTTGCTGCCTCTAAAACCCCTGATCATCTTTTGCCAGCTCTCAAAAAGCTGCATTAAAAGATGAAATATTCTTGACACGTGATAATGTTCACACTCTTAAATGCCATCTCTCTTGGAGATTTACATTCATGTAATTCACTTAAGTTTTATTTTAGATGACTCAGTTATATTAAATAATCAAATTGGGATGGACACTTTTTTGTTTACTTCCCCAGTAAAATACACTTGAGTCTAATGTTACTGAAGGTTTCCTGCAAGCAAGCAAGGAGCTTGATATTTTCTAATTAAAACATGGGGAGGTTCAAGATTCAGATGCAAGCTCTTCTTTGTAGCTTGATGATGTCATTAGAAACTCCAATATGACAAAAAAACACCAATCAAAACATGTAGAGTTTTCTGAAAAGTGGTTTCATTGAAGGGAATGGAGAAAATTGATGGTTTCAAGAAGATTTGAGCAGATGGAGCAGGATAGGAGAAGCGGTGGTTATGCATTTTTAAGTGTTAAACACATTTTAGAAAGCCAGACTTCATTTCCCACCCTTTGTCAGCGTCTCCCTACTGGATTAGCCACAGTTCATTATGGAAAACGTGTGACAACTAAGGAGTCAGGTGAAAGGAGAGAATGAGGTCGTTAAAGCTTCTGAACTAAAAGTTCAAAACTGGTTTAAGGTTTGGAGGACTTCACGTGCCACATGCTGTTCCCTTCTGGAGAGGAGAAGGCTCCCAGGTGACCTTATTGTGACCTTTCACTATCTTAAGGGGGCTACAAGAAAGCTGGGGAGGGACTTTTTAGACTGTGAGGTAGCGATAGGACTGGGGAGTGGAACAAAGCTGGAAATGGGCAGATTCAGACTGGATGTTAGGAAGAAGTTCTTCAGCATGAGGGTGGTGAGAGTCTGGAAGGGGTTGCCCAGGGAGGTGGTGGAAGCCTCATCCCTGGAGGTGTTGAAGGCCAGGCTGGATGAGGCTGTGGCCAGCCTGATCTTGTATGAGGTGTTCGTGGGCATGGCAGGGGGCTTGGAACTGGCTGATCCTTATGGTCCCTTCCAACCCTGATTCTATGATGCTATGATTCCTCAATGAAGGCTAGTTCAGTTAGTTTCATTTCACTTTTAATTTCTTAACCTTTCAGTGTCACAAAGAATGAATTTTCCATCAGAAAGCAGGATCATTCTAGGAGAAAACAGAACAAATGGCCAAAGTGGCTAACAATAGGTAGGACGACATTAATTTGGTGCAGGAAGTGTCCTGAAATACGTATGAATTCAGTTCATGAGCTTGCTTTCTAAAGTTACTTTCCCCATTTAAGGAGCAAATTTATCCTATGGAAGATCTGAAATATATTTGTATAAATTCTCTGTCTGAGACAGGATTCTTCCTGAAATGATACTTTCCACAGACAGTATCTCCAGTGATACAGTGATACCAGAGAAAATAGCTCTGCACCAACCCACTCCTTCAATTAATCTTCTTAGTTTTCAACTAAGGTTATGTATGCTGCGAGTATTTGAACATATTTTGATGTCTGTGTTCAATATCTGAGGGAAGACAGAAAAATGTGCTTTATTTAGACTTTGAGATATTTGAGGATGCCCTCCAAAAATAGACAATTTCTTCATCTTAATATAAAATAAGTGTTCCATATTCTTACCCCTCAATGTACCCTGAGAAAAGGTTAATGTTAACTGTGTTTTGTACAAGTAAGACAAATATGCAATTCAAAGAGGCTGTGTAACCCATATTTCTACATTTCTTTAGGGATAAATATATATATAAAAAAAAACCCAACACAACCAACTAACAAACAAAAAACCCACCATAAAATCTGTTGAAAATGGGAAAAAAAAAAAAAAAGTATATGTGAAAATAATGACCTTGGAATTCTTGAGCTGGAACTGCTATGAAAATGAAATTTTCTGATTTGATGGAAATCTCAGAATTTAGAAGGTGATTGAAAATTATTAAAAATCACAGAATCACAGAATCACAGAAGGTCAGGGGCTGGAAGGGACCTTGAAAGATCACCCAATCCAACTCCCCTGCCAGAGCAGAATCACCTAGACCGGAGGGCACAGGAGCATGTCCAGGTGGATTTTGAATATCTCCAGAGAGGGAGACTCCACAACCCCCCTGGGTAGCCTGTACCAGGGCTCTGTCACCCTCACAGGGAAAAAAAATCTTCTTCATGTTTAAATGAAACTTCCTCTGCCTCAGCTTCTACCCTTTGCCCATTGTCCTGACACTGGGCATCACCCAGCAGAGCCTGACTCCAGCCTCTGGGCACTCACCCCTTACATCATTATAAACATTGCTGAGATCACCTCTCAGTCTCCTCTTTTCCAAGCAGCACAGCCCCAGTTCCCTCAGGTTCTCCTTATAAGAGAGATGTTCTGCTCCCTTCAACATCTTTGTGGTTCTGTGCTGGACTCTCTCCAGTAGTTCTATGTCCCTCTTGAACTGAGAGGCCCGGAACTGGACACAGATGTGGCCTCAGCAGGGCAGAGGAGAGGAGCAGGAGAACCTCTCTCAGTTTACTAGCCACAGCCCTTCTAATCCACCCCAGGATGGCATTGCCCCTCCTGGACACCAGTGTGCACTGCTGGCTCATGGGCACCCTCCCATCAACTAGGACCCCCAAAACCTTTTCCCCTTCGCTGCCTTCCAACAGCTCAGTCCCCAACCTATCCTGCTCCCTGGGGTTGTTCTGTCCCAGATGCAAGACTCTACACTTGCCCTTGTTGAATCTCATTAGATTTCTTCCTACAATAAAAATGTGATGGATGTACTTTAACAGCAGTTTTCAATGGAACTAAATCAGGATTACAGGATCACAGAATCAGAGAGTCACACAACGTTAAGGATTGGAAAAGACCTCCAGATATCATCTAGTCCAACTACCATGTCAAAGCAGGATCACCTAGGGCAGGCCACACAGGAATATTTCCCGGTGGGATTTGAAAGGCTCCAGAAATAGAGACTCCACAACATCTCTGGGCAGCCTGTTCCAGGGCTTCATCACCCTTACAGTAAAGAAGTTTCTCCTCCTGCTGAAGTGGGACCTCCTGTGTTTCAGATTATTCCAATATTCTTTGTCCTACTACCAGGAGCCACTAAAAAGACCCTGCCCCTCCCTCTCGACACCCACCCCTCAGACATTTATAGATATTAATAAGATCCTCTCTCAGTTTTCACAAGTCCTAACAGCCTTAGCGTTTTCTTTATAGGAGAGGTGTTCAAGTCTCCTCAGCATCCTCATAGCTCTTCTTTGGACTTTCTCTAGTAGATCCCTGTCTTCCTTGGGGAACCTAAAACTGGGTACAGTACTGCAGGTGGAGTCTCACCAGGGCATGGTAGAGGGGGAGGAGAACCTCTCTAGACCTTCTGGGCATACTTTCACTAATACAGCCCAGGATACCAGTGGCCTTCTTGGCCACAAGGGCTATTGCTGTCCCATAGATAACTTAGTGTCCGCAAAGACTTCAAGGTCTTTCTCTCTGGAGCTGTCAATGGCAAAACAGCGCCGTGCTGTGTAAATGAGCCAGGAGACTCTGCTTCCTCAACCCCGATTTACAGCAATTCAATTCCTACCTGCAGTAAGTCAAAAGGTTGGATGCTACGTTGAAGGTTAAACCAATGATATTTTCTTCTGTTACATACATTTCAGCCCTGAAAAGTGCTCCGAACTCTAATATCATTAGTTGGAGATTTACAGGAGATGATGTCTTGCTGTAAAGCTTTCTAGAGAGTTTTCAAATATCATCCACTCTGCTCAGCTGGCAGATTATTGCATTTCCCTACAGATGGAAAACAAAATTCCAATTTGAGAGAAAGTGTGCAGACTGAAACTGTTCATTACTGACAACTGTGAAGATCTGGGTGTTCTCCTAGGCTTACACCTGAGGAGTGGATGATTTGAGTGACCTTTTACATTTCCTTATAATGAAAGCCTGAGTTCATGGTAGTGTGACTGGAGACACCTGAGAATTGTAATGCACTCTACAAGGGAAAAGTAGCTAAGAAATATTTCTGGAGGAAAATAATTTGGCTGGCCTTTTGTTAGCTTTGGAATCACCATATTTCCCACCAAGGTTTTCTCTATGAAGAGGAGGGCATCCAGTCATATGCTTCCTCAAAATTAAAGTTTTGCCTTAGAGATAGTTTTTACTTGGTAGTGTAGTTTGAGGTCTGGGTAGCAGAATTGTTAAGAATCCTGTGGTCTGTTTCAAGGAGATAATGAGGAAGAGAGTTTTCCTTTTCAAGCTTGAGAATGATGGCAGAACCCACACATTTGTTTCAGCTCTGATATCTCCTATTGATGTATAGATAATGTAATTGTCAAAGGAAGCTCCTCTAAGCTATCTTTTGTGTATCTCTCTTCCACATGCTTTCAGCCAAACAATCACATCTTAATCCTTTAAGGAAATATGCCCTCTGGTCATGGTATTTCAGAGATCAGGTTGTTACAGACTCCCTTTGAGCAACACTCTAGAGAGCAACAGATAGGGAACTTGCTGAGACCTGACAATCCTACTGATCTGAGTTTGTGAAATCTTGCCTACTGGCAGTACAGTCTGTAAAATCTATTCTGTATCATACTTCAGCCCACCTGACACCAGCTTAAAAATGTGTTTCCAGGCAAGTATTCTCCAAAATGTTCTGCACAGTGAAATCAAAACTGTATTCGATATTGTTACTCCAGATTAATGAGGTTAATTTGGGCTGTTGTTAAACTCTAAGGGTTTGAATTTGGAGGAGAAAGGATCTTCTGGATACAGGAAATTATTTAGGTGGCTTCACAGGTGTTAGATAATTCTTCATTCTAAAGAAAGGCTTAATAAATCAGTGATCAAGTTAGTACATGTGACAGTATTGCCATGGGAAATGCAAAGTCCTTGCATAACTGGGAAGGTATCTGGGAAATCATGAGTAGAAGACACCACAAATCTATAGAGTAGAGGTTTGAAGTTCACTTAGGGAAGTATCTCCAAGGGAGATTAAAGAAAACCTGCATTCAAAAAATGCCTCTAGGGACTGGGAGATAAATGTTCATTGTGACAGGTCCATAGCCAGGCACCAGCAATCACTTTCTCACTTCCTCTCCTCAAATAGATGAGGAGAGGAAAATAAGATGCAAAAGTCCCTCGTGGTTAGTGATAAAAGCAGTTTAGCAAGGAAAAAAACACCTGTAATATAAAGAAGGCAGAGCACTGTTCCTTGTTTTTTTCTCTATCACTTAGTCTAGGAAGTTGTCCCTGATACCTCTTGGATTGCTGTGCTCTTCCTCTGCTACACTTAGGATCTAAGTTCCCCATGGGGACCAGGACCTAAAAATGTGACTCTGTTTGCAGTTGTTCCTTGAAGGTCTCAAAGAATAGGTTTGGCTCAAGTGGCCTATAACAAACATACCCTGCCATGTCACCCTTGACTGCCCTATCTTTAATCTTTACCCGTAAGCTCTCAGTTGGTGCACCATCCATCCCAAGATGCAGCATTATGCATTCCAGCTACCCCTCTTTATCTTTGTAGTGCAGGGGTAATCAATCACTGCAAGATGATATTTTAAAAATATTAAAATAGTTTATTACTATTCCATATTCAGAACTCCCATCACCCCCATCACCAATTGATGAGTGGACCACTAGCAGGGTAAGGAATTGGCTGGATGGTCACACACAGAGAGTGGTGATCAACGGCACAATGCCCACCTGTAGACCAGTGCCAAGTGGTGTCCCTCAGGGGTCAGTGCTGGCACCAGTGCTGTTTGACATCTTCATCAGTGACATGGACAGAGGAATCAGTGCACCCTCAGCAAGTTTGCATATGACACCAAGCTGTGTGGCACAGTCACTTGCTAGAGGGCAGGGATGCCATCCAGAGGGACCTGGACAGGCTGGAGAGGTGGGCCCAGGCCAACCTCATGAGATTCAACAAGGCCAAGTGTAAGGTCCTGCACCTGGAAAAGCACAATGCCAAGGACAAATACAGGCTGGGTGGTGAATGGTTGAGAGTAGCCCTGAGGAAAGGGACCTTGGAGTCTGGGTTGATGAAAAGCTCAACATGAACCTGCAGTGTGAGTGCAGCCCAGACAGCCAACCG
>VWZE01022899.1:752652-764429 GCA_013396675.1 Eubucco bourcierii | reverse complement strand
ATCAGACTGGGATGCAAAGCTTGACCACAAGAAATGGATGACCATTAAATCCCAGGGAGCCCTGATATGATATTTTCCTCTTCATCGTGTAGCTGCCCAGGTAGTAACTGGAGATGTTCATTAGTTTTGATCAGAGTGGTGGTGAGGAGCAGGAGTCACAGAACAGCCATATTTGTCTGTTTTGAAAACTTCAGTAAATTTTACTCATTTGAAGGAGATTTAAACTTGAAGATAACTTCTCTTTAATGATGACATTTTGAGTGTGAGTAGGTAAATAAGTTCAGGGCCAGTTTTGCTTACCTAAGATGTGTGCCACAATTTCTGTTTTAGGTTTCAATGTGGAAACAGTAGAATACAAGAACATTAGCTTCACAGTGTGGGATGTGTGTTCTCAGGATAAGATCAGACCACTCTGGCGCCACTATTTCCAGAATACACAAGGTGAGTCCAAGTGCTTAAATCACAGAATTTAAATGGTGTTGTTTGCTTCACTAAGGTAATTTTCATGTTTCTTTGGGGGTGGTGTGTGTGGAAATAGTTATTATTCTACAAGGATGTATTTGTGTGCTTCTTAGGCTCTTCTATTAGGCTAGTGCATGTTCAAAGAAGGATGGGAAGGCACCTAGAAATCAGTCTGCCTTGTTCATCTGACTCAGACTGAGCTCAGATGTTTGCCATTCCTCTGTCAGCATCACAACTCTGCCTTCACTTCAGAGCAGTCTTCACTACAGGCTCAACCAGCCACATGAATCGAGAGCTTCTTCCACTGCTACACCTTTACACTGCCCACATCTGAGTTCTGTCACAGGCTTTCAGGAGTTGCTACTCAGAGAAAAATATCAAGTGGTTGTGTAAATGAAGCACTTAGGTTCTAAACCAGAAACACAATCTAGCAGGACCTTTGTGCAAGGTCATACTTTCTCATAGACATGGGATCATGGGATCATGCATGCTGGAAAAGATCTTTAAGACTGAGTCCAACCATGATGAACTCAACACTACCAAGTCCTCCACTAATCCATGCCACTCAGCACCACATTTGCATGTTTGTCAAATCCCTCCAGGGCTGGTGATTCCAACACTTCCCAACATGAGATAACAGTCAAAAGAAAATGGTATTTTCCTGACACACACAGAACTAGTTTGCATTATTTTCTCTTCAAGAAAACTTCCTTTTCACCTGCAGTAGTGGTGGTGATTGGTAATTGACTTCTGCTGTGTGCTTATCCTTATTGTTTGTTTGTTCCTAGGTCTGATTTTTGTTATTGACAGTACTGACAGAGAACGACTGAGTGAGGCCAGAGAAGAACTTATGAGAATGATGACAGAAGATGAGCTTAGAGATGCTGCTTTTTTAGTGTTTGCTAACAAACAGGTAAGCTCCAGAAAGGTGTAAGATGTCTTCACACACTTGTGCGTGCTTGAGCTTGACAAGCCAAGTGCTGTTTTATGGTGAAAGTTTGGTTTAAATCATAAGTGCAGTTGCCAAAAAACATTGCCTGAGTGAAGAGTTTAACAGCCTTTGAATTGTGGGTGGTTTGGGGTCAGCACTGCTGGGCTTGATGACTTAGTCCAAACATCAGCTGTCTTGCTTCTGCAGTGAGCTGTTCCAGAGGAGGTGTTTTGATTTGGATTCTAAACCCTGGCGGTTTTATCAGTAGCTCAAACCTAAAAATAATGCTGTGAGTTTGTCTGAAAGGAGCTCTTGCCTTTTTTTAGTGGTTTTAAAGCTGATGATCAAAAGGATTCAGAGAGTTGGTCGTTTCTTCTGAGCCAGCAGGGCAGAAACTGACTCTTGTTCCTTTCTGCAGGACCTGCCGAATGCAATGAATGCAGCGGAAATCACAGACAAACTTGAACTGCATTCTCTTCGTCACAGGAACTGGTACATCCAGACAGCCTCTGCCATCACTGGAGAGGGTCTCTATGAAGGACTGGACTGGTTGTCCAATCAGCTCCAAAACCAGAAATGAGACCATAAACCTTCCTATTCCCTTTAAGTTCTGTAGCCAGAAAGTACTATACTTAATGATGCTTCACAGCAAGGGCTTCTTGAGCCCTGTGTCTGGTCCTTGAGCTTGTCTTGGTACTGAGAGTAGTAGAGGGTAAATATCTCAGGCCTCTAATTCAGGGGATTATTTTGAAACTCTTCGTCTTGCCTTAAATTTCAAGCTCTGAATGAGGATCTTTGCATGCCTAATAGAGTGGGACATCTCTGTTCCTCTGCTGGAAAGCAAGTGAACTTGAAGGGCAGCTGTACTGCTGGCACGTGTCACTGTGCTGCTGAAGTCAGCAGAGACCCCTTCTCTCCTACCCCATCCTTAGAACCTGCTGTGACACTTCTCAACCCTATCAGCAGTGGAAAGGCTCCTCTGAAGAGATGGTTTTTACCAAAGCCACCTGACTGCCATGGCTGTACCACAGATCCTTCTCCTCTGTTAACAAAATTTGCTGCTGACTGGGGCTGGAGGTAGGAAAAGATGGGGTATGTGCTGATGCTGTCTGAGATTAGCTAGCTTTGGAAGCCATGTAGCTGTGTCCTCTGCTCAGGGAAGCACAGGCTTGGCTCTGGGCTCAGCAGCTCACACCCAGGGGAAAAGGGCAAACAGGGCTGAAGGTTGCAGCTGTTGTTTCCTTCCCAGTCCACGCAGGAACTGGTGCAGCAGCTTGGCAGGGAGATAAATGGGCTGTCCAGCCTTGGTGTAGGGGTGGGGCTGGGCTCCTGCACTCCTGCTTGCCTGCACCTTTATCCCGTCTGGGTTCCTCAAAACCATTTTGCTTGTAGCTTAGTTCTGAGCATGAAGTAGTCATGGGCACCTCCTTCAGGCAGTGCCAAAGGGGTAAGAGCTACTGTCTGATCATAGAGTCATAAAATGTTTTCCTTTTTTTGGGTTGGAAAAGACCTTTCAAGGTCAGCTAGTCCAACCTCTTTGCAGTCAGCAGGGACACCTGCAACTAGAGTACATTGCTCAGAGGCCCAGACAACCCAACCTGGAATGATTCCATGGATGGGGCATCCACCACCTCTCTGGGAAACCTGGGACAGTGTTTCACCACCACCAGTGTCAAACATTTCTTCCTTCTCTCCAAACTGAATCTGCCTCTTTCAATTCAAACCATCACCCTTGTCCTGTCACAGTAGACCCTACTAAAAAGTCTGTCCCTATCTTTCTGATCGGCCCCTTTTAAGCACTGAAAAGCCAACAGAAAGTTCCTCTGGAATCTTTTCTTCAGGCTGAACAACACCAACTCTCTCAGCCTGTCCTCATAGCAAAGGGCTTCCAGCCTTGCCATCACTGTTGTGGCCTCCACTGGCCCTGATCCAACAGCTCCATGCCTCTCTGTTACCAAGGACTCCAGAGCTGAACACAATACTTTAGGTAGGGTCAGAAGTTGGGACTGAAGAGAGGACACAGCCTGAGCTACGTCCATGAACTCTGAGTGGGACACATGCTTAGAGCTGTGGGTGTGAATCATCCTGGCAGGAGTCCAACTCTTGGGAAATGGAAGCAGGGGAAGCAAGAGCAGGACACTGGGATTTGTGCATGCTCTGGGTTTTCCCTCAGCTTGCTGTGGTGTTTCAGCACTTCCATGGTTCCCTTTTTCAGCCTGGAGCTCCTAGTGCTGAGTTTGTGTTAAATACAGCCTTCCTCCTCCTCCATCCTGAGGAATGGTGGATGCTGCCCTGCACTAGAATGCTCCCAGAAGGNCCCCAGGAGAGTGACCCCCGAAGTTTGGTGAGGAAGGGTCAGAACCTCCAACCAGGCAGCTCATGGGCTACCCCACCTGTGCTACAAAGGCAGCCACGCACTGGGTCCCTGGGCTAGGTTTGGGGCTGCAGCTGCCCAGACCAAAGAGGACCCTACAAAGAGGCTGTAAACTCCCCCAGAAAAAACTCCTCTTGGGCTGGAGTGGAGAATCACCAGAGCTTGTGACCACTCTGCATCATCTCTGCCTGCATCAGAGGGATTAAGCACGTGCTGGCAGCCAGGGAGAGGAAGGGCACAGAGGAGCTTTATTTCAGCTCAACACCCCAACTCCACCGTGTGTATCCCCACCCAGGGCTTTTGTCCATCAAGACACACAACCCCCCTGTCTCAGACAGGAGAAACTGCATCATTAATGAGACAAACGAGGCCCTTGTGCTTGGCATGGCCACTTGGGCAGCTGGCAATGCCTCACCCGCAGCTGCTCAGAACAACCCTTTCCATCTGGATTAATATTTGTGTTTATTGATGGCAAATTCCCCTTTCTTGGTGCACTCAGCACACAAATAATCACCTTTGGGGATTTAAAATCTTGGATGAGAAGGGAGGTTGCTGCTCCCTGCCCCACTGTGAGGTGGACCTGACCAGGACAAACACCTACAGAAGATGCTTCATATCTCCATCCATCTTCTCTCCATTGGCTGAGGAAGTACTTCAGAGGCTCCCCTTGCTGCCCTGAATTAGAGCAGTTTCCTTTGTTTTAATAAAAAAGCCATTTTCAACCCAAAGGAACATACATCACCCTTGACCATAGCTGCCTCATTCTCACAGTTCTTGATTTTCCCAAATTTTGGGCCAGAAAAGTACATGTCCCCAGAGGGTGGGCTGCTTTACCCCCACACAGGGGACACCAAGACAGACTCCATGGTATGAACTTCCCTGTGGTGTTTTCTTCTTGAGTCTGCCTGAGTTAAAAACTTTTTGGGGACAGGGCTATGCCATCTCCTGGGGGTCCTGAGGTGCTGTCTTGAGTGCTCTTCTGCTCACAAGTGTGCCCCATGGAAAGAATGTCATTTCTCACGGGGAGCAGCACATCAACCTGTGAGGAACACCCATGACTCTTGGAAATCACCTATAGCCCATGGAGGGCGTCTGCAAAGCACGGGGAGCACCTGTCACCCCACTGAGAAGACATCACCTTATGGAGAAGACCAACATTTAAAGAGCACCCAAAGCCCTTGGAGGGCATCACTGCTCCATGCAGAGCATGCCTAGCCTTATGGAAAGCAAGTATGGCATGGTAGGGAACACATCATCCTATGGAGAACACCCATAACCCTTCAAGAGGACCCTCAGCTCATAGAGGACATCACAGAGAGCACCTGTACTCCCACAGGAAGAACCCATCACCCCATAAAGGGCACCCATAACCCTTTTGAGAGCATCTGTAGCCCATGGAGGGCATCAGTCCTCCACACAGAGCATGTCTAGCCCCATGGGGAGCACCCACCACCCCACAGAGAGCAATCCATCACCCTATGAACAGCAGAGATGGCCCCATGGAGAGCCCCACAGCCCGCCCATCATAAAGGCAGAGGGTCCCAGATGTGAAACCCTCCCAGCAGTGCATGAAGCCCCAGGTTTTATTTTGCAGCTGATGAACTGTAAGGAGGGTTTAAGGAACGAAACTTCCCTTCAGCCACTTTGCTGATGAGTTACCCGGAGGCAATGAAAGAAGGTATTAAAAATAAGTTAATTAATAACTGCATCCAAAGTCTCTTTAAACAACCATGAAGCATCTGCAGCATTTCCAGCATCAGAGACAGAGCCATCTGAGTAGCCACCCCACAGTATCCTCAGTGCTACATCACACCTGGAAGGAGAAATCCAGGGAGCAAGGTGGGTGGACAAGCACCTTGTGTACCCCACCATAGTTGGGGACAAGTCAGGGAGCTGCTGGTGCTGCCCTGGGGTTGAAGGCAGGAGCTGCAGGCCAGCAAGGGGAGCACTGGCACCACCAACTGCCAGGCTCAGCCCCAGCAACCACAGCACCGTAGCTCTTTTTTAATTGAATAACCTTAAAAACCAGACAACCTCGATGAGACCTCCCTGGAACTCCCTCAGGCTCCATCTCAACCCTCTGAGTCAGTGTCATGGCGCTGCTGGACCCTGCGGGCTGGCGGGGACCTGCTCCTGCTCCTCTTCCTGCCCCTGTGGCGCGGGGATGGGTGCCGACCGCGGCTGTCCCGGCTGCGGCTCCGATGGTGGGCAGGGCGGCGTGAGGGGCTGCAGCCAGAACCCGAGCTGCTGGCAGAGGAGTCTGTGTCGTGCACACGCTGCTGGCCACGCCGTGAGGGCTCAGGGTGTCTCTCAGAGTGGGGTTTCCTCCGGTGGTGCCTATGGGGATGGAGGGGTAAGAGCCAGAAGGGATGCTGGGCATGCCACTGAGGTGATTATGGGGATGAAAAAATGGTGTTAGGACTGGTTCAACGGCATGGCCAGTGACATGGACAAGTGCCCCCTCAGAGTCTGCAGATGGCATCAAGCTGGGTGGTGTGGTCAGCATGCTACAGGGAAGGGTTATCCAGAAGGATTTTGACAGGCTTGAGGAGTGGGCCTGTGTGAACTTCCTGAGGTTCACCAAGGCTAAGTGCAAGCTCCTGCACATGGGTTGGGGCAATCCCTGCTATCAATCCAGGCTGGGAGATGAAGGGATTGAGAACAGCCCTGTGGAGGACTTGTGCGTGTGCTGGTTGATGAGAAGCTCAGCATGACCTGGCAATGAGCTCTTGCAGCCCAGAAGCCAAGCACATCCTGAGCAGCAGGTCAAGAGTGCAGATTCTGCCCCTCTGCTCTGCTCTGCTGAGACCCCATCCCAGCATTCCAGCAATGGTGCCCCATAACCAGGGCTCAGTCCCCACCCCAACCCAGCTACCTCTCATCTCGCTCTGGAGAAGAATCAGAGGATGACGGAGCAGCATCCTTCTTGTGATGCTTGTCTTTCTTTTTCTCCTTCTTATGTTTCTTCTTTTTCTTCTTCTTTTTCTCCTTTTTGGATTTCTTGCCACTTTCTGGTCTGCACGGAAGAGCTCAGTGAGGATCCCTGCCTTGCACATTCCTCTGGCTCCTCCAAATCTCATGTCACAGAATCACAGAAGTGTCAGGGCTGGAAGGCACCTCAAAGATCATCTAGTTCCAACACCTCTGCCATGGGCAAGGACACCTCATAACAGATCAGGTCCATCCCTCCCTCAACATAGATCCCACTATCTCCCTCCTTGGCCAAAGCTGAAGCTCCCAGTCTATGAATAAAAGGAGGTTTTGAGGACAAAGCAGAGGGTTTGGAGATGGTTCAGGAGCCATGGAAGCATGATGTTTTCCCCCTAAAACAGGCCATTTCTGGTGATTGCCCACCAAAGTGCTGCTCCCTGTCCTCACCTTTTCTCCTCCACCTTCTCCTCCTTCTCCAGCTTCTTCTTGGAGGTGGATGTCTCAGGGCTGCTGCAGACTTTCTGGTGCTAGGGTTGGAAGAGAGGGGGAAAATACAGAGTAAGCTCATGAACTTGTAGCTTGAAATTGCAAGAAAAAAGGGCTTCTTTGCTTTAAAAATGAAACTTAATTTAGGAAAAATAACTAAATAAAAATGAAACTTAACTTGGAAAAAAAATAATTAAAACAAAAAACAAGCATGATTTGGAAAATAATATAACTTGGAAAAACTAAATTCAATGTAATTTCCAAAGAAGTGAAAATTAAATCACCCTTGGAAAAAAATTGCATTAGTAAGAACTAAACTTAATTCAGAAAACGAAAATGAAATTAAATTTTGAAGATAATTAAATAGAAACTCAATTAAATTGAGGGGAAAAAATCCAACTATTGCAGGTCTCAACCAGCAGCTTTTTTAACCAAACCATCCTGAGGTTGGCTTTTTGCCCTTTTTCCATCCATTTTCCTCATCAGGAAGATGTGACCCTACCGTGAAGACCGAGAGTCCCATTTTGGCTGCCTCCCTGTCCTCCTTGGAGAGCATCAACCGTCCAGCACTGCCACTGAGATGTCACAAAATGAAAAATAAAACCACAAACAAGCATTACAATGCCAAAAGAAACTGCATTGCCCCGAAATGAGGTGTTCTGGTGTGATGATCCCCCTCAGGCAAGTACCTGGAGCTGCCCAAGCCCACCAAGCGGTCCACGTCCTTTTCATCTCGTTCAGCAGCATCCCTCTTGCACACCTCAGCTAGGTCCTGGTAGGGGGAGAATGTTCTGTAACCTTCCCAAAGGTAATCAGAGCCAAGGGTAGGGATGCTGGCAGGGGGTGATGCTGGGGGAACAAGTGATGCCCCTCTTACCTCCTTGCTGAGGCCAGTGGGCTGCCTCTTCACGTTCTTGTAGCCCCTGTAAAGCCAAAATGATGATGTGCAACTGAGAGGAGCAGCTGACCCATCAGGCTGTGCTACCATTCACAGGGACTTAGTTGGGCTCAAGTCGGGTGGAGGAAAAGCTCTAAGTTCAGCAAGGGGAAGTGTAGAGACCTGCACCTGGGGGGATGGAATAACCTGCACCAGTACAGGTAAGCAGCGCCCTACTGGAAAGCAGCTGCATGGAGAAGGACCTGGGAGGTTCTTCTCCTCTTCTACTCTGCCCTAGAGGCCACATTTGGGTCCAGTTTTGGGCTTCCCAGCTCAAGAGGGACAAGGAACAGCTGGAGAGAGTCCAGTGGAGGCTATAAAGCTGCTGGGGGGACTGGAACATCTTTGTGAGGAGGAAACGCTGAGTCTAGAGAAAAGCAGTCTGAGAAGGGATCTTCCCAAAGCTCAGCAAAAGCTAAAGGGTAGGGTGCAAGAGGATGAGGGCAGACTCTTTGTCAGTGGTGCCCAGTGACAGACAAAGAGCAATGGACAGAAACTGTAACCCAGAAGGTTCCATCTGAAGATGAGGAGAAAGTTCATGGGTGTGGGGGTGCTGGAGCCCTGGCCCAGGCTGCCCAGAGGGGTTGTGGAGTCTCTTCTGGAGAGATTCCAAAGCCACCTGACCACTGTGATCCTGAGCAAGCTGCTGTGGGTGCCCCTGCTTCAGCAGAAGGTTGGACTGGATGATCTCCAGAGGTCACTTCCATCCCCCACCATGCTGGGATTCTGGGAAAATTGGGTATGGAGGGGTGATGTTTTGCACCCTCTACTTTTTGGGGTGAGGGAGTATAGACTTACAGGGCTGCCATCATGGCCTCCTGCTCGGCCAAGCGGACAGCAGCCAGCTCTTCCTCACGGGACATCGGGGTGGCTGTCTCCTTCTTGCCCTTGGCGTACCAAGTCAGGTCCTTCCCCTTCTGCCACCGGCCCACTGGTGCCATCAGGGAGTTCCCTGTTGGAGAGCAAGACCCTGACAAATGTCCTCACACATAGACCACTCTGTTTGGACCCCGACACTGTCAGGGGACAAGGGAGGATGGGGTTGGGGAGTGGGGACTAGGTCAAGGTGAGCCCTTACCAAGGTAGTTCTCACGCTGTTTGTCCATCTTGACATCCTCCCAGCTGAACTGGTCCTGGCCACCCCGGACCCCCCCTCGGGATGAGCCAAACATGGTGCCAGACCCCGCAGTGGTGTCACAGCAGGGGTGCTGGTGACCTGCAAAGGGTAGGAAGTGGGGGTTAAGTCCCAGGTTTATGTGTGTCCCCTCCTACAGCTCCTCTATGCAAGCCGAGGGAGGCGGTTCTCCTGGAGCTCTGGAGAGAGCAAATGGGTTCCCCTCCAAGACTTGGCCAGGTAAGCCCAGTCCCGGGGAGTGGAGGGGTGTAGAGGCTGCAGAACCTAGAAAGAGGGGTGCGAAGCGTGGGGGTGCAGTTGCAAGTCGCGAGGGAGTGCTTGCAGTGCTGGGGGGTGGGTGCACGTCNNAGGTCAGAAGAAGGCAGCTGCCAACCGCAGGACCGCGTAATGCCCCCCGTCCCCTGCCCCCCACCACGCACCTCGCGCTCCCTGCCGCGCGGCTCACGCTCCCGCCCGCCCCCGGCCGCTACCACCGCGCTCAGCTGCGAGGGGGCGAAGCTGCAGGAAGTTTGGGAAGCGGGCGGCACCACCGCAGCACAAGGCCGCAGGGGGGAAGCAGCGCTGCATCCTAAGTTACCGAAGTCAGGCAAAATGCCCTCCCGGAGCTGCAGCAAGGCGAGCTCATGAAGTTGAACAGGGCAAAGGGGAGAGTCTTGCCCCTGGGGAACAATCATCGGCCTTCATTCACCAGCACAGGGAAGGGGCAGACCTGCTGGGGACCAGCACTGGGGACAAGGACTGGGAGCGCTGGGGGACAGCAAGCTGCCCGTGAGCCAACAACGTGCCCTCATGGTGGAAGTGCACTCAGAACAATGTGGCCAGCAGGTCGAGGGAGGTTCCCCTCCTCCTCTGCTCTGCCCTAAAGAGGCCACCTCTGGAGGACTGCGTCCGATTCTGGGCTCCCTAGTCCAAGAAAGACAACTCCTGGAGAATCCAGCAGAGGCTACAAAGCTGCTGAGGGCCCTGAAGTATCTCTGTAAGGAGAAAAGGCTGAGAGACCTGGTGCTGTTGAGCCTGCACAAAAGCAGACTGAGGAGGGATCTGAGCAATGCTCAGCAAGAGCTAAAGGGTAAGGAGCAAAAGGATGGAGCCAGGCTGTGTCAGTGGTGCTGTTCAACAGGACAAGTTGATGGGCACAAACTGGAACCCAAAAGGTTCCACCTGAAGATGAGGATAAAGTTCTTTGGTGTAAGGGTGCTGAAGCCCAGGCTGCCTAGAGGTTGTGGAGTCTTTCTAGAGACATTCCAAACCTACATGGACATTGTGATCCTGACCAACCTGCTCTGTGTTACCCTGCTTTAACAGGGGGCTGGACTAGAACTTTGGAGGTCACTTCTAAATCCCATCGTTCTGCAACTCATTTATTGCCTTTATTTAAAACTCCATTCTGCATCCTCACTTCTTCCAAAACTTCTTGTAGGTGTCCAGGTCGATGCCCTCATAGGCCTCCTCTGTCTCAACCTTGGGCTTGCTGGGGAACTGCCGCCGCAGCCGTGCCTTGCGCTCTGCCTCAGACAGCGTGCTGCTGTCCAGGGGCAGCTGTGGAGGAAGAGAGTCAGGCTCAACCTAGGGCTTCACCTCACTCCTAGCCGGCCCCCAGCAGCCTCCTGCCTCACCATGAGGATCCTCTTGGGCTCCTTGTAGCGGAGGCGGACGGTGGAGCCATCAGTCTTGACCAGGAGGACGGGGTAGAGCCGGCCGTAATGCTGGCGGTGGAGGTGGGAAATGGAGGCACGGTTGGAGTTGCTGCGGATGGAGGTGGTGATAGGGGGCAGCAGCCTGGGGATGGTGTCGAGGCGCAGGGTGCTGGTGGGAAGCAAAGGGGACCACGGTTGGTCAGAACTGTGAAATATCATAGTGGGTTAAATGATGGAGATGCAAACCTCCACTGTAAAACCCAGCTCCACCGAGGCTCCTGCTGAAGGACCCAGCTGCTCTCCTGGGTGGCTACCACCACCCATGCCACACTCACCTCAGTGCCCAGCTTGCAGCTGCCATCTTAGTGCAGGTTCAGTCCTCCAAAGGCTCCCAGCAGGTGAGGCAGCCTCCTGGGGACGCTCTGGGGCACAAGGAGCTCTCCTGGGGTGACTGTGGGGTGACAGCCTCATGTTCTCATCTCAGTGCAGACACTAGGTCTTCTTGCCCCACAGTGCCCTTTTGCCCCCTTCCATGGTTCACCCCCGTGATAGCTCTCCCCCATCCCAACCATGGTCCCCATCACAGGGTCCTCTAAATCGTGGTTCCTCTCCATGATGGGGCCCCAAAATCAACCCCATGATGGGCTCTCCCCAAGTAATGGCTCATCCCTCACCATGGCTCCCCCCATCCTAGTCATGGTTCATTCTCTACCATGACTTCCCCCATCATGGTTCAGCCCCAGAATACCCCCTCCAAACCTCCAATGTGGTTCAGACCATGACAACTCCTCCCGCTCCGTCCCGCCATGTTCAGTCCAGGTTGCCTCTCTGCCTTCACCCCCCGGCTCCCCAGCGGCGCTGCGGTTTGGCCCAAGGCGCCCCCT
>VWZE01022899.1:723904-752623 GCA_013396675.1 Eubucco bourcierii | reverse complement strand
CCCCCCCCGCCCCCTCCCCATGAGCTGGCGGCGGCGGCTCGGCGCCATCGCCTGGGCGGCGGGTGAGCGCGGCGGGGCTGGGGGGGCTCCGCTCGGGGGGACGCCGGCACAGCCGGACCAAGTATTGAGGGGCACCAGCTTGCTCCGGCGTCCCTTACAGGGGTTCTGGGTTGAAGAGCTATAGTCGGCCACGGGCCTCTTCACAGGGCTGCTGCACTGGGAGAGCTCAGCCGACCTCCCTTGAGCCCCTCACAGGGGTCCTGGGCTACGGGGTGTTAGCTGGCGCTGGGAACCCTCAAAGGAGTCCTCAGCTGTCGGGGATAAAGCGGCTACAAGGCCACTCATAGTGACCCTGGTTTGACGGGGGCCAGCCGGTCCCGGGGTCTTCAGGCTCCCACAGGAGTCCTGGGCAGAAGGAGCCCTGCAGACCTCGGGGCGATAGCACGATCCGAGCGCTGAACCCCTCACAGGGGGACTTCGCTGAGGGCCGGCTCTGGGAGTGCTGAGCTCCCTCGTTGTCCTTCCAGGTGCTTTGATATGCTGCTTTTGGCCATGCAGGATGGGTGTGGGTGATGGAATAGGCTTGAAACCCAGCGGGCTTTCCCTAGGCTGGCATTGTCCTCATGGCAGCAGCCACCATCAGTGTGCTGCTTGGGGGTGGCTTGGAGGTGATCTTAGTTACCAGATAAACCAAAGGAGGATTTGCATGCCGCAGTGGTTGGATGTTGTGTATGAGGTGAAACGAGAGATAGGGTGAGCACCTACCAGATACCCAAAAGTAAAGCCCTGAGTGGTGAAACACGGTGTGTGAGGGGAAGCATATGGCAGCATCACACCTGTCTGAACTTCACATCTGCAGGTGAAGCTACCCTAGCTGGATAAACTGGCTCAAACCAGTCGATTGGTTACACTGGTGCAGTTTTGGAGGTAGGACATGGGCTTGGAGTGATGCCTGGACCCAGCTGATTTCTGCAGTGACCTTGAGCAAGTGATTCTCATTCCTCCTACTGCATCACTGCTCCCTGCAGTGATGACTCCCTGAGGAGTGCCAATCAGTGCAGCCAGTGAAGGGTCTAAGTAGTGCTTTTTGGGATAATTATTTCCAGGAAAAAGGTGGCTGAGTGGTTCTGCCATCTCTGGGCATGGCAGTAGGGATGCTTTGCTCCTGTTTTAGAATTCCCTCTATGTAAGCAACCTGCTGGCTGTTGGGGCAGCACCTCTGAGGCCAGCATGATCTCTGCATGGTGGAAAGCAACAGCTGAAGCCCTGGAGCTTTTACTCACCAATTCTCTGACTGAATGGGTGTGGATCTGGGGGCTGTTACCTTTGGAGCTGCTGGTGCCATCAAGATGCTAAATGTTTGCCTGCTGTCAGATAATGTTAAAATTGGTTGTTTAATTGTAGCTGGGTTGGTTATGTAGAAAGCATCACAACATTTAGAAAGGTGGGAGTGGTGGTTTACAAGGAACCTGCTAAAAATAGGGAATGGGATTTTAATCCTAATCCAGGAGACAATTCTTGGTGCTCCAGGGAAACTGTCTTTTAATCTTCTTTTCTACTTTGTGAGGGGCCTCTACCTTCTCTGCAAAGCCTCTCTGCTAATCAGCATTAATTTTGTTTAACTCTTGTGATGTCTGTCCTTTGCTTTACTGCTTGCGTTGCTGCCTCCCAGGTAAAATCCAGGGTGAGTTTAGCAGACCAAGAAGTGTTGCTCGCCCTGATGATGTTCCTGTCCCCTCCATCAGTGACCACCCCATCTTTGTGCAGTCTAGCAAGATCTATGTAGCTGATTGTCTTCAGTCCCAGGTGTGGCACCTCCCCAAAATGAGAGTCTCTACTTACCCATCTTGCTGGTTGACTCCAGGTAGCTGTGGCTTTGGTGATACGTGGTGGTTGGGCTGGATCCAAAGCCATTTTAGGAGGTAGATACCCTCTGTGCTAGATATTTGCAGACTGGCTGCTCTGAAAATGCCAAAATCTGACCAAAGAGCGGGGAGGAAATGGAGTTATGCTCAAAATAAAAATGTTCCTGCTGCAACCATTTGAAAATGTAACATGCAGATACCTTACTGAGCTGGGAACCAAATAGGAGATCTAAAAAGCCCCAGATCCACCAGATTTGGTTTCTCAGGCCTTTTTTTTGTTTTGAGTTTTTTGTGTGTGTGTGTGTATGCTTTTCTTGTGGTTTTTGAGGGCTTTAGGTTGCTGGAGGAAGCAGAGGGTGGAGCTGGTGGAGTGAGGAAACTCAGAGGGCAGGAGTATGGGGCTTCAGCCTGGCTCATTCTTGGGAGCAATTCCTTGGGGTCAGGGCATGTGTTTAACCAAATCTGGAAGATGAGAAATTCCATGTAGGCTTTTCTCACATCTTGGGGCAGAAATTGTCCCTGGTCACCCTTCTGTTATGTCTTCATCCTTGCCTCTCCAGCCTCAAGCATCTGCCCCAAAATTCTGCACTGTGGTGGGTGCCTTCCAGAAATGCTCTGTGGGACCTGGATTTGCTCCAGGCTGGCAGAGATTCCCACTTTGCCAGATGAGTGTTTGCCATCTGCTGCCCACGAGGGCCCAGTCCTTCATCTACCAGTGGAAATGGCCTCTTTTTTTCCCCTCTAAATTAAATCTTGTTTTCCTTTTCACATCTCCAGCAAAAGAGGAGGGCCATGTTTGGAGAGAAACCACCTGCAAGCCTTTTAGTTTATTTTTAGCCTGTTTGCCAAAGAAATGAGATCTGTTATCACAACCCACGTGGCTTTTCTCACTGTAGTTCTGAGTATTTTAGGGGAAAAGAGAGTAAGGTAAAGGAAGGCATCTCCATCATACCCTGACACCTCAGCAGTGCTCGTTCAGGAAGAAAAGCACCTACCAGTACCAGGGTGACACAGACCCTGCAGAGTCCATCACCCTGCAACTGCTATTTGGAGGCTTGGGTTTAGCTTGGTGTGAGCAGGAGAAGTAGTTTCCTTGTCACCTCTGTGCATGGTAGCTTGACTGGTGACCTCAGGTGAAGCAGTGGCTGGAGGCAAGAGCTGTGTGGATTTCAGTCCTAAAGGAGAGGAACATTGTCTACAGGAGGCTTGTGCCAGCAGTAATGTCACCAGTAGGACCAGGACGGTCTGTACTGGGCACTGGTGATGCTACACCTTGAATAGGGGTTTTGAGCCCCTCACAACAAATCGGACATTGAGGGGCTGGAGTGGGTCCAGAGAAGAGCCATGAAGCTGATGAAGGGTCTGGAGAACAGGGCTGGTGAGGAGCAGCTGAGGGAACTGGGGTTGTTCAGCCTCAGGAAGATGCTGAGGGCAGGCCTTCTGGCACTCTCCAATTATGTGAAAGTAGGTTGGAGCCAGATGGGAGTCAGTCTCTTCTCCCAGGCAGCCAGTGATAGGACAAGAGGGAAAGGCCTCAAGTTGTGCCAGGGGAAGTTTAGGTTGGGTATTAGGAAAAAATTCCCTGAAAGGTTTGTCAAGGCTTGTGCCAGACTGCACAGGTCAGTGGTGGAATCCCTGCCCTGGAGAGATTTAAAAGGCATGGAGATGTGCTGAAGGACTTGGTTTAGTGGTGGACTTTGTAGATCCGAGTTAACAGTTGGACTTGATGATCTTAAAGATCTCTTTCAAGCAAAACAGTTTTGTGATTCCAGGCTGAAATCCTGGCTAAAAACAAGGCTGAGGGATTTTCTAGAAGAACTGCCTCAGCTGTACGACTGCTGGGTAGCTGTTGGGTGTTCTGTGAGTTTAGCAGCATCGTATCTTGGGTTTTATGCCTGATGTGCATTGATGTCATCTAAGAGCCCGTCAGTTCTTGGTGTTGGTAGCACCACAGTAGAAGAATGGTGAGCTGTAGACCCCCCAAGGCCGTCTCAAATTTGAACAAACTGGTGGTCTCACACAGGAGGTACCACAAGATAACAAGCTGTGTACTGTTACATTGTCTGCAGGGGATGTCTGGCCTGAGAGGTGGTGTGCAGAAACAGGGACCCTTCAGCTCTTTGCCCAAGGCCAGGCCACCACATGCTAGCATCCAGCGGTGGTGTCTGACTTTGGCTTTGCTAGCAGGAGAGCAGGGAGTGGAGGAGAAACCATGAGAGGAGATTAAAGACCAGTGAGTGCTTTTCATTGGCCATCTTAAAATTGCATCTGGGTAATTAAGGCTTGGGCAGCTCACAAATAGCCCAGCTTCTGCTGACTGCCTCCTGTGTGAGCCTGTCCCTGCTGTGAGGAGCTGAGCTTCGTACCTTGGCAGGAAGGGAGTGAAAGCAGAAGGTAAGGAAGCATTGGAGCCTGCTCCCAGACAGTGCTTTGCCTGCTCTTCCTCCCTCTTTCCTGTCTGGGAATGGATTAAATGGCTGTGAGTGATTTGACCAGCTTTCAAGTCCCCTTTTGCTGTCAGTGCCTGTGGAGGGTGGCCAAAATGTTGCAGGAGAAGAGAAAGCACTTTTTCCTCAAGATGGGATGTCCTGGTCTGCAGGTAGGGGACAGGGACTTTTTCATCTGGAGCAGTTCTTGCTGGCACAGCCAGTTTATGGTGGAGAGGAAGCTGTGTTTGACAGAGTCTGTGTTGACGTCCAGATGTCATAGATGAGGGGCTTCTGGTGGTGGCCAGGGAAGCTGGTGTGTGATGAAGGAGCATCAGTTGGGAGCAGATGTCTTGGAAGAACTGTGGGTAACTTCACGTGGTTGCTTTCTTTCCTGAAGTGTTTCACAAGCAGTGGTCAAGGCTCAGTTGTTTTATTTTTGTAGGCAAGAGGCACTGGCAGGGGCAGAAGAGAAAGAGATGCTTTAAACAACCCACCAAGGGCTCTCCTGCTTCCTTACTGTGAGCACCAGCATTTTGCTGGTGAGGAGGTGGAGGAGGATGAGCTTTGCTCTTTTGGTATTGAACATTTAGGCAAAACTTGTGATATTTGGAAATTATCGGAGCCGAGGGATAGCCGAGGGAGGGGTAGCACAGGTTCCCCAAAAGGACTTCCTAGAGTTTTTTCAACCCTCTTGTGTTCTGCAGATGATGGAGCCTAATCCGGCAACATGGCCATGTATAGGTCCTCAGAGAATCAGGGAATGGGTTGGGTTGGAAGGAACCTTTAAAGCTTATCTAGTCCAACCTTCCCTGCACTCAGCAGGGACATTGGCACCTAGAACAGGTTGCTCAGAGCCCCAAATAATCTGACCTGAAATGGTTCCAAGGATGTGGTTTCTGCCACCTCTTCAGGCAGCCTGGGCCACGGCATCACCACCCTCAGTGTAAAAACTGTCTTACTTCTCTCCGGTTTAAATCTCCCTCTTAGTGTAAACACATCACCTCTTGTCCTGTCACAACAGCCTCTACTAAAAAGTCTGTTCCCATCTTACCAGGCCCTTTAAGCACTGAAATACCACCAGAAGGACTCCCTGGAGCCTTCTCTTCTCCAGGCGAACAACCCCAAATGGCTGATCTTGGTGGTGCTCTGCGGCTCTTTTCTTACACCGACTTGAGCTGCTTCTGGCATCTGCTCAGTCTTTGTGTATTAGTACCTCATCATTTTGTGCAGACTGGGATAAACTCTGCTCAGACAAGCAGAAAGCGTCCCGGGGGAGCAGAGGGAAAGCTGCAGTGCTGCCTGATGAGTGCACAGGGGATTTAGGGATAAGGAGGTATCCAGCTCAGGGTCAGGGAGGCAGCCTGGCTGGATTAGCCTGCCTCACCATCCACAGCTGATTTTGTAAGAGGCAGCATTTGGCTTAAGGCTGTTTAAAAAGTGATCTGTAAGGTCGGGGTGACATTGCTATGATCTAATTTAAAATGGAAAGGCACTATGCTGTCTGTCAGCTGATTGCTCCTCAGGTCACACCCAGCCCATTAGGTTAAAACAAAACAAAAGTATCCCACATTTCTAGGGGATTTATTTGTTCCAGAAAGTCATTGTATGAAGTGTGGGGGGGAAGGAGTTGTTTGATTTGTCTCTCTTTCTTCATCACCTCTGGTGCAGAAGCTGCTGAATTGCTGTTCATTGATTTTCTTCTTTATTCACATGTTGATACTTAACATTTTTTCCTCCTCAGAGAGGCAGGCACATGAAGACACCCACTTTTGGCAGCAGGGGTTGGACTCTTATGATTTCAGAGGTCGCTTCCAACTCCTACCATTATATGATTCTATGATTTTTTTTCTCTCTGTCTGAGGAAACTGTTGCAGCAAGGTCTGTGTGGCCTCAGGCTGCCTTTTTGTTTTCTTGCTATGAGACACCTTGAGCTGGAGTTTTCCTGGAGCTCCAGGTAAAATGGCAATAAAATCCAGAGCATGTTTCTATCGCAGATCACTCTTGTGAGGCTTTTGGAGTTTACTGGTGGAGGACAAAATGAGCTTCTGGTCTAGATTTTAGCACTTTGTTTACTTGTGATAAAGACTTTTGAGTGTGTATATTTATATCTGCACTGATAGGAGACTCTGCATCTCTGGCTTGTGGTTTGTACTTGTGAGGATGCAAATGAGCAACACTGGAGGTGTGGTGGTCTCTTGGGCATCCCATCCCTCACTCAGAGCTGCACGTGGGTAACACTGGCTGATTTCTGCCCTTTCTTTTTGCCAGTGTCTCCTGTAAACCCTCTCCCCATGAAAAGGAAGCAGCTGGGACTACGTCAGTTACTAAGAACAAGTATTAAGGTGGCATTACCCAGCATGTGTGGGTGTCCCATGGTGCTTGCAGGTGCCAGCAGGCACAGGCAGAATTTTCCACCTGTCAGAGAAAGTTTTCTCTAGGATTTGGGTCCTAGAGGGACAGAGAACAATGCTAGGACAGAACTGGCTTGAGTTAGCCCTGTTTAGTGGCAAGTGGACTCAGTTTTCTCTTCCTTTAGATTTAGTTTAACCTTGGTCCCTTCAGAACAAGAGCTCACACTGCAGCATTACACCTTCTTTATTTCTCTGAGGTACATGTTCCCCGGGTAGGAATCAGGGCCAGCAGCAAGGTAGGATGAGGCTGTCTTGCTGCATTGCTGGTGGACATTGTTTTAGAAAGCAGACAGCAGAGGCCAAGCGCTGAAAGCTGCCAGCCTGGATCTTTTGCAGCAGCACAGAGCTGGCAGCTCCCACTGGCTGCAGCCAATTTGCTGATTTAATAGTTCTTTGAATTACCTGCTATATCCTGCTCTCTCAGTCACCTCTTGTCAGCTCCAGGCTTGTGGTTTCTTGCCATTTCAGATTTGCCTGCAGAAAATCATACTCAGGGGTGAAGGGTAGACTCTGTTTAGTGGGGCTGAGCACCTCTGGGAATCCACAGCTGTGTTTTCTCATGGATGTTTCTAACCAGAAATGTACTTTTCTGTCTTTCCAGCCATGCAGGGACCGAGACCAGTGGTTCTGAGTGGTCCATCAGGTGCAGGCAAGAGCACTTTGTTAAAGAAATTGCTCAAAGATTATGAGAACATCTTTGGCTTCAGCGTCTCCCGTGAGTATCTGTGTGTCTCTGTGGAAGGGCTGTGACCACCCCAGAGGCAGCTTCTGTAGCTGTATTCATGTCCCAAAGAAGTCTTCTGTGCCTTATCTCTCTGGGGGCTCTTTGGGATGCTGAAATAAGTTAGGGTGCCTTTTATACTGGCACTGAATTTCAGGTCTAGATGCTGTCAGGAACAGCACATATTTGATGACTTTTCACACCGCTCAACGCAGCTCAGAGATGTGATGAGATTTTACTGAATGATCCTTGACTCTGAAAGTAACAAAATCCTCCCACACATGTGCTTCAAAAACTGATTCTTTCCACCCACCTGCAGGAGCTGATGGGGATTTTAACAGCCCAGGGACTGAACAGCAGAGTCTCATTTAAAAATAAAAGTTTTGTGAAGCCCAGCTCACTGCCGTATCAGTCAGTGGAACAGCTTGCCCCGTCACCTGTTTAGGTTCCTCCTTCTGCCAAAGCTGTGGTGATTTAATGGATTTTTTGGTTGTTGGTCACTTAAGTGATGGCTAAAAATACTTCTTTTTTTCCTATCTGAGACTATTCCCTGTAATGTTAACCCCTGACTAACCACTCAGACCTACCTGCTGCACTGAAAGCCTCCTGCATCTTAACACAGTAAGCACAGAGTATTTTCCGGCCTGTTGTGGTGCAGGTTGTCTCCTTGAGTGACACCTGAAAGGCTACCCTCAAAGTGTGGTTTGTTTCCACAGCTTGCTCAC
This sequence comes from Eubucco bourcierii, assembly GCA_013396675.1. Taxonomy (NCBI): domain Eukaryota; kingdom Metazoa; phylum Chordata; class Aves; order Piciformes; family Ramphastidae; genus Eubucco; species Eubucco bourcierii. Next base: position 744,472 of record VWZE01022899.1, on the reverse strand, counting down.
CTGATTTTCCCTAGAGTTCTGCAAGTTTTCTAAGTAGGTTACCAAAATGATTTTTACTGTCACGGAATCCCAGCTTGGAAGGGACCTCAGAGATCATCTAGTCCAACCCACCTGCTAAAGCAGGGTCACTCACAGTAGCTTGTCCAAGGTCACAATGTCCAGGTGGGTTTGGAATCTCTCCAGAGAAGGAGACTTCACAACCTCTGGGCAGTCTGAGCCATGGCTCCAGCACACTCACACCAAAGAATTTTTTCCTCATGTTCAGCTGGAACCTCCTTGATTCTAGTTTGTGCCATTGCTGTTGTCCTGTTGCTGGGCACCACTGACAAGAGTCTGGCCTCATCTTTTTGCCCACCACCCTTTAGATATTGATGAGCATTGAGAAGCTTCTCAGACTGCTCTTCTCCAGGCTAAGCAGCCCCAGGTTTCTCAACCTCTTGTAATCTATCCTAACACTTTGGATACTGCAGGTGAAATCCTTGTTTTGAGCTCTGTGAGATCCAGATTTGTTTTACCGTGGGTGTTAAAAATTTAGTAAAGCAAAACTATCTTTCCTTTTGTGTTCTTCCATCCTGTACTCTCAATTCAACTGAATCTCATCTCACTTCGAACTAAATCTTAACTGTTTTCCTTAAGATTTCCTCTTGGTAGATGGTTTGTTTTCTCTTGTTTTTTTTCCCCTACATCTGCATAGACCACTTAGACCTTGAAAGGTAGTGCTCTATAAAAGCTTACAAGTGATCAGAGCTCTGTGTTGGGTTAGCTCCTTGTCCTAAATAAAATAATCAGTGTTACCTTCTGTGATCACCACCAGGCCCTTTTTGTAATGGAGAGCTTGTGCTTAAAATAATGTGAACAATTTCCAGGGCATCCAAAGGTTTTATCTACCAAAAAAAACCCACATCAAAAGCATTTGTTCATCTGCCTTGTGGAGGGATTTGCCCTTTGTGTCTGTAGGTGCTGCCACAACCTTTTAAAATGAAGACCAGAGTGAAGTAGGACACCTCTAATTCCCTTGATGGAAGCAGAGGTTTGAGTAACAGCTCTAGGATTACACAGGCAAGCTGTAGCAGAGCTGGAAACTGAGCCCAGCCTCCCCACTGGCTGCTTAGGCCCTAACAATCCTCATTGATTGTGCTCAGGTTATTTAGGACTCATGGTTGTCTATGTTTGGTCCATGTACAGGGCTAAATTGCAGCAGTTGCTTTATCACCAAATGACTCCTCCCTAGCAGAGAAAGGATCAGGAAAAGGAGAGCAGATCCATGGCTTGAGCTGGATATGGGTTTAATGAAACAAGAGAACTGATACTAATATAAAGTATACCAAGTTATACTCAGCCCAGTGAAGGTTCACACTAAATGGGAAATCAGCTTTCAAGAGTAGGGAAAGGATGGGGGGGCAGGGAAAGGACTGGGGACAGAGGAAGAAGGGAGCTCAAGCAGGAGGCTCCTCTTTCTCCACAAACTTCCCCCTTTACAGTGATCACGGTGTTTCTGCCATGGGATACACCTGTAGCCAGCTTGGGTCACTGTCCTGCCTGACTGCCAATGACCTGCACCCATGTCTGGCCTGGGATTCTGTCCCAGCAAAACCAGACCAGGCATGTATGTTGTTGTGTGTTACACTGCCCAATTCCTGAAGCTTAGATTATTTTAAATAGATCATAGATGATCATTTCAGTCCTTGATTGGGTTAATCTATTGTGTCTGTGGTTTTATTTCTTTGATAGCATGAAAATTTACCAGGATTTGGGTTTGTTTGGGGTTTTTTTTCTATTGACAGATACCACAAGGCAGCCAAGACCTGGAGAAGTAAATGGAAAAGGTGAGTGTGCTACAACTGGACCTGTGCCCTCAAACTCAGTAAATAATTCCTCTGACCACAACTTTTTCTGTGAAGTGCCTGCATGAATCCCTCCAGTAGACAAGGGATTGGTTTCCAATCCAAACTGAATGGTTTGGGTTGGAAAAAAGCTTAAAGATCATCTTGTTCCAATCTACTGCCCTGGGCAAGGACACTTCCTGTTAGACCAGCTTGTGAAGGACCCCATCCACAACTTCTCTGGGCAGTCTATTCCAGTGTCTCACCATCTTCAAAAGAAATAATACCTTCCTAATATCTAATTCTGTGTTTGTGGGGATCATTTCCTTAGACAGATGTTCAGTGATGATATATTTGAGAGTGTAGATGTGTTTTAAATCCACAAATACACTTCTGCTCTTCATCTCAGTGGCAGTGAGACTGAAGCCATCTACAACTGTTGTGCAGCATGTGCTATGCCTTGAAGAAGGTAATGAAGAAGGTTGGGCTGTGCAGAGCAAAATTCAACCAAGTAGTGAAATGTTAACATTAGCAGAGCACATGCTGCCAGCTTTCTTTCCTAGATGCCATGTCTGTGACATGCTGGCTGAGGTTTTCAAAGCAGCACTCTCAGTTTAAGCACCCTGGTCCATATTTGGGCATCAAGTGGCTTGATTTTTCCAAGGTAGTTCTGGTGAGATCCCTCAAAAATGCCCATGACTTTGGGAAATGCAACTGCTTAGTGAGATGTCTTTATCTGTGTTAATAGCTTGTGCCCAGCTGCTCTCCTTTTCTCTTCTGGTTTGTGTATTTCAGAGAGAACCAAATGAGGTTTGTTAATTTCCTCTGACAGATTTCACTATGAATTAAAAGGGAGGATTTTTTACAAGATAAACATTGCTTTTTTCCTTTTTTTTTTTTTTTTTAAGTGTTCTCTTTCATCTCCCTTTGTTCCATTCTAGTCTTTAATTACAAAGGCCCTGGCAGTCCTGCTTCAGTGTGTTCCACACCTGTGGGAATTGGGGGTGGGGTGGGGATAGTTCCCACTGCAACAGAAAGGGAATGCAGCAGCTTTGTGGCCACACAAAAAGCTGCAAAAGATTTTGAGCAGGTGTCTGGGCAGTTGGTGTGGAGAGATGTGGTTAGGAAGGAGATACCTGCAATCTAACAACATTCTCCAAAGTGGATTTCAAGTTGTTTCTCCCTAACTTCCTTCATGGGTGTCATTTGACCACAAACTTTACTTTCAAAACTGTTAATTTCTGTCTGGTTTTCCTCTTTTGCCTCTTCAGATTATCACTTTGTGTCCAGAGAGGAAATGCAGAAAGAAATTGATGCTGGTGAATTCATTGAGCATGCAGAGTTCTCTGGAAACATGTATGGGACAAGGTAAGTGGTTCAGGTGCTGTCAGTGCTGAACTGCAGTGGTGCTGGGCAGCTAAAAGGATGGTGAAGGGAACACTGTTTTAACTTGGCTCCACTATTTTCCCTCAAACACAGAGACTCTCCTTTCTTTTGGTGGTAGAGTCCTTGTCAGCTTTATTAGGACAACAAAATTAACTTTTGCAGAGAGTTTGCTCATCAAATGAAGTAATCATTGCATTAAGAAATTCTTTTTAGCTTCCATCGTTTGAGGGCTGCTGGAGTGGTTCATATACTTAGAACTTGTTCCTACACAGAGATGATTTACACTCGTTAATATTTTCCAACTGCTTGCATAGAGCAGTGGCCAGAATGGAGACTTATTCTCCTTATCCCTGCGTTACCTGATGGCCTGAATATGATGAATTCAGGAGATGGTGTCTCTCTTGTCTGCCATCAAATGATAAACAGATAAATTACATGGCACCTTTTGAGTGGGGCTTCAAGAATGAGGGGGTTTTTAAAATAGTATTGCCCTTGGCATTGGGGCTGAGGATCAGTGAAATGTTGAGCTGCAATGTTAATTAGAAGTCAAGTATCTTATGTAATTATTGTGAGAAAATTGTGGCACTGGAGGAAAGAACCTGCTGAGGAGGAAAGTGGAATGCTTCTTGAGATGCTTAATTAGTTAGCTTTAAGGGACTGGTCTGGAATGCTTTGCTAGGAAGACTTAGAGTTCTTAAAGAGATTCAGCTCTTTAGAAAGAAGAACAATGTGCTTTTTTCAGGATTTCTTGGAGATCATGGAATGGTGGGGTTGGAAGGGAACTCTGGAGATCATGTAGTCCAACCCCCCTGCCAAAGCAGGACCACCCAGAACAGGTTGTCCCTGTGTGATTATGTTCAGATGGGTTTGGAATCTCTCCAAAGAAGGTGACTCCACAACTAATCTGGACAGCCTGGGCCAGTGATCAGTCATTCTCAAATTAAAATAGTCCTTCCTCATGTTTAGCCAGAACCTCCTGTTTCCTTCTGGGAGGTGCCAAGGTGTTCAAAAAGCATGTAGATAGGGCACTCTGGGGCATGGGTTACTGGGCATGGTGGTGCTGGCTTGATGGTTGGGCTTGGTGATCTTAGAGGTCTTTTCCAACCCTAATGATTCTGTAAGGGCCCCAAACTGAACGTGCTGGAGGTGCACTGAGGATTTTACCTTTCAGTACACAGCTGTTTCCACACAACGCACACAAGGTGTCACTGTCCTCACAGCTGAGGGCAGCCTCACAGCGGTCAGACTATGCACTCTCTAAGGCTGATGAAGGAGCACAATCCCTTCTCCTCCCCGGCTTTGACAGGTCCAGTGTCAGTGGTTTAGCAAGAGAAACAAAACCTAACAGCTCATTCTCCAAATACTCAGCACCAAGGAGAAGCTGAGCTCAGGCTGCCTAATCCCTGGTTCATCCTATGTAGGTTAGGCTTCTGTCCTTCCCATGTGTCCTCCTTAATCCAGCCAGCCACAGTGTGGAGGAGATGGCTGCTTTCTGATGATGCCTGATATGTAAGTGCAGTTGATTTTGGTGCCTGTTCCTTAGAATCATAGAATCATAGAATCATAGAATGGTAAGGTTGGAAGGGACCTCAAGGATCATCTAGTTCCAACCCCCTGCCATAGGCAGGGACACCTCCCACTAGTACAGGTCACTCAAGGCCTCATCCAATCCGGCCTTGAACACATCCAGGGAGGGAGCATCCACAACCTCCCTGGGCAACCTGTTCCAGTGCCTCACCACCCTCACTGTAAAGAATTTCCTCCTAACATCTAGTCTAAATCTCCCCTCTGCCAGTTTAAGCCCATTGCCCCTTGTCCTGTCATTGCAGGACCTTGTAAATAATCCTTCCCCAGCCTTCCTGTAGGCCCCCTTCAGATACTGGAAGGCTACTATCAGGTCCCCTCGAAGCCTTCTCTTCTCCAAGCTGAAGAGCTCCAACTCTCTCAGCCTGTCCTCATAGGAGAGCTGCTCCAGCCCTCTGATCATCTTTGTGGCCCTCCTCTGGACCCGCTCCAACACTTCCATGTCCTTCCTGTGCTGAGGGTTCCAGAACTGCACACAGTACTCCAGGTGGGGTCTGACGAGAGCAGAGTAAAGTGGCAGAATCACCTCCCTTGCCCTCCTGGCCACGCTTCTCTTGATGCAGCCCAGGACTCGGTTGGCTGTCTGGGCTGCATGTGCACACTGCAGGCTCATGTTGAGCTTTTCATCAACCCAGACTCCAAGGTCCTTTTCCTCAGGGCTGCTCTCCAGCCATTCACCACCCAGCCTGTATTTGTGCTTGGGATTGTGCCTACCCAGGTGCAGGACCTTACACTTGGCCTTATTGAATTTCATGAGGTTGACCTGGGCCCGCCTCTCCAGCCTGTCCAGGTCCCTCTGGATGGCATCCCTGCCCTCTAGCAAGTCGACTGTGCCACACAGCTTGGTGTCATAACATGTCACCATGTTAGGGTGGGTGCTGAGAAGACATCTCTCCTCAGCCAAGTCCCTTGAACTTTGCAGGAATCTGAGACTTCAGCCTAATTAAAAGACATACTTGGGGTTGTTATTCAGGTGCTTTTCCTCCTTGGCCCTCACTTTGGTCCCCTCTGCATATTCATGTCTATGGTGGTGGGTGTGCAGAGTGAGAGGCTGAAATTAACTCAGAGTCCCACAGAAACCAGAATTTCTTTGAAGCTCCCTTAAATTAGAAGCTGAAATCGGAGTGCAGGCATGGTTTGAAAAAAAACATGTGGACATGGTTTCGTGGGCATGGTGGTCTTGGGTTGATGGTTGGACTTGAGTCCTTTTCCAACCTGAACAGTTCTATAATCTCCTTCACAGGGCTTTGAGAGCTGCTATGTCTTTGTAGATCAGTTGCAGCAGTTGATACCTTGTGACACTAGATGAAGCTTGAAGCTCTCAAGTGGCAAACCCAAGCCATCTGGGGAGGTTTTGTGGCTTTGTAATGGACAGGGCTCAGATCTGGGCTTTTGCTGCTGCTCACCCAGGCAAGGCAGCAGGCATCTCTATGTGTATAGGATACAGATTGGTCTCATGGCTTCACTTCAGGTTTGTGACCTGTCTTGAGTGACTCTTAGAGGTGACTGGTGACTTTTCTCCTGACCTATCTCCTGCATGGCTCCATCACAGCAGTGTTTCTTTAGACAGTAGATCTGCTGCACTGACCATACTTGGAGGCTTCCTGTCTGTTTGCTCTTCCCCACCAGCCAGCATGAGGGGCTCAGGATTGGAGCAGTGATTGTCCCCCTGTGCTTGGCACTAGTGAGGTCACCCCCACATACTGTGTTCAGTTCTGGGTTCTTCACTCTAAGAAGGGCATTGAGGTGCTGGAGTGTGTCCAGAGAAGGACAGTAAAACTGGTGAAGGGTCTGGAGAACAGGGTTGGTGAGGAGCAGCTGAGGGAACTGGGGTTGTTCAGTTTGGAGAAGAGGATACTGAGGGGAGACTTTATGGCTCTCTTCAACCCCACCTCACTCAAAACTCCTTTTAGGGAGTTGATCTCCTCTCCTGATGAACAAGTGATTGGACAAGAGGAAATGGTCTCAGGTGGCATCAGGGGAGGTTTAGGTTTGACATGAGGGACAGTTTCTTCCCCAAAAGGCTGTAAAGCTCTGGCCCAGGCTGCCTAGGGCAGCAGTGGAGTCCCCATCACGGAGGGACTGAAAAACTATGGAGATGTGGTGTTGGGGACATGGTTTCTTGGTGACCTGGCAGTGCTGGGTTAGTGGTTGGACTTGATCTTAAAGGTCTCATCCAACCAAAACAGTACTATCATTCTATTCTATCACTGTCTCAGGCTGGTCCATTGCTCATCCCTGTTCTGCAGGACTGTTCAGGGCTCTAATGCTCTCAGAAGTCTGTAGAGCTTTCCCCATCTGGTCTTTCCCCATCTCTTCCTCCCAGAGACACCTCTGCTCATGCTGCCTCTTCCTCATTGTCTGTGTTTGCAGCAAGCTGTTGAGTAGTGGTACCCATGGGCTTGAGACTCTCTTTCTGTGCTGTCACACCTCCCTTGGCTCACACCCTGCTAACGAAACAGCTGCAGGACACCCATGGGTATTTTCCCCTCCTACTGCTGAAGACCCTGAAGTGGGGCTGGTGAGAGCTGATGGAGGAGGTCTGGAGGTTTGACCTTCCTTGGACATAGGACAACACAGAAACATTTGTTTAAAGACAGTCTATTTCCAGAACATCTTTGGAGAAGGCATAGGGAAGTAAACCTTGGTGGTGTGGGGTGATAGGCTTAGGTCCAGAGGGATGCTCACCAGAGAGGTGGGCAGGGAGTTGAGCAAGTTGAAGGCTGGCTGTGGAGCAACATTTTCTCTCAATCTCTGCTTCTGTTCCATCACCTGCTAACTCCATTCCCTCAAAACCTGCACCTCTGAGCTCTTGGAGAGCTTTGCTTCATACCATCCATCATGCCATGGAGCCCTGGCTTGAAGGAGAACCTGTACCCAGCGCAAATACTGACAGAGAAGTCCCCCAAGGGGGCTGCTACCCAGTAACTAGTCCAGTTTGCTGCAGTGCAGCAGGAGAGGGCTGGCATTGCTGCTTTTCTATGGAGAAATGTAGGTGCTGAAGAAAAAGTTGGAGGCAGTTCCCCTGTGGTGGAGAAATGCTATCTTCAATGATGTACAAGAACTATCACTGAAATATTTCATTGTGCATCTTGAGGCCCAGGTAGGAGCATTCATCTCCATCAAGTGTCCTTCAGGAGAGCCTCATGAGTACAGAAATCAGTGGATCTCTGTAGAAAGTAAGTTCTCCATGGTGTTGCTCCTTGTGCTTGCTGAAGGCAGGAGCTTTATGGACTACACTGCTTATATGATAGTCACACATTGCCCATCTCCACACCTTTCACATGGCTTTGCCAGCCTGTCTAGAAGGAGACAGCAGGTCCCCACTCCAGCCTCGAGGAAGGAAATACTAGCAAGAGCAGAGCAGACTCTCCTTTCATTTCTGCCATGGTTTGGGCACAAAGGAGCCCTCTGAGGTGAAGACCTGATGTTGAGCGGGACACCTCAAACCTCCACTGCTGTGGCTGGGTGCTCTGACCCCCTTCCTTCTTTCCTCTGTCCCCAGTAAAGGTGCAGTGCAGGCTGTTCAAGCCCAGAACCAGATCTGTGTCCTTGACATCGACATCCAGGGCGTTAAGAACATCAAGAAGACAGAGCTGAACCCCATCTACATCTCAGTGCAGCCTCCCTCCATAGACATCTTGGTGAGCGCCTGCCTTCCTTTGGCGTTAGGCAGTTAGAGGTAATCAGCGCCTTGCTCTGAAGCCACGAGGCTTACTCCTTCACCCAGATGTGTGGTTTGGGGCTGTAGAATACCTGGGGAGGACATTTCTGAGCACACTGTGGCCTCCAGCTCCTGAGCTTCTGGTTCCCAGAGTTAAATCCTCCTGCGCTCTGGTGTTTGAGTCCCTCCTGTACAGTTTTCACACCTTGCTGCTCTCCTATGTAGGGTTATGGACTCCACTGCAGTGTGGCCAGCTTTTAAATGCAGTAGTTGTGCTGAATGCTGGGGAGAGAAGACTTTTGTGCTGAGATTGACTCCCAGCACCAGAAGTCCTATACTTACCATAGTTGTATGGGGCCTACATAATGATTGCAGTGTGCCTCTCACCTGTCATGGTTCAGAGAGGGATGTGGACTTGAAGCCATGCAAGTAGTACAAAGTGGTGAAGGCGACAGCTCTTGATCTCCTGTCTTACTCTAAATAAATCAAACAGTCTGGTTTCTTGTTGAGTTTGTGGATAAGGAAGCCAACAGCACCAGACACCATAGCCCAGCAGAGATTGTGTCTCCCATTACTATCTGCAAACAAAACAACAAAACAGAAGACCACCAAACCCCCCCCCCACCAAACAAACGATAAGGGGATAAAAAGAGACTGAGAACCAGAGCTCTGGGTTGGAAGGTCTTGACTTCAAACTCACTTTGGCCTGTGGACTGCTCTGGGCTGTCAGTGAGATCCCTCACCCTTTGCAGAGCATTATCCCACATGCCCATGGTGGCCAGCAGCAGCAAATGGCAGACAGCTCTGGGATGGGAGGTGGTTTCTGTTCACAGTGTTTGGAGCTTGCATCTCTGGAATGTGTTTGTCCTTGGCTTTAGGAAAAAAGGCTCCGTGACCGAAAGACTGAGACAGAAGACAGTTTACAGAAGCGTTTGACTGCAGCTCGTGTAGACTTGGAGCTTAGTAAGTCCAGGGACCTTGGAGGGGTGTGCACACTGGGAGGGGATGTGTTGGGGATTTAGGAGCCAGTTTGGAGTGAAAATTTGGCTTGAACTTTTTGGGTCACAACATTCAAGAACTGTTTTTTTGCATGAAAGTTTTGGATCACAACAACTTCGTGCAGTGCTCCAGGCTTGGGGGACAGTGGCTGGAAAGCTGCCCAGCAGAGAAAGACCTGGGGATGTTGATTGACAGTTAGCTGAAGATGAGCCAGTGTGTGCCCAGGTTGCCAAGAAGGCCACCAGCATCCTGGCTTGCATCAACAGTAGTGTGGCCAGCAGGACCAGAGCAAGCATTGTCCCTCTGTACTTAACAGTGGTAAGACCACACCTTGATTCCTGGGTTCAGTTTTGGTCCCCTCACTCAGAGAAAGACATGGATGGGCTGGAGTGTGTCCAGAGAAGGGCAACAAAGCTGGTGAAGGGTCTGGAGAACAGGTTTGGTGAGGAGCTGTCATGGATGTGGGGTGGTTCACCGTGAGGAAAAGAAGGTTGAGGGGAGACCTTCTGGCTTTCTACAATTACTTGTAAGGAGGCTGTAGCTTAGTGGGAGTTGGTGTCCTCTCACAAGAAACAAGTGATAGGACAAGAGGAAATGGCCTCAAGGTGTACCAGGGGAGGTTTAAGTTGGGCATTAGGAAAAAAATTCTTCTCAGAAGGGGTTGTAAAGACCTGGAACAGGCTGCCCAGGGCTGTGGTGGAGTCCCTGTCTCTGGAGGGGTTTCAAAGCCTTGTATGTGTGGTGCTGAGGGACATAATTTAGTGGTGACCTGGCAATGGTGGGTTCATTGTTGGACTCAACAAGGCCTTTTCTGGCCTGAAAGATTCCATCTTACATTCTCCAAGGGGTGCTGGACATGAGCTGAGTTATATCTGAGCACCAAACTGCATCGTTTACTGTTTATTGTAAGTGGTTGGCAGAGAAGAGCCTTATCAGTGGCTGAAGTAATAATACTGAAATGGCCCAGGAGCTCTGGTCACACATGAGAAATGTTCTCTAACTCCTCTGTCCTCTTCTCCTTACCCAGGTAAAGAGCCTGGCCTGTTCGACCTGATCATCATTAATGATGACTTAGAAAAAGCCTATTCTGAGTTGAAGGAGGTGCTCCTGGAGGTGAGTCCTTCAGGGCTTTTCTGCCTCACTGCCCAGGCAGGCCTGACCTCTGTGCTGAGCAGGTGAGGGTCTGTCTGTAGGAAGCCACTGAAATGTGACTTCATGCCTACACTCGGTCTGGTTTGAGCTGCTGAGTGTTGAGCACAGATCCTGTGTGAGTGATGATGGAGCAGTGGCCTAAGAGTGGGAAATGGGTCTCTGTGAGGAGAAAGTGATGACAGACCTGGGGCTGTTTAGCCTGGAGAAGAACAGGCTGAGAGGACATCTGATCAATGCTCAGTGAGACTAAAGGGTGGGGGGCAAGAGGATGGGGCCATACTCTTGTTAGTGGTGCCCAGTGACAGGACAAGGGGGAATGGGCACAAACTGCAACACAGGGGGTTCCATCCAAGTATAAGGAAGAACTTCACTGTGAGGGTGCCAGAACCCTGGCCCAGGCTGCCCAGAGTGGCTGTGGAGTCTGTTTCTCTGGAGCGATTCCAAACGCACCTGGATGTTGTGATCCTGGGCAACCTGCTGTGGGTTAGCTTATATCATCTTCAGAGGTCCCTTCCAACCCCCAGCAGTTTGGGATTGTGTAATCCAGAATGATACTAAGGAACAAAATAAACAATGTGGAAGAGTTGTGCTAATTTTGAAGAGCCTCCAAGTCAAACCTTGCCTTGTCCTTAAAGGCTCTTCTGTAAACTCTGAGCTTGGTGCTCTGAAGCTTATCTGAGGAGATGGTCACTTCTGATCTTCAGAGCTATGAAACTGAGTTACTCTCAGAGAGCTGCAGGTGCTCAATTGTTTTTCTGATCTCCTTGCAGGAAATCCAGAAGACCCAAGAATCCAGGAAGTCCTGAGCTGAGGCTGTTTGGACATTTTAACTTTGCACATCATTCCCAAAGCACATTGCACCATTTTATTCCAACAGACATTCCCTGTAGGCTGATCCTCCTCCCACACTGCTCTAGGATGTTTCTATTAAAAGGAAAGAAAACAAAACCTGGTCATGTCTGTGTTTCTGTTATCCATATGCCCAGCACAGGCTCTCCCAGGTTTGTTCCTTGGGCAGATGCTTGGGAAGTGACCATGTGGTGTCTGCTGCCCGAGGGTACCACAGGGTGGCAGAGGAACTGTCAGGCTTAGGAGGTTCACCTCCTGTGTTTAGATGTCCACCTGCAGACAGCGTCTCACATCTTGTTGGAAGTGTTGGCACCCTCCTGCCCCTCTGGTTCCTGCTTCCTTTTGCAGATCTGGCTGCAGCTCCTTGGGGTGTTCCTGTTGCTCTCAGCTTCTCTGGTGGTGTCTTGTGTGGCCCTTGGGAGCAGATGAGTGTGTTTGGTAAGCCTTGAGGAGAAGGTGGAATGGTGGCAGGATATGATCTATCCACTGCCTTCTTTCTGATGGGATAGTATTGTGAGTTTCTCCTCCTCGGCCAGTCCTGGCAGCAGTCTTGTCATTTAGGTGTACTACTTGGTCCATTTCAGTTTAGGTGGATTCTTAGATGCTCTGATACCTACAAGTTGAGGGAGGAAATACTTCCCTCCTGAGTTCTGCAGCCTTTTTGATTAATATGCTTGAGTGCAACAATAAATCCCTTTTCCTAGGACAGAGCCATCTGATCCAGCAGCTGTTCCTCATCCTGGTCTCTGGCTTGAGATGTGGAGAGCTTTGCCTGGTGCGTCAGGGGAAGATGCTTTGCACTTAAGCTTTCTTCAGCCTTATATTGATACTCTCAAGTAACTTCTGGGCCTTTTGGCCCTCTACCAGCTTGTATCATGAGCTTATTGGAAGGGCTGGTTCCTCACTGAGCCCCTATACTCAAAGCACCCCAACCTTCACCAGAGGAGAGTGTGGGAGAGAAATGATCAGTGTTGTCTCAAGTACCTCCAGGTGGTTGACCTAGTTTTGGGCTGCAAGGAAGGAACAACCACTCATGAGATCACCTGATCCAGAACCTCTTGTCTTGGAGGATGCAGATGGTTTGTGTTTGATCCTCAAGAACTGGGCAGTATAGCAGAGCTGTCACCCCACAGGCAACTTCTAGCTGTGTCCTCACAAACCAAACCTAAATGGAGCTGGTGTTGTGCAGACCATAAACAGCTGCATCATGGCATTCCAGGCTGTGGTGTTTTGGAATGGGCTCACAAGGCGCTGGCTCCATCCCTGGAGGTTTTTCAAAGATGCAGAGATGTGATGCTGAGGGTTTAGCAGCAGACCCAGTGGACTTGGAGAATGGTTGGACTTGAACTTAAAGGCCTTACTCCACAAAAAGGGTTCAGTGATTTTACGATTTTCTCTCCCAAGTCATGTCTTACCAGGCCAGGCTTGTATTTTATGTTCAGTTCTTGCCTTCCATGCTCTTCATATCCCATCTCTCCACTTTACCCAGCTGCTCTCCTCCAGCAAGCTTAGTCCCTCTCAGTCCATGTCACCACCACCCAATCTGTCAAGCTACACCCTCCATGTTGTGGACACCAGCAAGCAGAACTAGACCTTAGCAACCCTTTCAGCACCTTGTTTGCATTCAGAAGCAGCATTTGATGATGGTGTTCATCACTGATTTCCCTTGGGCTGTTTTCAACGTCTGTTTCTTAGATAAGACGCTGAAATAATTTTTACTCATGAATTCCATGTTGTGAGGTTCTCATTTTGGTTATATCACCAGGAAATAGTGGGCAGCTTTGGGAGGTGGAGGAGATGCTGTCCCTGGAGGTGCTTATGAAAGGTGTAGATGTGGCACTTGGGGATGTGGTTTCATGGCCATGGTGGTGTTAGGTCAGCAGTTGGACTCGATCTTGGAGGTCTTCTCCAACCAAAACAATTATATGAATCTATGAAAATGCTCCCCAGAAATGTTTCTGGTTGCTTCATAGCACCTGACGTTCCCCATCCTGAAGGGCTGAAGCTCTGCCCAGGCTGCTCTGTGGAGCAAGTGACGTTTTCGCTGCGAACCGCGGGGTTTGGCCCCTTTGAAGGGCAGGGACACGCTTGCAATGGGGACCTGCTCCCTCTAGGGGGCGGAAATGACAGAAGGAAAGCACAGAGCTTGGGCGCTGTGGAGCTGCAAAACGCCGAGGTGCGGGACACGGTGCTGACCTCAGTCTGGTGGTCTCAAGCCACCGCGTGGGAACTGTGGTGCTGTCACCAGATGGAAGTGCCCAGCTGCTGCCCGCTCAACCCTCCTGCCAACGCCCCAAGACCTCGTGTGGCCGCCAGCCCTGAGCCCAGCCTCCAGCAGAGGTGAGTAGGACCTGCGAAAGGGAAGGTATAGTGCATCAGCTGTGTGACAGCACCACCGGCGCCTGGAAGATAAGGGGAAAAAAGGTCGTTTAGATAATTCTCGTCGCCTTTCTCTGGTGGGAACAGAGAGGGGAGACCTGAAGAGCCCACCCGGTAGCAGGTGAGCCGCTTTGAGCGGCTGCCGGAGCGCAGTGCTGAACGCCTGCATGCCCGGCGCTAATGCGAGGTGACAGGTGGCCATCGGGTGACCGTGAGTGGTGGAGGGCCTGGGAGCAGGCTGCTGGAACCAGGCTGGTCACCAGGTGGGTGATAACGGCTGTTGAGCATCTTCCATGAGGTGTTTCTGGGTGCTTCAGTGTTTTGGAGGGACTGTGCTGCCTGTCAAATGTCATAACTGGGTGGGTGAAGGCACCTGTTGAGAGCTGCGCCTCCCCAGCTGCATCCTCAAAAAGTAGGGCATCTATTCCATGAATTGCATCTGCAAAGAGAAATGCCTTTGTGGATCCCTGTTTTCCATGTTGGCTCGTTAGGGATGCAGCCATCCTAGTGTCTCTGGGGCACGCAGACTGTGCTTAGCACTCTGGTTGTGACAGCCACCAAATTAAGGGTCCTACATGACCACAAACGATGTCTCCACCTTGAGGGGTGGGACTGAGGGATCAGACCATGGCAAAGTGGAGGTGCAGGAGTCTTCCTGCCCAGGGATTTTCTCTGATTAAAGATGCTGATTCTGGGGAACCTGTCTTCCCACCTAGATCTTCCAGGCAGAGTGGTGCTGAATGTGCCAACCAACAGGCTGGGGGCATTCTGGGGGGAAGGTGGGTGAGATGAAGGATGAGAGGGAGCTGGAGCTGTCAGATGTGGGTTTACTTAGCCGTCTCAAAAATGTCATCACCTGGTACCACGGGACTATGGGGATGGATTTCTCCCCCTGAGCATGCCTGTGACTCCAGTTGAGATGCTGATTGCTCCACCTTGGGGTACCCCTAAGTGAAAGGATGGGCTTGTCCTGTTGCTTGCAGGAAAAGAGAAGGTTTTGTTGTGTTGTAATATTTGTTTTGTTGTTTTTTTTTTTTTCCTTATTGTTTCATCAGACTGAGATGAAATCAGACAGATTACAGCTTCTTTCAGTGCCATGAGATGCTTAGGGAAGCATGGCAGCACTTCATCCTCCATCCCTGCAGGAGCAGAAGGATGCCAAGGGGGGGAATAGTCATCTTCATGAGAAGAGTGGGTGGGATGGTGTCAGGAGCCATGCCAGGGAAAAACTGGGGTAAAATTTGCCCCAGGGGCTGCCCTCATCTGGAGCTGAGGGTCGTTCAGAACTGGTGCCAAAAAAAGTAAACTGCATCCCTTCAAGGGATAAAAATAAATACCCCCTCAAGGAGCAAACATGAGGTTGGTGGTGGCTTTAGATGCAGAGGTGACCTCGTTGTTGACCCAAGGACACAGATACTGCCTGGGAAGGACATCGTGCAGGGATGCATGAGGGTAGGGAATCCCCAAAGCCAGTGCTCAGATCACAGAATCACAGAATGGCAGGGGTTGGAAGGGACTTCTGGAGATTGAATCCAACCCCCCTGCCAAGCCAGGTTCACCTAGAGGAGGTCACACAGGAACAAGTCCAGGCAGATTTTGAATGTCTCTGGAGAAGGAGACTCCATCACCTCACATCATTCTGGGGGAAGTCAAGAAAAGGAACCATACTCCAGGGTAGCTTCAAGCAGTCAAAATTAGTCCAAAGCTCATCCATCTGTGGCTCCTTCCAGCATCACTCCTCCTTTCCTGATGATCCCATGGTCCAGAGACTTGCCCTTGCTGTGGCTTTTCTTGGCATCTCAGTCCTTTTGGAGGCAGCTCTGATTTTTCATGCTTGCGTCCATGCAAAAAGACACCACAGGGCAGAGCCAGCCTGGGAAATAATTGGGTGGCTGGAGTGTAAAATAAGCAACCAGGAAAAAAGTAGGACTAATGATGGGCTCTGGATTTGCTCTTTGGTTTCCAGCTTTGTGAACACTGGGGTTTAGCATGCTGAGTGTGAAAGTGTGATGGGACATGTTTGCGTTGGTGCATGAGGATGGCATGTGATGGGTAGAGCTGTGGCTACAGCCACCTGAGTGCTGCCAGAAGTAATTATTGGAGGGGGGGAACCTCATTGGAAGCCAACCTGGGCTCTTTGCATGCATTTAGGACCTTCTGGAGAGGTTGTTCTGCACTTCAATGGAGTTTAGTGCTACCTGACTTCCCTGGAGTGGGATCTGAAGCCACCAGTTACCAGTTCTTCTGGGAAAACTACTTTGTTCTGTTACACCCAGTGTCTGCTGGTGCTCCCCAGCTCTACTACAGTGCAAAATCCTCTGGCATCTTACAAGCCATGTATAAGTGGCTATCTTCAGATGGGGATTGTGCCTACAGGGGCAGGAGACAGGTGGGCTTGGTGAGCTGGAGATGGCTTTCCCTAGCTGAGGAATTTAACCATGACAGTTTATGGGCCTGTTTTGAAGAGAGCAGCAGCTGAGATTGGTTTTATGCTGGGGAACGTGGCTCTTGCCTGGAGAAGCTGCTGCCTGTGTGTAGATGTAGGACATGGTTTAGTGAACCTGCCAGTGCTGGGTTAATGATTTGGCTCAGTGATCTTAAAGGTCTCTTCCAAACAAAACAATTCTATGATCCTGTGCCCTTCATGTGCTCTCCCACAGGACAACCAGGTGACCACCACATGCTGGTTTCTGCTGCCTCACACTGAGATTCACCAACACCCACAACAGGTAGGTTCCTTTAACCACAGTAGTTAATAACCCTGGAAGGACCTGACCTAACCCGTGTCAGCACTCCTTGGCCAAAAGATCACTCCTTTGGAGCTTGTTCTCCTTGACCATACTGCTGCTGGAAAGCAAGTTGTGGAGCAGGAGTGAGTTTTCTCCCCAGCATGGGGGACTGAGGAGCATCCCATCAGTAGGTGATGCTCCAGGGTGCTTGTAGGAGTCATTGCCATCTCCAATTCCAGCAGCTTCCTGAGGATAAGAGCCACCTCAGCAGCCAGCCCAGGAGCTGGGCTGTGCCTTCCTTTCTGAGTGCTGTATTTGGGTCAGCCTCATCGACTGGATGTGCAACTGTGTCATCCCTGGAGAGCGTGGCACGCCGATCCATATGCCCGACCGGCTCCAGGCGGGGTGGCATGCACAGTGAGAAGCACCAGCTGGGGTGAAACACCACCACCAACGCGCAGCTTTCCACTTCTACAGCTCAGCCCTGCTCCTGGGATCCAAAAAAATGGGCCAAAAATGGGGAATCCAGCCCAGGCTTGGCTTTTCCTGACCAGAGCAGCTGCGACCTCTTAAACAGCCAGAAGCCATCTGCAATTCAGATCGCGTGCGGCAGCCACTGGTAGAACCGGGTGCTTGTGGAGTCAGGGAGACATCCCTCTTCTGACCCCTGATTTATCTCTTCCCCAGGCATGAAAGGAGGCAGGAACAGATTCATAGATTCATAGAATGGGTTGGAAGGGACTTTGAAGATCATCTAGTTCCAACCACCCTGCCATGGGCAGGGACACCTCCCACTAGACCAGGTTGCTGAAGGCTGATCTTTAAGGTGCCTTCTAACTCAAGCCATTCTGTGACGTGGTGACTTGGACTGGAGAGAGTGAAAAACATCATCCAGATCCAGGTGGAGTGGGCACACTGGTGTCACTGCCCACTCTGGAGGGGAATTGCCCTGTTCACTTGAGCATGGAGGATGATCTCACATGTTTCATTGATCCAGTATCTGATTGCTAATTATTACAGTAGCTTGACCTGCAGAGGCCAGCAAGGCATAGTGCCTACAGAGATCTCAGCCAGCATGGACATCCTCATGGCTTCAAACTTGGCCTGAGCATCCCTTCTGCTCCCTCCTCATGGCCTTGGGCTTCCAAGCTTTGCCTGCACACTCTGCCACCACCCCTGGGGAGCAACCGAGCTCCATCACAGCAACTTTTCCACACATAATTTGTTCTTGGGGTTTTTTGTTTTGTTTTGTTTTTCTTGGATGCACTGTGCTTTCTTCATCCCATCCACCTTCCAAAGGATGGGTTCTGCTGCTTCTTGGGACCATCAGCTTCAGGACCAGCATCTAGTCCGCAAACACCAGCTGGGTAGGAATGAAAGAAAACAGGTGGCACTGTGATAGAGCCTCTGGGCTCTTTGTTCTTCTTATCATTGAAATCCAGCCTTATTGCCCTGGTCCTGCCTACCATGGTGGTAGAGAAGGAGTTTCACTGAGGTTGCAGCAGTTTCTGGTGTTTCTTAAGACAGGTAGGATCTTCCTCTGTGCCTTCTCATCATCTCGGCTGGAGCAAACCTGCTGCCTCTCTGGTCCCTGGATGCCTCTGGCTCCACTTTCTCTCCATGCACCTATTAAGAGCTGTTTATCAAAAAGGACTTCCCTTCTCTCTTCTGAAAGATCAGGCTCAAGCTAGTCTCCTCCCATCCCCTAGCCCTGACCAGCGTGGCAGCTGCCACAGAATCTTCTCCCTGTCCTCAGAGTGCTCTTCCACCGGATGCAGGATTCAGATCAAAACCTCTGGAAAGGACCATCCGGAACATCCCTGTCTTTTAACAGTGTCCACACCCAAACCAGCCTGGATGTGTTCCTGTGTAGCCTCCCCTATGTGACCCTGCTTTGGCACTGGGTTGGACTAGATAATCTTTCAACCTTCACCATTCTGTGATTCTATGATCATCGCCCAATTTTCCTATCGCCTTTGTTCCTCTGATGCACTTGAGCTAAGATCCTATTTCCTTCCTCTCTTGTAGGAACCTCACACCAGGCAATAGCATAACAGCCTTGGCAAGGCAAAACTGAGATCTCTCCTGTTCCCCAGATCTGTTAACCCACCCTAGGACAAGAGCAAAGTCTCCTGGTCCTCTCCAGTGGTAGGATGAAGCCTTTTGGGAGCTTGCGGAAGAGCAGAAGCTTCACCCTGTACCACCACGCACAGGAACCACAGCTCCGGAGGGGACAATGACAGCATTGAGCATGGGCACTGAAACGCTGCCGTATTGTGCCTGGCAGAGAGATGCCCGGGGAATAATCACCTCCTCCTTGGCTTTGTTGCAGGGCTGTGGCTGGTGGTGCTGCTGCTGCAGGGCTTCTCCCCTCCCCGGGAAGGTCTCTGGTTATGCGGTGAGGACCCGCAGCTCAGACGCACCTTTTTTTTCCTGGCTGTGAAAGGTATGACTCTGGGGTTGTCACTGGTGGGGAGAAAATGAGGATTTGGGGACAAATGATGCTCTGTTCCTCATCCTGGGGGCAGATGTCACTCTTTCATTGACCTTTGCAATATATTTGTATACATATCAAGTTATATATATACATAATATTTAGTGTGTTTTGATATATTTCTTATATTTAGAAGGTTGACTTTGAGAGATCTCCAGTTTATGCCTGTAAAACATTTTGTGTTAAATATATGCTTAAACTACAGAACTGATGGCCTGGCAGGAGGCTTGAAACTAGATGATCTTTTTAAGGTCCCTTCCAACTCAAACCATTCTATTATTCTAAATCAAACTCCACTCAAATTCTAGGCAGGTCCTTTAAATTTTGGGTCCAGGTTTTTGCTTTAAACCAGGCCAAAGGAGACTTGGCTTCAGGTCCCAAACAGAGCAAGGCTGGGAATGTTTTAGGAGCTCATCAAAAGTTGTTTTCCATTCAGGCACCTACAAAAGGATTCCCTTAAGTGGTTTCTTGTTCAAAATCTGTTTGAAAACCTCCAATTTAGGCTGAAATTTTTGCCTTGAGACCGTATCAAGGGCAGCAGCAGCTGCAGGAACTGGTGCTGAGGCGATGCCTCCCTTCTCCCTCCTCCTCCATCCCTGGAGCATCCTAGGAGATAATTTTCCTCTTGAAAACCCCTTCTGGGAACATGTTTCCCCTGCATGGTCAGCCAGGCTGTTTCCCAGCTCATTCCACACTGAAAGCAGCTGGAGAGAAAAAAAAAAAAAAACACTTGAAAAACTAAATAAGAGGATGAGAACTTGGCTGCCATATCCCAGCTGTGCTGGGGAGCAACAACAGCTTTTAAAATCAGGGAAAATAAGTTATTTTGAGTCATTTCACATGGTGCATGCTACTTAAGAAGTGCTGAGGAACATGTACTGGGTTGCTATAGGAATAGGAGATTGAAGAGCCACCGGATTTAAAGGTTCAGGATCATCTTCATACTGGATTTGTGAAGTTTTGAAGGTTTTCTTTAATAGCAGACAGCAAAACCTCTCTGATTTGAACTCCTCAACTCCAAATTTCTCCTGGCAGCATGGGGCCTTTAAGAAAAACATCAATTATTGTGAGATCAGCCATAAAATCATGCAAACTGGCAACACCAAGGAGCAGGCAACAGCATGCCAAAGGTTTCAGCCTCCAGATGAGCCATGATTTAAACTCCTGTGGTGTTGGAGTGTGGGGTAACATCACCCCCCTGTCTTCAAACAGAGACCTGTGTAGGGGCAAAACCCTCTGGCAGAAAGCAGGACTGGCTAAGCAGGGAGGAAAATGTCCCCTCTATCCCCTTCCAGCTGTTTTCTCTTCCAGCTGTTGTCTGCAGAGCAGAGTGATGCTTCCAGCTGTCCCACTAACTGGCAGAACAGGGGTGGGAAGAGAGCAGAGAGATGAAGAAAGGGCTTGGAATGAGGCTGGCAGAAGCACCCAGAGACCATAAAATACTGAAAACATGAAACTGGAGCTATGAAGGCTGGTTTGGAATGGTCCTTTGGACCTGAAAATGGGGGG
>VWZE01022899.1:459710-723176 GCA_013396675.1 Eubucco bourcierii | reverse complement strand
GGGGGGGGGAGGGGAGGGGGGAAAGAGGTGGGAGAAAACCAAAGGAAAGTTAGTGTTGCTGTAGAGTATCACTGTAGCTGTGAGGAGAGGCTGAGTTTGCAGAGACTTCACTTTCGGCTTCACTCTCTGTTTGATCAGAAAGCAAAAGAAATCTCAGACAAGAAGGAAGTTATTCTTATCCCGTGGCAACACCTCTGCTTTCTGCCTCTTCCTGCTCCCAGGAGCTCTCTGCTTGCTGTTATTGGCCCTAAACTCTCCGACAGTTTCAATTATTCGATTGTTCTTTCTCCCCTTAAGCATTGCTCCTGGCTCGTCGTGAAATCAGCACCACATTGTTCTTCCTGGACTTTGTGTGTGCTTATAAGCAAATGAAATCCAAAAAGGAAGGGAAATAAATCTTCAGTGTCCCAGGGAAGGATGAGTTTGCAGCGTCGGACTTGGAGGAGCTTCTCCCGTCTCGGGAAGCTTCCCTGGTGGAGGTCTCCACGTCATCGTCTGCAGGCTGGTGCAGGGGAAGAGCTGGGTTGGAAGGAGTAGGAGGGGAGGACAAACGGCAGCTGGGGAGCTGACGGGGCACTGCCTGCAGCTCTGCGCTCCGCGGCGGGGAAGGATGGGACCTTTTGGCGAAGGACTGAGCCCAAAGCTTCTCCGTATGTTACTTTTTGTTTGGTGTGGGTTTTTTTTTCCCCTTCTCTCTTCTGCTCTATTTTGATGTTTCAGCGGATGGTTTTAATTTGGCTGACTCCCAGCACTTCACAGACCCCTCTTGCTCTGCTTGGGTCCACCTCTGCTCCCATTCTGCTCTCCCCTGCTCTTCATTTTCTACCTTTTCCCCATCTCTGGGGCTGGGGAATGTGTTTGCCAGGTCCCCACGTTCTCCTGCTGCCTTTCCTGCTGATGGGGAGAGACAAAACATCCCTATTTGGCCTCGCTTTGTGCTCACTTCATGCTGGCATAAATCATCCCCTGTTGTGCAGGACAGTGGAGTTCCACCTCCAGGGAGTGAGGGATTCAACTCAGGGAAGTGGTGGAGTCACCATTCCCGGAGGGGTTTGAAATGAGGGACATGATTCAGTGGTGGAGTCAGCAGTGCCAGGTTAAGTGTCCCTGCCTATGGCAGGGGGTTGGAACTAGATGATCCTTGAGGTCCCTTCCAACCTTACTATTCTATGATTCTATGATTAATGGTTGGCCTTGATGGTCTTAAAGACATTGTTCAACCAAAATCAGTGAAACAATTGATAGTTTAGCTTTTTCCTGATGAAAACCCCTGTGTGCTCTGGGACCTTCTGTCCAGCCCCCATCCCAAACCTCCTGTCCATCTCAGGGCACCAGAGGTGGGGGGAAGAAGATGCTTCACGGTCTGTTTTTCCTGCTAATCCTGCTCTTGATCCCTTAGGTTGTGTTTCTGAGACATGTTTTAGGGTCTGCAATCTGCTTGCTTTTGGAACATTAGCTTTGGTGGTACCTGCTCATGCATCAGCAGCTGGTTTTTAAAGGTAAAGCATGGGCAGAGACCAGCATATGTAGGAGGTCACCCCAGTAGAAGATGCAGTTCTGCAGCTGGCATCTCCAAGCCATGGACAAAAGGTCCATTGATAAGTTTGTTCTCTGTAAGGTGCTTTGTATTGGTTTTAGATGATATCCAAGGATGTGAGCACACATCCTTGCATCTCAAAGCACCTCACAAAGGGGTTTTTCTCTCCTGCTCAGCTGGGGGAACTGAGGCATGGGGAGGGCAGTGGCTCAGCAGCATCACCACCAGCAGGAGCTCCTTGAGAGCCTCATCTTCTTAGCCTACCAGCCTCCCTTCAGGGAAAGCTCTCCTGTCAGCTACCAAACACACAGGATGCTCCTCTGGGGTGGGATCTCCTTCTCCTGTTTATACCCTCATCAGCACCTCCAGGTCCTTAAAGGAAGGTCATGTAGAGATGCTGTTGCATTTCCTTTATTGGTTCCACCCTCATTAAAACCCTAAGATCTGCCTTGTGTTTGCTGAGTGACCCTCGGCTATGTCTCTCCTACCCCCACATCACTGGTACAGTTATAGCCAGCTTGGTTGCAAACAGCATTTGTCCAAAGGGATCTTCAGAGAGTGGGGCTGGAAGGTTCCTTCTGGTCCATGCTGAGTCCTGTATGTGGTAGGAAGAAACTTCTCACCCATACCTTGGGAGATCTCTCCTCCCATCTCAAAATGCCCCAAGCACAGGAGCTTGGCTTAATAAATGTATTTAAACTGTGCTTAATGGAAGAGAGTTGTGCCCTCTCCTGGGAGGGGTATGTGTGAAGACCCCATACTCTAAACCCTTAAGTCTCAGGAGGCCTCAGGCACCTTCTCCTTTCACCCAAATTACCTTAAAATGCCACAGGAGGGCAACCTGTCCTCTGCCCAAGGCCTCCTTGGAAAGCTGGAGGAAGGAAATGAAACGTAGCCCTGGCTCAAGTGAGTCACAGACGGGTGGGAACTGGGGAAAGGGGCATGGTGGTGGTGGTGAATCTGCACCTTTTCCTCCTGTGAGCTATGAGAACTATTTCTGAGAAAATCCTTGGGTGTTGTCCAAGGCCAAAATACCAGAAGAAGTTTCTTGGTGTGTAACAAGGAAACCCCTCCTTCCCCAGTAACGCACTGCGGAGGTGGACCACGCCATGCACCCTAATTCTGCAGGTCCCAGCGCTGCAGAGGACTCTCCTCTCCCATAATTTATGGTTTGTTTGGAACCTTTCCACCCAAAGTTCACCCAACC
The DNA here is from genome assembly GCA_013396675.1 of Eubucco bourcierii. Lineage (NCBI taxonomy): Eukaryota > Metazoa > Chordata > Aves > Piciformes > Ramphastidae > Eubucco > Eubucco bourcierii. Next base: position 720,432 of record VWZE01022899.1, on the reverse strand, counting down.
AGCTCGAGGATCATTTTTAAGGCTACCCAGATCCCTTTGACCTGGTCTGTTGCTTGGCAATCGTGGTGATCTGTCATGTAAACTGCCGTCGTTTCTGCTCCTTGCTGCCAAGAACACAGAAAAGAGAGGAGTTGGTGTGGGGTTGGAGCTCATCATCATCAGAACTTGGGGCTTGTAGCAGTAGAAGACAGGGGAGATGGATAGAAAACAAGAAGCCCTATCCTGTGCATTAATTAAGATGTGGAGGTAAGTTGTGTTTGTCTCCTAACTCCTTCAACTGTCAGAGCGATTTGTTGATCTCCCTGTCTCTGCAGAGGGGCATGGTGGCATTTTGTAGTGCTGTGGGGTGGTCAATCAGCTTTCTGAATGCTCATCCAGAAGGTGAGAACCCTGGGGCTGCTTGCCAGGTGTCCTGGGCTGTCCCTAGGGCACAACGTGGCTCTGTACAGGACAATTTGCATCCTGCATGGTCTCAGAAGAGATCTCTGAGATCATCACAGCCTCTTCTGTGGACAGACAGTAGCCTGTCTCCTTGCTGAGCTAGGGACAGAGCAGTCTGCTAGGGAAGATGCCACCTTTTTGTGAGTGCAGAGGTGTGGGAGATGTTGGGCAAGGAGGTACTGGTGGGAATCACAATCATGAGTTGCATAACTGCAGAGCAACAGTGGCTGAAGGTACCTCAGGAGATCATGGAGCAGGGCCAGGTTTGACGTTGGGTGAAGCTGCCCAGGGCCCTGTCCAGTTGAGTTATCTCTAAGGGTGGAGATTCCATCAGCTCTCTGTGCCAGTGTTTGTCATGGAGACGTTTTTATTTGGTGTCCAGCTGAACTGTTCTGTTTACCTCTTGTCTCTTCATTGTGTACTTTGAGAAGCATCTGAGTGATCCTGGTGTCTCCTGATGTTGCATTTCTTCATTGCTTTGTTATTTCTGACCACAACTTTTAAGACCTTCTGAAACAGACACTTGGCCAAGGGCTTTACAAGTGTCTGCAATGTGCAAAGTGCTTTTCAAACTTGAGCTGCAGGACAGCAAAGTGGTGAGCCACAGACAGGCTGTGTGAGCAGCTGGCTGATGGCATATTAATGGACAATGGTGCATCAAGAAACGTCTCCAGGAGGTCTAGGGAGGTTCTTCCTTCCCTCTACTCTGCTCTGGTGAGACCACACCTGGAATACTGTGTCCAGGTTTTGGGCTCCCCAATTCAGGGACATGCTGGAGAGAGTTCACCAGAAAGCCACACAGATGATTAGGGGACTTGAGCCTCTCCCCTATGAAGAGAGACAGAGACCTTGGGCTGTTTAGTCTGGAGAAGAGAAGGCTGAGAGGGGATGTGATTAATAATATCTGAGGGGTGGGTGTCAAGTGGCTGGGGCCAATCTCTTTTTGGCGGTGCACAGCAATAAGACAAGGAGCAATGGGTACAGACTGTAGCAGAGAAGATTTCACCTCAACATGAGGAGAAACTTCTTTACAGTGACAGAGCACTGCAACAGGCTGCCCAGGGGTGCTGTGGAGTCTCCTTCTCTAAGGGTTTCAAAACCTGCAGATTCCCCTGGGTGATCCTGCCTCTGGCAGGGGAGTCGGACTCTGTGACCTCTGGAGATCCCCTCCAACCTCTAACATTATGTGATTCTGTGAAAAGCACAGGAAAAGGGTCCAGAAGTGTGCCTTGACTTCCAGTCACTGGTTCTGGACATCTTTGGGTGCTTAAATCCCTTTTCCTGAGTCAGTGCAGAATTAATCCAACCAATGACCTTAAATGATGTTCTCCACCCCCTGCTGTGGGTCCGGAAGCTTCTGTTTGAAAGCTGATGGTGGTTCAAACATGAGCCTGAGCCAAATTCCTCCAGGCACGTTTTTATTATCCCTTTCTTTTTTTCTTCCTGCCAGGACAATGGTGTTGCTTCTGTTCTGCCCAGCCCTTTCCTCTACATTCCCAGACAAAAAGTTAACTGGGTCCACCACAAGACGAATGTCCTCGTTTCCTTTCCAGTGCAGGCAGCTCCCCCCTGCCCCAGGGAGGAACCACTCTCTAGTGACATGATGCAAGAGCAGATCGTGTCTCTCTCACCCTGGCAGTGTTTGGGTGACCCAGTGGCCCATGCAAGTGCTGGCAGGCCCCTCAGGGGCTTTCTGCAGCAGGAGAGCAGCCCTTTGCTCCCCTCTTGTGATCGGTGTGGTGGGAGCACCTCGTGGCTCCGGGCAAGATGTGAGCCAGCTCCAGCTCTAGACAGTTTCAAGTCAAGACAGATTAAGCTAATAAAAAGGAAGGGATGGTGGAGAAGAGGAGGGCAGGAGAGGGAGAAAAGATGACACCCTGGGCATCGCAGAGCAATCCCTCTTGCAGAAATAACCTCATCTGATAGTGTGGCTTCTGGACTTGTGGTTGGGTCTCCCAGGACTACCAGGACCCTGTGCTGACCCCAGCAGCCAGACCCCACAGACTGGTTGTGGTTGCTGACATGTAGGTATTTAAGGTGACCTGAGATGCCACAATTAGTTTTGCTGAGGCTATGGGGCAGCCTGCTGGCGGGAGCCACGCTCCAGCTGCTGGAGCGGCTGGGAGGAGCTGCTCATGTATCCACTTCTCCAAGGGCACCGGAGCAAGGCTGCCTTTCAATGCGGCTTTGTTGTGTGCTTGGCTTGGCTTGGCTTGGCTTGCAGGAGGTGGTCACGCTCGGGCTGCAAACTCCCTGGACAAAGCATTTTTCTTGCTGTGGGGCAGGGAGAGATGGGTGAGAAGAGATCAGTTGCAGCCTCAGCTCCTGGTTGAAGAGACCCAGAGTTTTGCACAGGACACAGGGTGCAGTGGGGAGTGCTGCTTTGGTGAAACAGGAGATGGGCAGCTGCTGCAGCTGAGGTATGGAGACCTGCTCAGCATGCCCATGTGAGTGCAGAGCTGAGGGCAAAGCTCTCCTGAACATCCCTGGGGTAGTGGGATGGATTCATGCTGCCATGATTTCAGGAGAGGGGGAGGATGGCTCTGCCTTTTCCCTTGGCCTGGGGCTGATGCCAGCTGTGCTGCAGCATTGCTGATCCTTTGGCAGGTAGGACCCATGGCAAGAAGACAAGAGCTGGGCTGGTCCCTGTATGGGGCTGCTCCAGACCTGCCTCTTCTCAGCTTTCTGGGTTGCTGTAGGGTTTGCTCTGCGTTGTTGCATGTTGCTGAGGCTCTCTCTATCTGGAGATCAGAGAAACATCAGGAAGTTCTTTACTCTGAGGGTGGTAGAACAGATTCCCCAGGTACGTGGGTGGAGGCCCCATCCCTGGAGACATTCAAGGTCACCTGAGCAACCTGTTCTAGCTGAAGATGTCCCTGCTTACTGCAGGGCAGTTGGACAAGATGACTGTTAGAAGTCCCTTCCAACCCAAAACTACTCTATAGAAACTCTGGTAGCAAATGCAGGAGGTTTTGGTCACTTGTTTTGGACACTGCTGGTGTCCACAGGTTACTTCTGAAGATGATTTGCAAGATAGCAGCCATGAGTAAGGTTATAGCAGAGAGGGATGCTGGAGCTCCTGAACTGGGAGGACAAGGCAAAAGCTCTGCTCCAAGCAGCTACTTTCTTGCAAACTTTTGCACCACACATCTCTCTTCCTTCTCCATCCTGTCACTGTGGAGCTTCCTGCCACCTCAGGGTGCTTTTTTGAACCATTCCAGTAGGTTTTCCTAGTTCTGGTGAGGGTGAACTCCACTGAGGGATTTAGAGGGAGTGGGTTTAGACTGTTTCTGTTGGCAGGTTGCAATTTATATATGGTTTGAGACCTTGACTGAAGCCTCTTATCACTGGGGCTTAGAAACATGGAAGCGGTGCTGAAAGCCCTGCTGAGGAAAAAGGTCAATATGGGGCTTGGGCTGCTGTGTGAAATCCTTGGCCTTCTGCCTTGCTGTGGCAGCCTGCAGTCCCCACGGGGAAGGAGAGGTGATTTCACCCCTCAGCACAGTGGGGATCCATCCAGATTTAGCTGTTGTGCCAATGAAGGACATACTTGGCACCAAGAAAGCCAGGGCATGATGCTCACAGCCTCTCTGACCTGGCAGAACAAGATGTTCAGCAGATGCAAGAGGCATCAGCTTGGGAAACCTCCAAACCCAATTGCTTAAATGTGCATTTTTGTCACCAACCAGCTCCTCCACACACCCAGCTACGGGGCAATACCTTGTACCAGAGATAACGAAGCAGCTCACTCCCACCCCCATCACTGCCCTCGTGGCACTGTTGTGAGTCTAACTCATGGCTTAATAAAATCACTGACTCCAATGAGCTCCCATCAGCATCTGTGGAATTTGGAGTAATCCAACCTCACAGATGTCTCACAAAAAAAAAAACCAAACCAAAACCTCACCCTACTCTTCTAACATTTTCCACTGAAGGACTGTCCTTCTCCCATTAGACCTGCAGCTGAGGGCTAAGGCTGGTCTTCTTCAGATACCAACAATGGGGCACAAGGAGCTATTTATCCATCTACCATGATATCTAATTGATGATCAGTTCCTGATCCCTGTGGTTGTGTCCATCTTTCCTCCTCCAGCAACACGGTTGCTAAGAAGTAGTGGGTGAACAGTGGGGTGCAGTGGAGGATGTCCCTGCCCATGGCAGAAGGATGGAACTAGACGATCTTTCAGGTCTCTTCCAGCCCAAACCATTCTGTGAGTCTATATTTTTAAAGGATAGTTAAAAATGTGAAGTAGCAAGAAGGTGCTGCAAGAGGATGCTGTATCTTAGGCAAGGAGTGCTTCTGGTCTGCTGGTTCCTGAGAGCACATAGTGAAATTCAGAGGAGCTGGAAACTGAGCTGTGTCCCAGACCAGCCCTTAGAGGTTGGGCAGATGTTTAGCTTAGCTCCAAGCAGGGTTGAACACCCAAGTTTAGGCAACTAAATCCCACCCAAGTACTTAAAATCAGCCTTGGAGGATACTAAGAAAGATCTTTTCCATTTGAGGATGAATCCCCTACACTGCACATGGTCCTGCCTCCACATCTCCCCACAGTTGCTCCATACCCCTGCAACCCTTTCCCTAGAGACATCTACTGGGACTCTCCTTCCAGGCAAAAGGGTGCTTTATTTCAAGATAATTGATTAGGAAAGATCCTGTCTTGCTTTAAACATCCTTCTGGAATCAAATTTCTCATCCTACCAAAAGGATTCTATAAGATCGTCAAATCCAACTATTAATGCAGCACTGCCAGGTCACCACTAAACCAGGGCCCTCAAGCACCACCTCTCCATGGCTTCTAAATCCCTCCAAGGATGGGAACTCCACTCCTCCCCTGGGCAGCCTGGTCCAGGTCTTGACAACCCTTTGGGGGAAAATAGTTTTTCCTAATGTTCAACCTAAACCTTCCCTGGGGCAACCTCAAGCCATTTATTCTCATCCTGTACTTGTTACCTGGGAGAAGAGACCAACCCCCACCTGGCTCCAACCTCCTTCCAGGGAGTTGTAAGAAGCCAGAAGGTCTCCCCTCTACCTCCTTTTCTCCACAACCACTGCACAACCCCAGTTCCCTCAGATGCTTCTCACAAGACATTTGCCTAGAGGCCCTTCACCAGTTTTGTTGCCCTTCTTTGGGCATGCTTTGCACCCATCTTTAAATACTAGGTGCATCCTCCAAGAAAGGGAACGAGGGAAAGCTGCATTATTAGCAGCACAGCTGCAAGCTCCCAAACAGGATACACATGCTAGAAAACTGAGCAAATCTGGTTGAAACTGGTTCAGGGGAGCAGCAAACCTTCTCTTTTAGGAGGTCTCTGATATCTCTCAGTCTATGCTGCACCACACATGAAAAAAATAACACACACACACCCCACACACTTCTACTAGCAGTAAAATTCTGGCTGCTGTGTGTGAACCTCCATTAACCTGTGGCCTGTGCTGATGTGCTGGTGCAGAGACAAGCCTTACAGTAGGAGAGTCCATCCTGCTGTTATTCCTTCTAATGGGAAGCTTCCAAAAATCAAGCCAAAACAAATATTTGTAGCAAAGGCAGGGGCTGCCCAGAGGGAACTGAGGAAGGCAGGAATGCTCCTGCCACTAGGCAGGAGGTGACATCATCCGGATTCCTTCACTGAGGAATGCAGGGTTTGCCTCTTCCTTGCCAGTAATTGCTGTTCGAAAACAGAGCTGCCCAGGGATGAAGCTTTCATCCTTCCCCTTCCATCACACAGCAGAGAGGCCTAATGAAATGGGTTGGGTTGGAAGTGACCTATTGTGTCCAGTTCTGGGCTTCCCAGTTCAAGAAGGACAGGAGCTGCTTGAGAGAGTCCAGCACAGAGCCACAAAGATGATTAAGGAAGTTGAACATCTTCCTTATGAGGAGAGCCTGAGGCAGCTGAGGCTGTGCTACTTAGAGAGGAGGAGACTAAGGGGTGACCTCATTCCTGTTTATAAATATGTAAGGAGTGAGTGCCAGGAGGCTAGAGCCAGCCTCTTCTCAGTGATGCCCAGTGATAGGACAAGGGGCAATGGGTGGAAGCTGAGGCATAGGAGGTCTCATGTGAGCCTGAGGAGGAATTTTTTTCCCTGTGAGGGAGACAGAACACTGGAACAGGCTGTTCAAGGAGGCTGTGGAGTCTCCCTCTCTGGAGCTATTCAAGAACCATCTGGATGTGTTCCAGTGTGATCTGCTCTGGGTGATCCTGCTCTGGCAGGGGAGTTGGACCAGATGAGCTTTTGAGGCCCCTTCCAGCCCCTGACATTCTGTGATTTAAAGGACTTGAAAAGCCCAACCCCACTGCAGTCAACAGGGACATCTGCATCTAGATCCGTTTGCTCGAAGCTCCAAATGACCTGGAATGGTTCCAAGGATGGGGCATCTGCCATCTCTCTGGGCAACCTGAGACAGTGTTTTACTGCCCTCAGTGTAAAGTATTTTCTTCCTTCTCTCCAGTGTGAATCTCCCTCTTTTAGTTTAAACCATCGCCTCCTGTCATAACAGGCCCTGCTAAAAAGTCTGTCACCAGCTTTCTAAATGGTCCCTTTAAGCACTGAAAGGCCGCCAGAAGGTCTCCCTGGAGCCTTCTCTTCTCCAGGCTGAACAACCCCAACTCTCTCAGCCTGACCTCAGCAGAGGACTTCCAGCCCTCCCATCAGTGCTGTGGCCTCCTTCTGGCTCCTCTCCAACAGGTCCATGTCCTTCTTGTGCTCGGGACAGACTTTTTAGCAGGGCCTGTAAAGGTGTCTTCCAACTCAAAACCACTCTCTGATCCCCTCACCCCATCTCCAGTCCCTTCAGATTCTGCCTTGGCTCCAACTTCAGCAAACAGCACTGGAAATTGGCACCAGTTGCTGACATTTACATGTCATCAGCACTTCCCACCAGCATCGGCGACACCAAAGGGGTCACTTCCTGTGGCATGGAGCCTGTTGCCGTCATTTCAATAGGTGGAACTAGGTGTAGTTCAGCTGCCCCCATTATGAGTCTAGCAAGGTGATTTAGTGGTTGGGAAGACCCAAAGTCCTTGCTCTCAGTGGCTGACTGAGGATGGCTGTCAGGAAACGCGAGCGCCGTTCTCCAAGGCAGGGCTGGGTTTGCTCCTGCACCAAACCTTTCATTTTGTGCCAGGTGTTGGAAATTCTTGGCCATTACAACAGGACAATTAAATCAAGAGCAGAAAAGAAGAGCTCCAGCCAAAAGAGAAAACCCACTTGGTCAGCTGAATTTTTGAAATATGGGCAGAGCGAGGACCTTTGAATGGACAGCAGCAGAGCAAGAGCTGTTTGGGGTCTGGATCTGCAGTCGTGAAGGTAGTGAGATCATAGAATCACGGAATGGTTTGGATTGGAAGGGACCTTAAAGACATCTAGTTCCAACCCTATGGGCAGGGACACCTTCCACTTGACCAGGTTACTCAAGGCCTGCACTTGAGGCCCTCCAGAGATGTGACATTAGGTGTGCCAGAAGAAGACCTGCTCATTTGTGGAGCCAGCCGTATAGATAAAACCAGTGAGGATGGACTTATGGTGGAGTGATACAATGACATTTTGTCAAGGGTGAAGGCAGGTGAGACACACCTAAGCAAGAGACAAGGATGTAGCTGGTTGGGAAGATCTCTGCCTTCATGACCAGCCTACTGTATAAGAAAAGAGACAAAATCTTCATCCAGGTGTCTGCTTGTCTCAGGTTGTACATCATCCACAAGCACCGGAGCATCATTGGCTCAGGCCCATGGCCCTACCTCTCCATGAACTTCAGAGGTTCCCTTGTGTAAAAGGCATGGAAGGGCTGTCCACCTCCTCCTCCTGCCTCTCTCCACCCTTCCACTTCCTTTTCAATGTGCTCATTCATGAAAAAATATCTGCTGGATGGACGTGGAAAGAGGAATTACTGCTGGCGCGTTGCTTCCCGCGCCTTGGCCAAGGGAGGCTGCAGGCTTAGAGGGTTTTAATCTGTTTTCACAGCTGGATTCAATACTTCCCTTTCTTCTCTCCAGCTTTTTATTGCTGTTCATTCCCTGGACCAACGTGTTACAAAGCAGCATCAGTATTCATCTTAAAGCACAACTGGCTGCCAGCTTCTTGAAGTCCCTCTTGGGACCTGCACGGCCCTGTGTGTTCATGAAGGACTGAGGCTGTAATTTCTTATACTCTCCTATGGTGAGGGTCACACCACCAGTTCTGTGTCCAAGAGGGCAATTACTCAATCACTGAATGTTAGGGGTTAGAAGGAGCCTCTGGAGATCATCTAGTCCAACCCTCCATGCCAGAGCAGGTTCACCTAGAGAAGGTTGCACAGGATGGCATGAGGCAGGTTTTGAATTACTCCAGAGATGGAGACTCCACAACCTCTCTGGGCAACCTGTTCCAGGGTTCCACCACCCTCAAACTGAAGAAATTCTTTCTCATGTTTAGATGGAACTTCCTGTTACCTCTTACATCACTGGGCACCACTGAAAAAGAGACTGCCCCATCCTCCTGACACTCCTTCTTTAAGTATTGATCATCATTGAGAGGATTCTCCCTCAGTCTGCTCTTCTTTAGGCTAAAAAGCCTCAAGTCCCTCAGCCTTTCTTCATGAGAGAGATCTTCCAGGACCCTAAATATCTTCATAGCCCTTTGTTGTACCTTTGTAGCAGAACTGGGCAGCCCAGAACTCAACCCAGTCCTCTAGACAAAGCCTCACCAGGACAGAGTAGAGGGGAAGAAGAAGAACCTCCCTTGACCTTGGTGGCCACACTCTTGATGCACACTTGGTGCAGCAAGGAAAGTGCCATTGTCATGGGACACTCCTCTGAGGGCACCTGGCTGCAGCCTAGTTCTCCTAGCTCTTTCCCACCTGGCACCATGTGGGGTGAGGGGAACTGGGTAGCAGGGACCAGCTGGGTCCATCCTTTAGTAGGAAAGGACAGGCAGGAAACCTGGGGAATTGCCTACCTTAGCCCTGTACAGGGGAATGATGAGGCTAATGCACATACTCAGGCCCACAGTCCCAAATCCAGGCCATTGTGGTCGGGGGGTGCTGTGGGTTTTGATGGAAATGGTGTGCTGGTTGGCTGTGCTGACATAGGGCTTGTGTGTGCTGGTGCAGGCTTTAGTGGAGGCTGTGCAGGGTTTGCTGCAGGTAGTGCAGAGTTTGGTGGTGCCGGTGCAAGCTTTGGTGGTGCTTGCATAGGATTTGGTGGTGCTGGAGTAGATTTTGACAGCTGGCTGCCCAGCTTGGCAGACAAGCAGGGCTGTGCTCATGCCCAATGTGGTGGAGAAGGTGCTGCCAGCACCCACTGGATGCTCATGGGCCTGGATTCGTAGCACTGCAGATCTCAGAGTCTCCCTTTGCTTTGAGTATCAGCGTGGCTCGGGGCCGGATGGCACTGGCTTCATTCCCATCTGGATGCCAACCTTCTCCGCCCCACTCTCTACCTCTGGAGGAGAGGGAGGGGCACTGATCCACCACCCCTCCAGTCCTGTGAGCTCTGGGGACAAAAAGACACGTGGCCACCTTTCTTGGCACAGGGGACCCAGTGGCGTCCAGATGGGAGGCATCAGCTGCTGACCTCTCCGGCGTCAGCGGGTGGAGGCTCACCTATGTAAACAGGGCCAGGAAGGCTCCCAGCCCTTTCCAGCCCCACGCTGGCCTTCAGACCAGATCGAGCAGTCTTCACTGATGCATCTGTCCCCAGAGCTGCTGGGCAAGGTACCGTACTGCTCACCCAGCACTGGGCTCTCCCCCAGGCTTTTCTCCCTCATCTTCCTCTTTTCTGCATGTAAACCTGACCTAATCGTTACCTCTCTCTCTAATTACCTAAATGGGGATTTAATTATTTACTGGTGATGCTGGTATCATGATAAATCTTGGTGAGCAGAGTAGAAACCTGCCCTAGTCATGCTGGGAAGCTGGCCAGAAGGATAGGAAAGCATTTGTGGTGATAACATTTCCTTTTTTCCTTTATTTTCTTTTGTGTCTGCTATCTAAGAACAGTTGGCAAGAGCGCAGCAAACCCGGTTGGTTCCTCATCTCTCACCTTTTGAGTCTCTCTCTGCCCTTTTAACTATGTTTAGATCTTATTAGTGATGGAAAAATGGACCATAAAGTCACATACAAGGGTTTGGTGTTTTCATTTTGGTGCTTCTTGACTTCAGTATCCTTGTAGTTGGTGTTTTACAGTGAGGAGGGGTCTGGTGGCCAGGCAGCCAGGGCTGAACTCAGGAGGTCATGGTAGCAGGTCTGCAGCCTCGAGTTTATCTGGGGGTGGAGCAGGGATGGGTTTATAAGGTGGAGGGAAAGGTTTGCTCTCAGCTCTTTTCCCTGTTTGGGCTATGGAGTGGCCTCATTGTTAATGATTGTGGCAAGTCAGAGGCTCCTCCAAAGCCAAGAGACTGGGGAATAGATGGTCCAGTGATGAGTGCTGGGATCTTCAAAGTGATGAGTGCTGGGATCTTCAAAGAGGGTTGGTATCTTAGATGTCCCAGTTCAGGTAAGATTTCTGTCTTACCTTACAAGTCCTCCTCCCTGGGCTTCACTCCAGTTCCTGCCAGCAGGCCACTTGCTGAGGTGCTGGATGAGAGGTTTAGGAGAAGAGTTTTATGTTCCTGGTAGATCAAAGTGGAACTCAGCACCCTGAGCAGATGCCACACTAATGCAAAAGAACCTTAAATCTGTTCACGAACATGACAGCTCTTCCCAATCACACACATATGGTCTGCAACCAGATGGTTGTTTGAAGCAGCAAGGCAGGAGTCCTGTCCTAAGGACAGTATAGGACAGGGCAATCACTCAGTGGCCACAATGTATGGACAAGGATGTATGAGGGAGCACTGTGAGAACCATACAGAACATGGACTGGATGTAAATACCTAAGCTGCATCCTGTGGGTCTTGTTCCTGAGCCAATCTAGGGGGCACTTGCTCACTACAGGCTCCTGTCCTTGTTAGCCTAGACATGGTTCCTCTAACCTGCACATTGATTGGTACATTACAGTTATCTTTGGGGTGGTAAAGAAGTGAAGGTAACTTTGAACCAGTTTTCATACTGGGCTTATGCTGTACTCAGAACTGAAAGAAACCTTCATCAAATCCCCAAATCAGTGTGGTTTGGGCAGGTGGATGTCAGCCCAGGGCCAAGGTTGAACCTATAGAGCTTCCTTGGTAAGACCTCATCTTGAATACTGCATTCGGTTGGGCTCCCCAGTTTAAGAGAGACAGGGACCTGCTGGAGAAGGTCCAGCAGAGGGCTATGATGATGATTAGGGGACTGGAGCACTGCCTGATGAGGAGAGGCTGAGGGACCTGGGGCTGCTTAGTCTGGAAAAGAGAGAACTGAGAGGGGATTTAATGGCAGCAGGCTTGAGGCAGTGGGGCTGTGCCCCTGGGATTCTGCTCTGACTGAGAGGGGATTTAATCAATGTTTATAACTATCTGAGGGCTGGGGGTCAGGAGGGGGGGACAGGCTCTGCTCACTTGCTCCCTAGGATAGGACAAGGAGCAATGGATGGAAGCTGCAGCACAGGAGGTTCCAGCTCAACACAAGGGGGAACTTCTTTACTGTAAGGGTCACAGAGCACTGACAGAGGCTACCCAGTGAGGTTGTGGAGTCTCCTTCTCTGGAGACTTTCAAAGCCTGTCTGGATGTGTTCCTCTGTGACCTGAGCTAGATTGTGTGGTCCTGCTCTGGCAAGGGGGTTGGACTCGATGATCTCTTTGTGTCCCTTCCAACCCCTAACATCCTGTGATCCTGTGTCTTCTCCTTGGCAGATGGGGTTAGGGTTCATGGTGAGCCAAAATGCTTTTCAGCCAGAGCCAAGAGCAGTAGCAAGGTCTCCCTGAGTTTCTCCACCCATATAAACCTGTTTTAAATTCTGGTGGGAAAATCCATGCTGAGGATTGTTATGTGTAATGGAGCTGGTGGAACACCACCATCTTGACCAGGTGAGTACAGGTTGTCCTGCCTGTTGTGGTGGCTGTTCCCATGTCTGACAGATAAGGCAGGAACTGCTGCTGCAGAAACATAGGAGTCAAACTCTCAAAATCAACAGCCTGCCTGGGTGGTTGCAAAGCATCTTCCACAAGAAACCCAACCCCACTGTGCATTTGCAGGTATTTGCAAGAGTGAGGAAAGCTGGAGGAGGTGTTGAGTACATCCTCCTCTGCTTGTGTGGATCCACAGCAGATACAACCATCTCCACCTTTGCTTTCAGAGGTTGTGTTTGCCCTCAAACTGTGTCTAAGATGTTTGTCCCTCCATAGCGAATGTGGTTGCTCCCATCCTCCTCCCTCTCCCCGCTGTGACACCAGGAGTATGGTTTTCAGGCAGCTAAAAAGCAGGGGGAAATGTTCCAGTGTGAACCAGGGACCTCACCCAGCAGAAACCATGACTGAACTCCCATCCTCTGCTCCTGCTCTCCTCACTCCTACCTCCTTTTCCTGGGACTTTTCCAAGCTTCCCCACAACACAGCATCTCTGCCCATCCACAGGTGTTAGGGAAAAAAGGAAAAAAAAAAAAAAAAAGGTGCTCCACACCTTGCTGGAGCAGCCAAAAATGTGGCTGCTTGACTTCTTTTTTCCAGTGTTCTCTCATCTTTCCCATGTCCCTTGACCTTCTTCCTTTTCCTCTGCCCACTGCTGCTCAGTGAACTGCAGATGGAGGAGCAGTTGTGGAGGCAGGAGCAGGAGGAGATGATGTGCCATGAACTTTTGCAGGACCTTTTCCACCAGGGGATGGATTTCCTTTCATTTTTAATGAATTATGGTTTTTTTTCCTCACTCTTTTGTACAAGTTTGGGAAGGACTACAGCAAGTCAAGCCTGGCTTGGTTTCATAGGATTGTCTAGGGCTGGCAGCTCTGACTGGAAAGTTTATTGCTTCCTGTTATGAGAGCTTGGAGAGCTGTGATGAGTTTGCAGGACAGACGTTGGGTACTGCTAAAAGCCGGTGTGACCCCGGCGGGTGTGGTTGGAGATGGCCTTTTATTCCTGTTACTCCTCCTGCTACTTCAGGAAAGGGAAGCAAATAGAGTGGGGAATAATTGGTCCATCTGACCTCTGCTATTGAGGCAGATGCTTTCTTTGGAGCAGGAACAGACACAGGGGAAAAACTCATAGAATCATAGAATGGTTTGGGTTGGAAGGGACCTAAAAGATCATTGAGTTCCAGCCTCACTGCCATGCATGGGGACACCTTCCACTGGACCAGGTTGCTCAGAGCCTCATCCAACCTGGTCTTACACCAGGCTGGTGTACACTTCATCCCTGGAAGTACATATTACTTCCAGGGATGAAGTGTCCACAACTTCTCCAGGCAACCCATTCCAGTGTCTCACCACTGTATATAAAAAGACTATAAACAAGGCTGGGGAGAGACTATTGACAAGGTCTTGCAATGCCAGGACAAGGGGCAATGGGTTTGAACTGGCAGAGGGGAGATTTAGACTGGATTGTTAGGAGGAAGTTCTTTACAGTGAGGGTGGTGAGACACTGGCACAGATTACCCAGGGAGGTTGTGGCTGCTCCCTCCCTGGAGGTGTTCAAGACCAGGTTGGAGGAGGCCTTGAGTGACCTCTACTAGTGGGAGGTGTCCCTGCCTAAGGTAGGAAGTTGGAACTAGAAGATCCCTGAGGTCCCTTCCAACCTTACCATTCTATATTCCCAGGGCTCTCCACAAGTCCCTTCTTGCCACCTTTTGGTACCTTGGTCTGTGTTATCTCACTTGGAAACTTCAGCAGAAAGGTTCCTTGTCAGAAAAATCACGTGCCTTTATCAACACTGAAATCATGTCCAGGTCTGGGCTCCTCAGTTCAAGAGAGACAGGGAACTGCTGGAGAGAGTTCAGCAGAGGCTACAAGGATGCTGAGAGCCCTGGAGCATCTCTGTGAGGAGGAAAGGCTGAGAGACCTGTGGCTGTTTAATTTGGAGAAGAGCAACCTGAGGGGACATCTTCTCAATGCACAGCAAGAGCTAAGGCTGGGGGGCAAGAAGATGGGGCTACAGTCTTGTCAGTGGTGCCCAGTGATAGGACAAGTGGCAGTGGGCACAAACTGCAACCCAGGAGGTTCCACCTGAAGATGAGGAGAAACTTCTCTGCTATGAACATTCTAGAGCCCTGTCCCAGGCTGCAGAGAGAAGTTGTGCATTCTCCTCCTCTGGAGAGATTCAAAACCTACCTGGATCTGTTCCTGTGTGACCTACTCTAGGTGATCCTACTCTGGCAGGGGTGTTGGACTTAGGTGATCATTCGAGGTTCCTTCCAACCCCTAACATTCTGTGATTCTGTGAATCTGCTCTGTGTGTCCCTACTTTAGCAGGGCAGGTGGACGAGACGATGTTCAAAGGTTCCTTCCAAACTCTACCTTTCTGTGGTTCTGTTTGGTGATGGGAACCACTCAGTCTCTGACAGTGTGATGCCAGACCTGCTGGGGAGGAGGCAGGAGCAGATTTTGTTTGACTTGCCTGAAGACCAGATGTCCCCCAAACCCCTCCAATAGACAGGATTGCTGGGTGTATAAATAACCCTCAGGGTTAGAAAGCAAAGCATCTGGAAAGGCTGCGTGACCAGGGACATGGGACCATGCTGAGCTGCCTTTTATCTCTAAGTTGTTGCCCATGGTCCTGCAGAGCCTGGAAGTTGTTCTCATCTAGTTATTTTTAAATAACTAAGAATACTTCTCCACAGATCCATCCTGCATCAGCTGGAGTGGGTGGAAATTTCACCAGAGTTCTTTGATGGGAATGAGATCTTGGTAGCTATCCCTCAGGTCTGATGGCTCTCATAGGATTTGCCTTTTGGAAGTAGATGGTAGGACATGTTCTGGATCCCCATTTAGGGAGATGCATCCAAGGACCATGTGGTGGCCCTGATGGAGATTACCATGAGGTGACCCACTGTACTGTCTCCAGACTTGAAGGATCATATGGGCAAGGAGGTGCCCAAAAATTGATGCTTGCCACTGCACTCAGAAGAAAGAGTAGATGTGTTGGTGGCAAACATAGGCACCAAGCACGAGTACAGACACAAGTGAGTTAAGGTGGAGGATGGTATGGCTCAGCAGGAGCTGGCCCTGCACAGGCTGCTCCTCTGCAGTCCTCAGGAGTAAAGCAGAGAGAGAGAAATTAGCTCCTGTCCATGTGTTGAATCTTAGAACTGTAGAATGGTTTGGGTTGGAAGGGTTTGGGTTTAAAGCTCATTTAGTCCAACCCCACTGCAGTCAGCAGGGACATCTTCAACTAGAGCAGGTTGCTCAGAGTCCCAGCCAACCTGGGCTGCAGTTCCAGAGATGGGGCATTTACCAGCTATCTGGGCAACCTGGGACAAGGTCTCACCACCCTCAAAAATCTTTTCCTTATCTCTAGTCTGAATTCCCCTTTTTACTACAAACCATTGCCCCTTTTCCTGTCACAAAAAGCTCTACTAAAAGGCCTGTCCCCAGCCACCAGAAGGCATCCCTGGAACCTTCTCCAGTCTGAACAACTCCAACTTTCTAAGCCCGGCCTCACAGCAGAGGGCTTTCATTCTTCCCATCATTGCTGTGGCCTCCTCTGGCCCTACTCCTACAGGTCCATGTCTGTGCTGTGCTGAGGACTCCAGAGCTGGTCCCAACACTGCAGGTGGGGTCTCAGCAGTGAGGAGCAGAGGGGCAGAATCCCTTCCCTTCAGCTGCTGCCCACACTGTTGGGGATCAGCCCAGGACAAGTCTGGCTTTGGGCTGGGAGTGCATGGTGCCGGCTCATCGACAACTTTTCACCCACTCCCATGTACAAAGAAGCCAAAAAGTTTCTCAATGTGCTCTAAACCCCTTCCCCATCCTTCACCTTCTCTCTGCTCCCATCCACCAGGCTGGGGGGATGTTCACCATGTCTTGCAGAAAAGACCTGTCCCAGGGTTGCAGCACCACAGGAGCTCCAGAGTGTTTTTTCTCACTAGTGAGCCTTGTTTCTTTTTTTTTTCCCCCCCCTTATTATTTATTTCTTTTCCCCCAGCAACCAGGGAGCTTTTGCCAAAATGTGTTTTCCACATGTTCCCCGTTAGTCATGCTCTCTGTCTTACAAATCTCCTACCAGCCCCACTAGCCGATGCTATTAATTTACTTCCAACCAGCTCAAGAGCTCAGCAGCAAAATTCCAGGCAACGTTCCTAAAACCAGACCCGGCGGCTTGTTTGGATTTAAAACCAACGCTCTCCTTCCACACAGCACCTTCCTTCCTTCTCCCAAGGCTTGGAGAGGGAGACGGGGACCGGCGGTAGGGGTGCAGATAGCTTGGGGAGTACCTCTGGGCGGTGGGTTCCTGGCCACCACAGAGGCGGGGTTTGAGAGCACGTTAAATACCTCCCTGCAGCTCCGGTTTCCAGCTGCTGGGACATGGCTGGATGGAGGCAGCAGGAATTTATCTAGGGCAAGGCAGAGAGCTGGAGGCACAGGAATGTCGGTGGAGGAGGGAAGGCGGCCGCAGAAGCACCATGACTCTGCTGTGAGTAGATATTTGTCTATTGTTTGCCCTGCAGCTTAAGCAACGGTGCAGGAACCCAGCAGAAAGGAAGAAGGTTTAGCCAGCACGGACGGCTTTTTCCTCTTGATTTTTTTTTCCCTTCCTCTGCTCATATTAGACTCAGGCTTTAAAGTTTTCCCGGTTCCAAGCGTTGTGTCTGCGATTGCATGGAGGGATCAGCAGGTTTTGGGCTGCCCAGGGAAGTAGTGGAGTTCTGGAGTGATTGAAAAGCTGTGTAGGTGTGGTACTGAGGGTCATGGTTTAGTGGTGGACTTGGCAGTGCTGGCTTAACAGTTGGACTTTATGAGTCCTTTCCAAACTAAATGATTCCATGAGAGCACAGAGCCGATAGCTCACTCCTATACGTGGCTACATGCAGTTTTCACTGCTCGAAGTGCTGTGGGTGGGTTGAGTGGTCCAGCTTCTCCTCTGTAGCTGTTTTGAAGTGAAACTCGTACCCTGTGTGTATTTCTGTGCAGCATGTCAGTGAGCCTGGAGGTGAGCTGTGAAGATGGGTGACTGAATGAATGAATTGCAAAGCCAGAGGGTTGGTGGGACCCCTCGTGCACTCTCTCCAGCAGATCATTTAGCTTCACCAACCTAATGAGCCTTCAGGGAGCTAATCCACCTACCTGATGCAGCTCCACAGAGAGGGCTGCACTGTGATATTTTTCCCACTGTGTGGAAGAGTTAGATCTGAAAAATAGGGAGGAGGTAAAAACCCACTTTCTGTGCTTTGACAACTGGCACTGGCAGGAGATGAGACATGGCCTGCTCCAGGTACCAGTCTGTTCACTAGCAACTGTGATGTGAACCAATCCTCCCTGGGAAGCTCATTTGTCTTGTAATGTACATGTAGGTGTGGTGCTTAGGGACATAGCTTAGTGGTGGATTTGGCTGTGTTGGCTTAATGGTTGGACTTGATGATCTTAAAGGTCAACCTAAGTGGTTCTGTGATTGGATGCAAAATGTGATAGTCTACTAACCCCTCCCAAGCAATTAAAGACACTGGCTTTCAAATGAACATACTATGAGATTTCAGTGAGTCTCAAAAAGCACTGGAAGTTTAACTGAAGTGGTCGTAGGAGAAGTTCTTAACTCATTTCCTTCAGCTCCTGCTTTCAAATCCGGTGTCAGGAAAGTGAGTGGACACACAGGGGTGTAACGTCAGGGTGTAACTTCAAGGTGGGACTATATGCACAGGCAGAAGCAGAGTCCTAGGGGCACAGAAACAGCCTGATGCTGTTTCCTGCAGATCCAGATGTGCACAGAGAGCTGAGCCAAGGCATCAATGGCAGAGCTAACAGCTTGGGCTGGTGGCTGGTATCCAGAGGTGGTCTTCTCAAAGCAGCAACCTCTGACTTCTGTTATTTTGCACTGATTCCTTGATTCAGGAGGTGTGTGTTCTGAAGCAGGGATTTTGGGTGCTCCTTTCCAAAATGTGTCTCCCAGAGCAGGTAGTGGATGCTTTGCTAACAACCTGGACCCATCTCAGACCAAAATCTTGGAACATTTACTCCAAAAACCATCATTACCTTGGTCAGACCCTGCCTGCCCACGCAAACTGCTGGTGGGAGGTGAGTCTGAGCTTTGGAAATTGTGTCTTTGAGTAGCACTCACAAACGAGCAAATTATCCTTGGTGGAGACCTTGCTGAGCCTTTAGGTGGGCACTGAACTTATAACAGAAGTGTTGTGTAGGACCTTTGAAACCTGTGTTTCAGAACACTTTGGAGTTTGTAGCTAATTGGGGGTGCAGGTGGGAGCTGGTGGGGCCGACCAAGCTGGGGCTGATGTGTGCTTGATCCAAGCCCAGCCTTCGCTGGACCTGGGTGCCTCACAGACAAATGTATCATGTCCCACCGCAGACCATCACCACACCCAGCAAGGTCTTCCCTTCCCAGCCCCCCTTCAGCTGCAACTTGGCCAAGTGCCCAGATTAATCCCACAAAGCACTGACAACCTATTTTACCCAGATCTGAATGGGGACACAAACCTAAGGAAGGGTTAAAGACACTTCAGAGTGAATCCACTGAGTCTAAAGAAACCAAAAGACACTCAGAGGGAATGGCTTCCCATCTCAGCCTTGAATGATCCCAGTTTTCCCAGAGTAAATCTCTTGTGGGTGTCACTCCCCACATTCTCTTGCAGTGGCTGAGTTGTCCTATCTGCAGAAGCATTTCTTTGGTGACCATTTGGTCCATGGCATCACTTCTGGTTCAGCAGGTGGGGATCCTGGGCCCAGAAGCTTTGAGAGCTGTTGTTCTTCACTAGGTAAATTAAGGGCAAGAAGGAGAACTCCTCTGTCTCATCTTCTGGCTTATTACCTAACCTGGAGCCAGCAGTTTCTTTGCTCCCTGCCTCAGCTTCTCCAGCTACAGGACAAGAACAGCAGCATCTGCAGAGTGCTCCTGCAGTCTTGGTCTGCTGTGTGAAGACTTGGAGGTTTGGGTTCACAGAGGATGTGTTTGATCTAGAAATAGCAGGGTTAGAAAATTCCATCTGCCTGCTCTTGAGAGCCCTCAGCAGCAGAAGAATTCCACTGCATCTCAAGCCTTGGACCATGCTGATACTCCCGGGGCAGCACAAAAGTGAGTGCTGAGCAAACCAGAGCTGTTTGGCTCCTGTCCTAAGAAGCAGCATGAGCAGAATCACATTCCAGAAAGGCTGAAGATGGAGAGCAGACTAAGGCCTGTTTCTCTTCTTGCTGCCACATTGGGCTGTGCCCACAGATGATGCTGGTGGCTGCTCCCACCTTGTGCCTGGCATGGGTGATGGGCTGAAAGCCTATCTTGTGCCATGGAAACCCAAGGACATAATTTTATGTCTTCATATAAAAGTGCTAAGCCAGGTCAGGACCAGACTATGTCTCATGGCATCATTTTCCCTCCTGGTTATCTACCTCCACTCAGCACAGAGGATAGCTTTGCTGGCTATACTCATTTGTGTGCACTCCCAGCCCAAAGGCAGCCATGTCCTGGGTTGATCCCCAGCACTGTGGGCAGCAGGTGGAGGGAGTGGATTCTGCCCCTCCACTGAGACCCCACCACAGCAGAGACATGGACCTGCCAGAAATGATGGGAGGACTGGAAGCCCTCTGCTGTGAGGCCATGCTGAGACAGTTGGGATTGCTCAACCTGGAGAAGAGAAGGCTCCAGGGAGACCTTCTGGTGGCCTTTCAGTACTTAAAGGAGGCTGTGGACAGACCTTTTAGCAGGGCTTTTTGTGACAGGACAAGGAGAGGTGGTTTTAAACTAAACCAGGGAGATACAGACTGAAGAGAAGGAAGATATTTTTTACACTGAATCTGGTGAGACCCTGTCCCAGGTTGCCCAGATAGCTGGTAAATGCCCCATCTCTGGAACTGTAGCCCAGGTTGGCTGGGACTGTGAGCAACCTGCTCTAGTTGAAGATGTCCCAGTTGCTGATTGCAGTGGGGTTGGACTAAATGACCTTTAAACCCAAACCCTTCCAACCCAAACCATTCTACAATTCTAAGATTCAACATGTGGACAGCAGCTTGACTCTTGAGGACTGCAGAGGAGCAGCCTGTGCAGGACCAGCTCCTGCTGAGCCATACCATCCTCCACCTTAACTCACTTGTGTCTGTACTCATGTGCTTGGCACCTATGTTTGCCACCAACACATCTACTCTTTCTTCTGGGTGCAGTGGCAAGCATCAATATTTGGGTGGGATTAATCTATCAGATTGCTAATTTAGTGCCTGCCATCAGGTGTCTATGTGGAAAGAAGGTGGGTATGTCCATTAGGAGCTGGAGGATGATTCAGAGGAGGCATGCAGGGGAACAGAGGATGAGGCTTTCCCAGTGCTCTGTCACCCTCACTGTGAAGGAGTTTCTTCTCATGTTGAGGTGAAATCTTCTCTGTTCCGGTTTGTAGCTGTTGCTCCTTGTCTTATTGCTGCAGACCACCAAAAAGAGATTGGCCTCATCCACTTGACACCCATCCCTCAGATATTCATAGACACTGATGAGATCTCCTCTCAGACTTCTCTTCTCCAGACTGAACAGCCCCAGGGCTGTCAGTCTCTCTCCACAGGGGAGATGCTCAAGTCCCCCAGTCATCTTCGTGGCTCTCTCCTGGAGGCTCTTCAGTGGGTCCCTGTCTCTCCTGAACTGGGGAGCCCAAAACTGGACACAATATTCCAGGTGTGGTCTCACTAGGGAAGAGTAGTGGGGGAGAAGAACCTCCCTTGATCTACTGACCACAATTTTCTTGGTTATGGTTATGACATCTTCCCATCCTCCCCAGCTGTCCAGGTCTCCTAATACATGCATGGTTTTCTCTGGAAGCTTCTCAAGGTTTATTTTCGAATCAGCCTGCATTTGATTAAATGTTTGTTTTGGTTTGTATTTTCGAAGGGAACTTAAAAGGGCCATCAGCCTGTAAACATAAATATTCCCATTCTTTCCCTGATTCCTTGCATTTTTCTGGGTTTGCTCATGAAAGTCTCTCTGATGTGGGCAGCATCTTCTGCTCCCACTTTCAGCTCAGAATGGTTTAATGACCGTGGTGCTGTTAGGTTGATGGTTGGACTTGATGATCTTAAAGGTCTTCTGCAATCAAAATGACTATGATTCCGAAGTTTGAGGCCATGGCATGCAAGCAAGAGATTATTACCAGTTAAGCACTTCTTTGTGTGTAGGTGGCTTCCATGGTGCCTTCTGTTCATGTGTTTGCTACCCAAACCCTCCTTGCAGCTGAGCAACATCTTGAATAGGCAGCAAAGTGGGTAATGGTGAGCCTAGCAGGTGCTGGGGCTCATTGTGTCTTTAATCTGTGTTTATGTGGTACCACCAGGCATGTCTGCCTGTGATTATGGTGGTGTTGCACATCCCCATGCTGTCCGTGGCTGGTTCCCCAGTGCTGCACTCTGATGGTCAGCCCATTGCCGTGGTCCTGCCAGGTCCTGGGGAGATGGACTACAGCAGTGAAGGGTGTCTCTTGAAGATACAATCTGACAATCATGGAATGGTTTGGGTTGGAAGAGACCTTAAAGATCATCTAGTTCCAACCCCACTGCCATGAGCAGGGACACCTCCCACTAGATGAGGTTGCTCAAAGCCTCATCCAGACTGGTCTTATGCATTTCCAGGGATGAGGTATCCACAACTTCTCTGGGCAACCTGTTCCAGTGTCTCAGTGCCCTCAGAGTAAAGAACTTCCTAATGTCCAATCTCAACCTACCCTGCTTCAGTTTAAAACTATCCCTCCTCATCCGGTCACCACAGCCCCTTATAAAAAGTCCCTCCCCAGCTCTCCATTAGCACCTTCAGTTACTGGAAGGCCACTGTAATGTCTCCCTGGAGCCTTCTCTTCTCCAGGCCACACCTCCCAATTCTCTCAGCCCATCTTTGCAGGGGAGATGCTCCAGCCCCTGACCATCTTTGTGACTCTCACAAAGGTGACCTCACCTGTAAGCCCAAGTCACAGCCGCATGACTGACTGCAGCCACCAATGTTGATTTACATCTGAGGTTTCCATTTCTCCCTCTCCCTGCAGGTCATAACTGAGTAGCCCTTATGACCAACATGAGCTGGAGCTTTCTAACCCGCCTGCTAGAAGAGATTCACAATCACTCCACCTTTGTGGGGAAGGTCTGGCTCACCGTGCTCATCGTCTTCCGCATCGTCTTGACGGCGGTGGGGGGAGAGTCCATCTACTCGGATGAGCAGAGCAAGTTCACCTGTAACACCAAGCAGCCCGGCTGCGACAATGTCTGTTACGATGCCTTCGCGCCGCTCTCGCACGTCCGGTTCTGGGTCTTCCAGATCATCATGATATCCACCCCTTCTGTCATGTACCTGGGCTATGCCATCCACAGGATCGCCCGGTCGGCGGAGGAGGAGAAGAAGTTCAAGGGGTTCAAGAAGAAGAAGCATTTTGCGTTGAACTGGCAGACGGTGCGCAACATGGAGGACGCGATGGAGGCCGACGAGGAAGACCCCATGATCTCCGACGACACGGCGGAACACGAGAAGGCCAAGGCCAAGCCCAAGAGCAAAGAGCCACAAAAGCACGATGGGAGGAGGCGCATCCAGCAAGAAGGACTGATGAAAATCTACGTCTTCCAGCTTCTCACCAGAGCCTCCTTTGAAGTTTGCTTTTTGATAGGGCAGTATTTGCTCTATGGTTTCGAGGTAGAAGCTTATTACGTCTGCAATAGAGTCCCTTGCCCTCACACTGTGGATTGCTTTGTGTCCCGGCCAACAGAGAAGACCATCTTTCTCCTGGTGATGTATGTGGTGAGCTGCCTGTGCCTACTGCTGAACATGTGTGAGATGTTTCACCTGGGCTTTGGGACCATCCGAGATGCCATTCGCAACCGGAAAATCAACAGCTTCAGGCAACCTCCTTACAACTACGCCTACCCAAAGAACATCTCCTGCCCTCCTGAGTACAACCTGGTAGTGAAATCAGAGAAGTCCACCAAGATCCCAAACAGCCTGATGGCTCACGAGCAGAACTTG
Organism: Eubucco bourcierii; assembly: GCA_013396675.1. Classification (NCBI taxonomy): domain Eukaryota; kingdom Metazoa; phylum Chordata; class Aves; order Piciformes; family Ramphastidae; genus Eubucco; species Eubucco bourcierii. The sequence goes on along the minus strand of VWZE01022899.1, from coordinate 697,031 downwards.
GCTAATGTGGCTCAGGAGCAGCAGTGCACCAGCCCAGACGAGAACCTGCCAGCAGACTTGTCCACCCTTCACAAACACTTGCGAGTGGCCCAGGAGCAGTTAGATATAGCATTCCAGAGCTACAGCAGCACCCAGGGCAACACCCAACCTTCTCGAACCAGCAGTCCTGCCTCAGGTGGCACGGTGGTAGAGCAGAACAGGGCCAACACTGCCCAGGAGAAACAAGGTGCTAAACCCAAGGCCTGCCTGGAGAAAGGGAGCTCCAGCAGTAAAGATGGAAAGACGTCTGTATGGATATAGCTTCATCTAAGAGGAGACAGGGCAGCCTGAGTGCAGGGGTTATTTTGGTTTGGTTTTGGTTTTGAGCTCATTTCCAGGCACAACCTTTATTTGGAAGTCAGGAGAGAAAAGCAATTTCTGACCAATTTAACGCTGTCTTCCAGTGCATTACTTAAGATAATGTTTCTTCCGTGTTTCCAACACATTCTCCAGTTGGGAACCTCCAGTGAGCAACAGCAAACCTCTGGCATTTCCCACCCCTTCAGTTATCACTGGAGCCTCCAGCAGAGACTGGACATGTTGTGACAGGTGGTGGAACTGCTAGTGGCTCAGGAGAGAAGTCAGGCTGAGAGTGAGCAACTTGCCCCCTGCTTGGCAAGGCCAGAGTGCTGTAGGTCAGGCAGTGTTTAATTACTAAATATCCTTAATCCAAATTAATTTCTGATCCCTCAAGAAGGAAACAACCAACACATTGCATGAACCTTCATGACACACTTACAGCTGATGTCCTTCTGAACAGGATGCTCCAGCGGGCATCATCTGATGCTGTGAGCCACAAGCTGGCACCCATGTCAGGTTATGGGACAGAAGCACAGTGACCATCTTACCCAGGAAGACCTAAAAGTTCAGCACAGGGCTGCAGGTTTCTTGTCTTTGATTCCTCTGCATTGCAGCAAGAAACAAAGGTGATCAAACACTTGGCAGTGCCACTGCCTCATACCGGTGCCTGTGTAGCACTCGCTACAGCCATGGTGGGAACTGCTCCAGCTACAAGAGTTTTTAACAAACTGCTGCTTCACATCATCAGAGAAGTGCCTTTATGCAACCAGGAAAACAAATCCACCAAGCATTTGGACTTGGTACTTTGGTGGATGTTAGAGGCTGAAAGACGGGCGTTGGGACGTTTGTTTTTCTGTTGAATCAAACCCTCATAAATGGTGACAGAGCTGTGCAGAGCGTGGACATGTGGGCTGAATACCTGTAGGTGTACAACAGACACACATGGACATGTGGGTATGAACACAGACAAAAATGTAATATCAACCCTCTGCCCGTTTTTGCAGCCTGCACCTCCCCTGGGAAAACCCAGCTGCTCCAGGATTGTGGCAAATCTCATCCTGGAGAAGTCTTTTGGCCTTCCAGTCTCACCTGGGGAGCTGGCAGGTTTCACACTTTTGTTTGGAGGGGAGCTTTTGGAGCTTGGCTTGGTTTTAGGGTGGTTTTCATGCAGCTATGGAAACCTGGGGGCATGTTAAAAACCAAGCTGCTGAACTCCAAGGCTGAGGACATGCTTTGACAGGGTGGTTTCATCCCATGTCTCCTGCACAGTCGCAGGGCTGTGGCTTTGCACCCTTCCACTAACACAAAGTAGAAAGAAAACTCCATCATTGGGAATAGTATAGGCTGAAATCAGCCACTGCCCCACTGTGCCATGTCTCGGAGCAGGTCTCACCCCTGAGATGTTCCCAAGTTGCCTGTGGCAGATGTTCACACAACCTCCCAAGAGTCCAATGGTTGATTTTACCACAAAGGAGAACCCAAATAGGCAGAGCCTTCATCATCAAACCTAGAGCAAAAGAGGTAAAACTTTACTGAACACAGGACCCTCCCTGGCCTGGGCCTGAGCCTGAGCTGTTCTCTCAGAGCCATGTCAACCACCCAAAGTCTCATGCAGATCCATTGGATCTACATGGGGCACCTTTTGTATGTTGTTAAGATTGATCTCTGAAAGCCCTGAGGATGTCTGTTCCCCAGATGGCTGGGCCCATTGGCAGAGAACTTGGGTATGGCCTTCAGCCCCTGGGAAGCTTGACTGAGCTGTGTCATGGTATCGGAGGACAGTGGTGGCAGCAAAAATAAGTAGGTTTAAAAAGAAAGAAAAGAAACATCTAATGAGGGTTTTAAAAGAAAGCAGAGAAACATCCCATGAAGTATGCAGTTGCAAATACTCGATTTGGATTTATGTGATGATCTGAGGAGCACCTTCAGGCTTGTTCCTGGTCCTGCTGAAGGCATTGGTAAAATGCTTGGAGTGCTACCTGTGCTTGCTCACAGAGATCTACCCCTTGAAAATGGACAACCACATCCAGGAGGAGGATCTGTGCATCCTTCCAACAGCAATGGTCAGTAGTAACACACATCTGTCACATGGAGGGGTGGCCTTCCTGCTGTGAATTTTACATGAAAGGCTCAGGAATTTCACACCATGGTGGTGGGGACACAACATATCCAATTGTGCTGTTTGTCCTTGTCCCTTGTGCAGGAATGCCTTCTCCTCCTGGGCTGGGGGTGTACAGGAGAGGCTGGTTGCTGATGGTGCTGCTGTGACAAAGATCAACACATGCAGGACCACATCCCAGGGCTGCTGGGGAGGAGAGCAGAGGTGTTGCTGGGTGGAAATTTGCTCCCTAGATATTACAGCGGTCCAAGGCATAAGCTTGTTCTCCACGCTGATGCGACTTGTTTATTGCCAGTTCTGTGTCCCATGGGAAACAGGGAACATGATCTCAAGACAAGGATGGAAGCTCTGAGGAGAGCCATGGTTGGATGTTGCCTGGGTTTTTCTGATCCCTTTTTGATGAGCAGCAATATCACAGCCCAGGGGAAACTCATCCATCCCACACAACACCTGTTCTAGACTTGGGATTTCTCTTGTCCACACCAGGGACACCTCCCTCAGCTCCAGACATGGGCTGAGTGTTTCTCAATGACTCAGTCTGGCCCCATAGCTCCTGCTGAACTGCAGATTCACCAAACACAGGGTTGGGTATGTTCTTCCTTTGCTCTTGCTTCAGGAAACCATCTTGGCCTCAACATGGGGAAGGAGTGGGGGCAGATTTTAGGTCAGAAATCCAAGAACCTAATCAAAGGAACCTGTCTTAATCATGATACCATTTTATACAGCAGGGCTTTTCCTCCTTCCCCAACAATATTGCTGGTCAGTGCCCGATGGGAGGAGACCCCTGGGCTCCATGGCTGCAGGTTCAGAGCCTTTAAAAGGGCTGGAAAGGACCATGGATCTCCTACCCAGCTTGCCACCATCAAGTGCTTCCTTAATGGCTAGTACAAGCCCCCCCTCCACACTGCAACCATGACATCCCCTGTCTCCAGGACCTCATGTCCTTAATGGCCACAGAAGATTCTGGGTGTTTGAATCACAATGGTTTGAAGCGATCATCTTGTCCAAACCTTCTGCTAAAGCTGAATTGCAATGGATCATGTCCAGGTGAGTTTGAAATCTCTCCAGAGGAGGAGACTCCACAACATCTCTGGGCAGCCTGGTCCAGTTCTCTGGCACCCTCAAAGCAAAGTTTCTCCTTATGAAGACTATTTCCATCTTCCTCTGCAAGTCTGCTTTAAGCCAAACAACTCCAGGCCTGTCAACCTTTCTCCAAGGGCTGCTTTCCTAACATAGTTTTCCCTGGTGTCTTTGAAACGCCAACAACCAGTCCATGTCTCCCCAGAGGTGTGGCAGTGCAGGTCCTCAAGCCACCTTCCCACTCTGCTCCTCATCATGCTCTCATTTGCCACCCCAGTCATCTCCAAAACCTCATTTTCTGCAGGCCTGGGGTTTGCTCCCCTCTTCATATGTGTGCTTGTACAGTTGGGATTTTCCTGCCCTCCTTTCAACTGCCTCTTTGTTTTCAATACAGTGCACTAAGTGGGATTTGAATGATCTGTTGGTCCTGCAGCAGATCTGCAGCCTCCTGGCTGGTGTCACCATCACATTTAATACGCACACGTTGTTTTCCATAGTGAGAGTCACTAATTGCAGTATTGATGAGTGCTAGAGCCAGGGCAGACTCTTGGATGATCAATACAACCTCCTTGTTGAGCATCCACTCTCTCAGCCATCCTTCCAGCCAACCCTGCTCCTGCCTGTTTACCAGGCTTGAAATACTTCCTTGCATAAAATGCTTGCTGGTTATGATTTTCTGTGCTTTCCAAGTGTTTTGAAAGGGACAGAAGCACAAGAGCATATTCCCAGCAGGATTGCTCCAGTGTCATGGGTTGATGTGAGACATGCAAAGTTGCCTGCAAGGTCCCAGCCAGCCTAGAGGACATTGCTGACTCCTTTGTCCCTGGGAAGGAGAGACCTTAGCTCTCCCAGATCCCATCTGAGTTGCATGCAGGAGCTGGCATGAGTCAGACAGCTCTAGGAACACAAAGAATTATTATGATTAATACTCTGTATACTGAGTTGCTCACTTCCCCCCTTCCTCCTCCACTTGTTGGCCTCAAGCCTTTAGGATATTGCTTCTTTCCTTTGAGTCATTGTCACAAAGGCAACCAACATACATTAACGTCTCTCCAGGAGCAACTCTTTTCAGACCAGCAACAAAAAATCCTCCAGAAAGAGATGCTCTGTCCAACCTGGCTTTTAACACCTCCAGAGAGATGTGCCCCCTCCCTGGAGGTGTACAAGACCAAACTGGACAGGGCCTTGACCAACCTGGTCTAGTGAGCTATGTCCTTGCCCATGGCAGCAGAGGGTTGGAACTAGATCATCTTTAAGGTCCCTTCCAACCCAAACCATTATGTGATTCTTTTATCATGTCAGTTTGGAAAGGAGAAGGAGAGAGAGGCAAACTAAGCATAACCACAAGAGAAAACAAACAAAGAAACCAAACAACAAACATCAGCAGCATTACAAATGAAACCACAGTCTTGAGAAGTTTTGGTTAGACCACAGGCAGCCTCAGCCACTGGAGAGACACCAGCAGTACAATTACTGCTTTGCTTTTGTTTTGTTTTGGGTTGTTGTCGTCGTTGTGTTTTTCTTTGCAGGCTGGCAGTTTTGTTCACACACAAGACAGGTTTAGCTTTGCAGCTGAACTAATTGTAAATGTTGACTCTCTTGCTAAACTTGGTCAGATAAAGTGCCCACAGATATTTCTACTCTTACCATTCAGGGTCAGGAATGTCCCGTATGAAATCCAGATTACCTTGTTGCTTGCATTGCATTCCACTGGGAAATACTTGAACTTAACTCAAGGCCATAACCAGTCTGTGCTGTTATGAAGTTTTTAGGGTTGTTATTTTTTCTTGTTGTTGTTATATTTTTTTTAATGTACTAACTGTATTTGTACTAGACCTTTTTTTTTTTTTTTTTTTTTTTTTTCCTTTTTTTTGTGTTAGGTATTTTTCAGTGTACATGTTACATCTGGACTGTAGATAGAGCATTAAGCAGCGGTCAGAAGAGACAGATACATCAGTCCAAGTCTTCAACTGGCTCTTCCACATCCATTACTAATAAAACAGAATAAAACTGACATTTTGTTACAGTATGCAACACGTGTGATGGTTCTGTGAGAAGGGCACCCAGCGCTGATAACAAGAAATTCTTCTCAATTTGCCTGCTTTAGCCATCCAAGAGCTCTGCATTCCCAGATATGGCCATAAATCACAGCAAAATAGTTTTGCCTTAAGAAGCAGTTGACCTTCTGTTTGTTTGGGATGTGTTGTCTCTCTGATGAATCACTGCCTACAGCTCCTTCAGGCATGGAGCTAAAACTGCTTAGGAAATCCTGTACTTGGCAAAAGCAAGAAAACTTTGCAGAATCCAGGAGGAATTGATGATTCAATCTGAGCAAATGATGAGAAAGCTCTTGTGACAAAGCCTCAGTCACCTCAGTCCTTGCTCCTCCCATTAAATAACAGGCATAGGCACTCACAATCCCTGTCCAAAGAGTCTTCAGGAGACAAATTCTGGACAGAAATGTGGATTTAATTTTTTTTTTTAAATTGTGGTGCTTTCATGATTTGTTTGGCATGAGCGAGACCAGCTCCCACTAAGAGACACAGTAGAACAGGATCCTCTAACAGGTTCACAAGGAAGGTCAATTGTCAGAAGCATTTTAGCCTTATAAATCAGACCTTTTGCTGTGCTACATGAAGCACCTCAAGAAAGGAAAACTGCTAAGCAGCAAGATGTCCTTAAACCAGCAAGGTCTGAGAAATAAAGTCATCCTTCATGTTGGCTGCTGGGTTTATAGAATCATAGAATTGTTTAGGTTGGGAAAGAACTCTAAGTCCAACTATTAACCTAAGACCACCATGGCCACTAAACCATGACCCCAAGTGTCATGTCCAAAGTTTTGTGAATGCCTCCAGGGACAGTGACTCCACCATCTCCCTGAGCAGTCTGTTCCAGTACCTGATCACTCTTTCAGCAAAGAAATTTTTTCTAATATCCAACCTTAACCTCCCCTGCACAATTTCAGGCCATTTCCTCTCACTCTATCTTCTCATACTAAGGATTCCTTGTAAGCTCAGCTACCACTTTGCTCTACTCCTGCATCCAGCCTGTTGTCCTTGCCATCTCTTCCCATCTTCACTGGCCTTTTTGCTTTGCCCAGGCCAGTCACAGTCCATGTTTTCCTCTCCAAGACCATCAGATACTGTCCCTGTGCCAAAAGTGCTGCTATAGCTTAGCACAGCTCCGCATCCTGGCTCCTGTTTGCCTGTCACTGACCTCTCGGAGCTCAGGGTTGAATAACTGCATCTCATGTGGGTTTTGTGGTGAGGGTTTGTGCTGAGCACCTTGAGAAAAATCTGGAGCAAAGTTGCTGATTTCATCAGCATATCCCAGAGGGCTGGCTCCAGAGAGAGCAGTTAGCCCTGCCTGATGCTGCTGCAGATGAGTTCTGGATGAATGAATGCCGAGGAGGAGCCCTCTCGGGTGGGAGCCACAGGCTGCCCTGCTGCCAAAGCCAGCCCCAGACACGGAAGGGCTCCAGGCAGTGGGAGAGCAGAAAGCAGAAAGCTGTTGGAGCAAGAGGCTGCCAGCAGCTTGTGCAAGTGCCCAGGGATTGGTGAGCAGCAGAGAGAGGATCTCTGTCCCTTTTCAGCATTTTCTTAGCTGTGAGAATCACACAATCACTGAATGGTTTCGGATGGAAGGGACCTGAAAGATCATCTAGTTCCAACCCCTCTGCCATGGGCAGGGACAGCTTCCACTGCACCAGGTTGCTCAAGATCCTGTCCAACCTGGCCCTGAACACTTCCAGGGAGGGGTATCTGCACCTTTCCTGGGCAACCTGCTCTAGTGTCTCACCACCCTCACTGTAAATAACCTCTTCCTAGTATCCAGTCCAAATCCACCTTCTTCCAGCTCAAAGCCATTCCCCTTGTCCTAGCACTTGCAAAAAGTCCTCCCCCAACTTTCCTGTAGGCTCTCTTCAGGTACTAGATGGCCACTATAATGTCTCCTCACAGCCTTCTCTTCTCCAGGTTGAACAGCCGCAAGTCTTGTAGGCTGCCCCCACAGGGGAGGTACTCTAGCCCCCCAACCATCTCCATGACCTCCTCTGGAGCCACTCCAACAGATCCATGTCTCTCGTATGTGGCAGGCCCCAGAACTGGACTCAGTCCTCCAGGTGGTGTCTCATGAGAGCAGAGCACTGGAGGAGAATCACTTCCCTTGAACTGTTGGTCTCACTTCTTTTTATGCAACCCAGGATATGGTTAGCCTCTGGGCTAAGAGAAGGGTTTCTGAGTTGCCCTGCCACACCTGCCTAGAGGAGAGATGTTCCTCTGACCAGTGACTTTGGGGGATGCCTTCTTCAGGACAGGGCTTAGCCTGGGACATTGCATCTCATCATTTTGCAAAGTCATGCTGCCAGCTCTCCTTCCACAAACAATTCAGTCTGATGCAGGATGAATAAGAGAGTTGTCTTTTTCATGGTTTCATCACAATGTGGAGAGTCATAGGTACTGAGAAGAGAGTGGTCTCCACTACCATTAGATGCCCACACAGAACCGATTCCTCCAGGATCTCTTGGGAGTCCATGGGGAGAACAGGCATTTCTTGGTGCAGCTGATGTGATTCAGTTTAAACAGAGACTTCAGAATGAAACAAACCATCCTGAAGGCGTCTTTACATTGCCATCACCTATACAGGATCCCACCCCACCCAGATGCAGAGGACCACGTTTGGGTAGATGTATTCCATACAGGAAAGAGCTGTTTTCCCAGTATAAATTTAGGTATTTGACAACAGAGACTCAGGTAAAAATCAACTGAGTAGAGAAGAGATCCTGTTTTTCCAAATGCCTCTGCCAGTCTGGCTCAGTATCAGGACATTTTGATGCTCCTAAAGTGCCTGGAAAGCACAGGCATGGAGAGCTGGGGACACAAACTCCTTTTATGACGCTTTCCTTTCCATTCAGTTGCTGAACTAAGACTGAGGCTTCAGAAGGCAGGAAAGAGAGGATCCATGCCCATGTTTGGCTGCTTTAAACACAGCAGACACGTCCACATAATGCCACGCTTGCTGCTTGAAACACAGTGGGTCAGATGCAACTTCTGCTCCAAACCAGCAATGGAGACGACATTACTCAGTCCCATGCTATTAATCTTACAGGAGAGTATCAGCCAAGTGCAATATTGCTGTCATGAGCAAGGGCAGGAGGATTTGATCCTGCTGGAAATGGGTCCTGCTGTGCTAGTAGGGTTTAAAGTCACTGTAACTTCATCCAGTGATGAACGATGGATGTGGAGGACAGGGAGGAACCACCCAACGTCTGCCAAACTAACCTCATGGAAAGCTCTGGGAATCACGTTGTCCCTCTGACCAGGTTTCAGGTTCCCTAATTTTAGTGCAAGGGCTGGCACAAACCCCCTCCAGACTCTGTGCTGAAGATCTTAACCACACTGTGGCTTTCCTCAAGCCATCCCTTGAGCCAATTTAATGCACTGAACTGGCAGAGTTTTAGCTTCTGACCAGTGAAACATTTAAATATTACTTTAATGGCAGCATAACACTGCTATTTAAAAAAAAAAAAAAAAAAAAAAAGAAAGTGAAAAAAAAAAAAAGGTTCAACCTGGCCTTCTGGTTCTTTCCCATTTTCATTTTTATTTCCATGCTCTTTCAAGTGTTCTGTGTGGTTGACACATCATGTGCAATGGTTAGGAGGCAGCATGGACATGCACCAAGAACAAGTAAAGGGCTGCTCATGGGGTGTCCACCACCTATCCCTGCATCTTGGTGGCTGCAGCAGGGATGTGGCAGCAGCAAAGAAGAGCCAAAGCTGGATCTGGCTGCCAATCCACAGTGCATGTTGGACTCCGGAGTCTCAGCCCACATGTCCTTCCAGATACTTGGCTTGCTTTCTTCTCAGTGACCCGAAAAGAGCCAAACATAGCTCCCATCTTCACCCTTTCCCACCTCTAAGGAGAAAAAAATCCCACAGTGAGCATCTCTGTGTCTTCAGTCTTGATTTAGAGGAAGGCTGGTTTCTTCAGCCCCAGGTCTTTAACCCCAGCATGTGCCAGCAGCCGGGCAGAGTGCAGTCGCTGACCAAGGTCACCTCGAATCACATCTGCCGCCTGTTTTCATTTCTCCACCTGCTCTGGCTACGCAGCTGCCTGACAAGCCAGTGCTGGATTCAGCAGCAAACACGTCGCATCGCTCTTCCCCACCGGCAGCAGATCTGGCCCTCCGCACTCGGGGATTCGTGATAAGGTTATCGCTGCTGGGGCACGCAGGGGCAGCCTGCTGCTGCTCAAGCACCATCTGGCTGAATGTGCTGTGTGCTAGCCTTGCGTTTGAGGAGCCCAAACCGCGAGTCCTTTTGCTGAGGGTTTTGCGTTTGGTGGGTTTGGGCCAGGGCTTAGCACCAGCACGTTTAGGTTTGGTGAGATTGGCTCAGAGCTCAGAACCAGCACGTTTAGGTTCGGTGAGTTTGGCACAGGGCTCAGCACCAGCACGTTTAGGTTCGGTGAGATTCACTCAGTGCTCAACACCACCAGGTTTTAGGTTTGGTGGGTTTGTCTTGGGGCTCAGCACTGGCGGATTTTAGGTTTTGTGGGTTTGGGTTGGGGCTTAGTTCCAGCAGATTTTAGGTTCAGTGGGTTTGGGTTGGAGCTCCATACCAACATGTTTTAGGTTTGGTGGGTATGAGCTGGGGCTTGGCACTGGTGGGTTTTGATTCAGGGCTTGTCACCAGCAGGTTTTAGGTTCGGTGGTTTGGGTTGGGGCTTGGCACCGGCACTGCCTGCCCCCGCTGACTCCTTTTGGCAGGGTTCATTCTGGGCCAGCCGAGCTCCCTCCCCGCAGAGATGCACATGTGCTGGTGTTGGCAGCAGCGAGGGGCAGAATGGCCTCAAACCGACTTGCAGCAAGCAGAGGAAAGCAATCGCAAATGACAGGCATGACTCAGGGCCAGTTCTCCAGCTCTGGGATGAATTCCAGCGTAATGAGCTGCAGCCAAACCCGGGGCTACCCAGGCCCTTCAGAGTCCACTTCCCACAGCCCTAACCAACATTCAAGAGGCAAAGGAACGGCACCTTCAACTCCATGCTTTTAACACAAGGATTTTATTCTCCTGTTACGTTGCTTAGTAGAAATTCACACTGTCAAACACTATCGTTTATTGCAGAACAGAGCTACTGACGGGTTTTCCAAGGGTGTCAAAAAAATATTAAGGGCAGCATCCTGGGGTACCTACCTCTGCCCGCGGCTTCCAGGGGTGTTAAGGCTCTGTGGGGGACGGAGTGACTAAGGGGACTGGACCGTGGAGAGGAGGGGACAGGCAGCTATGCGCAGCCCCCAACAAACTTGCAGCAGGTTTCGGACGTTTCCTTCACTTCATAGCACATGCGTACCCGGGGACCAAAACGGTGCTGCTGGCTCTCCGTCCAGCATGAAGGCCAGGACCAGACGCCCTCAGCAATCACTCCCCATATGTGTATATGTTCCCCCCAAGCCCGCGACCACTGCTGCCAGACCCGAGACCGGCGGGGCGGAGGAGGAGCAAGCAGGGAGAGGGGCGGACCCCATGCTGCCCCCTCCCCGCCGGCAGGTGGCGCCCTCCCCGAGGACACACACAAGATGGCGGCGGCGGCGGCGTTAGCNGGGCGGGAGCGGCAACGGCAGCGGCGGCAATAACAACACCCCTGCCTGGGCTGCGGCGGTTGTGGCGGGGCGGGGGGAGCGGGACTGCTGCCTGCTTCCCGCTGAGCCGGGCGCTGCTGGACGTGCAGGGCGCGGAGGCCGCCGTCTTCCTGCAGGGGCTGCTCACTAATGACGTCACGCGGCTGGTAGCGGAGGGCGCCCCCCCCGCGGGTGGTGGCACCACAGCGGCCCTGCCGCGTGCGCTCTATGCGCATGCGCTGAACGTGCAGGGCCGCTGCCTGTATGACGTCATCCTGTACAGGTGAGACCAAGCGGCGGGGCCGGGGGGGGCCGGGGGAAGCCGGGCGAGGCCACAGCGGGCAGTGGAGGGGGAAGCGCATCGTGTTGCCATGGGAGCAGGAGCACCCGGCCTTGGCGGGCCTCTCCGCGCTCGCACGCCGGGCCTAGCAGCTGCCGTGTGACTGCCCGGGCTCTGAGGCAGTTGTGCCTTGTTTTTACAAATGAACGGGCGAAAAAGCGCGCTCTGTGCGTGTTTGTCATCCCTGGCTACGGGCCCTGTGTGTTACCCAGCAGAAAAGAGTCAGAGTGAGCTACTGGAGAGAGTCCAGTGGAAGCTACAGAGATGCTAAGGAGCATCAATGTGAGGGCTGGGCTACATGACCCTTACAGGTTTCTTCCTGCGAATGAGAAGTTGTGGATGTCCCCTCCCTGAAGCGTTCAAGACCAGATTGGAAGGGGCTTTCAGCTGCCTAGTTTAGTGGGAGGTATTCCACAATGGCAACCAATATACATTAACGTCTCTCCAGGAGCAACTCTTTTCAGACCAGCAGCAAAAAATCCTCCAGGAAGGGATGCTCTGTCTGAGATGTGCCCCCTACCTGGAGGTGTACAAGACCAAGCTGGACAGGGCCTTGACCAAGCTGGTCTAGTGAGATAATGTCCTTGCCTATGGCAGCAGGGTTAGAACTAGGTGATCTGTAAGGTCCCTTCCAACTGAAACCATTCTGTGGCAATAATTACAGCATATAGCAGCCACCTGATGCACGTGCGGTGTCAGTCAATGAAAAACCATGTGTGTGCAAACTGCTAGGTCAGACTGATGGTGTAAGTAATGGGAAGCACAGTTAAATGAGACTTCTCTGCCTGCTGAAAGTCACCTCACTTAGGTAAGCAGGACTGGTGCGGAAGACTTCTGGCCAGACCTGTTTCTGTTCCCAGGAGAGCTGAGTGGAATACTTACAAGAAAAGACTGGAATGAGTGGCTTAAAAAGTTCAGGTATTTCACTGTGGGGGGCTGAGTGCTGCTCTGGTGTGCAGCAGCAGCAGCCTTTGGTGAGATTTCCCAGCTGTCTGGATTCGCACCAGGATACAGATAAAGCATGATGGCTTCCGCTGCTCTGAGGGTTTGTTTTTCTGACCTTGTAGGTGTTACTTTTTTAGGCTTCACGAGAGGCCAGAAGAAGAGCCACACATCCTGCTGGAGTGTGACAACAGCGTGCTGGACGCCCTACAAAAACATCTGAAACTGTACAAGATCCGGAGGAAAGTAAACATCACTCCTTGCCTTGACCTCTCTTTGTGGGCTATCGTCCCCAGGGAGGGGGCTGGAGACATTGCCAGTTCCCTCACTCAGTGTGCAGACCAGGCTCTGATTTTAACTCCTGACCCCAGAACAGAAGTCATGGGCTGGAGACTGATTACAAAGAAAGGAGCAAATCTATCAGAGATTATCCCTGGAAGTCACATTGGAGACGTTGAGGATTACCACAGGCACAGGTACAAACAAGGTAAAGCCAAGTCCTGCTTTATACTCTGTGACGTTGGATTTGATGTATTATCACAGTTCCATTTTATTATCAGAGTCCAGAAGCTGATACAAGACAGAAGATTGAAGTACGAATGCCACACTGATATGTCTCAATGTGCTTAACTTGCTTAATTAGTATATAATTAATATTTAATATGTCATACTATTGTGTTTTAGTGTGGAGAAGAGAAGACTGAGAGAGGATTTAATAAGTGTTTATAAATATCTGAGGGCTGGGGGTCAGGAGCTGGGGGTACAGGCTCTGCTGACTTGCTCCCTGGGACAAGACAAGGAGCAGTGGATGGAAGCTGCAGCACAGGAGGTTCCACCTCAACACAAGGGGGAACTTCTTTACTGTAAGGGTCACAGAGCACTGGAAGAGGCTCCCCAGAGCGATTGTGGAGTCTCCTTCTCTGGAGACTTTCAAGGCCTGTCTGGATGTGTTCCTGTGTGACCTGAGCTAGATTGTGTGGTCCTGCTCTGGCAGGGGGGGTTGGACTCCACGAGCTCTTCGGGTCCCTTCCAACCCCTGACATCCTGTGATCCTGTGATCCCTGGAGACATTCAAGGTCAAACTTGATGGGACTCTGAGCAATCTGATGTAGTTGGAGATGTCCCTGCTCACTGCGGGGGCAGTTGGACAAGATGACCTTTGAGGGTCCCCTCCAACCTGATGCATTCTATGATTAATATATAGAATATGTAATTTTATTTGCTACTTTGAAGCTAAAAGTGAGCTGGCAGTTACAATTCTGCCCACTGCCAGGATCAATATTTGTGTTGTTTCCTGTTACTAAGATTTTTGGGCACGGGGTCAGGAATGCTCACACTAAAAGAAGACCAAGATTATTCCGTTTCTTAGAGGGAAACTTCTTGTGGTTTGAGTCATTGTGATTATTTTGTGATTACACACAGTCTGTGTGTTTCCCTTGTTGCTATGAAAGGAAAAGGAAGCACCCCAACTTCCTTTAGAATGGAGGACTAGATTTGCAGAGTTAACTCGGAGGCCAAGGGGTGGATCACAGAATCACAGAATAATAGAGGTTGGAGAGGGAACTTGGTCCTGGAGATATTGTTTAGGGTGAAGCTTGCAAAGTGGAGATATTGGTTGGACTTGGTGATCCTGAGGGTCTTTTCCAACCTCAATGTTTATGTGATTCTGTGACTCTGTGCCTGCAGAGAGCTCCCAGTGATTTTACTGTGTCCACACAGAGAGTGGATGAAATTAATCAACACCTGAAAGATGATGATTCTCTACCTAAACCTGAGTTTATTTTTCTGAAAAGCAAGCTGCTAATGGGTCAAACTGGGCTGGGCTGCAGGGGTATACTGTATACTGCCTCCCTTAAACATCAGCACTGATCTTGCCGTGCTGCTGTGGAAGGCTGGGTCCAACACTCAAAAAAACCCCAACCAAATTATTTTTGTGTCATAGGTCATAAAAATAAATACTTGGTCAGACATTTGGCATTTGGGTTTTAACAAAGACAGTCAACTTAGTTTTTTTAGCTCTGAATAAAGGAGCTTACTGAAGTAACCTTGTGGGGTGTGGGTGAGGATTTTGCCTTTGGAATTGCTGTATGTTGATGTCTTTGTGAGTGTGCCTAAATGATTCTATGATGCTGGAGTACTGGGAAGTTCATTATTTCACACAGCTGCTTATGGGTTCTCACGGTTTTGCAACTCGCACAGCAAGCATTTTTCTGATCTTTTAAACACTGAAGGTCTTCCTGGATTTACCCATTGGTTTTGCTCTTTTCCTAGGAATTCCTGAAGGTGTGAAAGATCTCCCTCCTGGAGTAGCCCTCCCACTGGAATCCAACCTGGCCTATATGAATGGTGTCAGCTTTACCAAAGGCTGTTATATTGGACAGGAACTGACAGCCAGGACCCACCATGTGGGTGTCATTCGCAAACGTCTGCTGCCAGTCAAGTTCTCAGCTCCTCTTCCCAAGGACAGCATTCCCGAGGGGACTGAGATCCTAACCCACTCAGGAAAGTCAGCTGGCAAGTTCCGTGCTGGAAGAGGTGAACTTGGCATTGCTTTGCTGAGGTTAGCTAATGCTAATGAATCACTCAGCCTCAACCTAGCAGGGGATAAAGTGAAACTCACTGCCAGTATTCCTGAGTGGTGGCCAAAGAATTCTGGTAAATAAATGAGGCATTTATTGCACATTTGCCTTATTGAGAATAGATTTTTGTGGGATAAGTTTGGGAAGGCAGCTGTGCCCTCAGCTGCTGTTTGTGGTGTTTGATGGTGAGGGGGCATTACAGGATTCTTCAGTTCAGGACTGAACAGCAGGAACCCAAAGCTGTTGTACTCATGGAGTGTTTCTGTTCAGAATAACCATTTTGTGGTGGTCTGGTGGGTTTTGTTAATGGAGATCATGCTGCTCTTGCCTTGCAGATGATACGTACTCAGGCTGAAGTGAGCAGATTGCTCCTTGCACTGACCTGCTTCATAAACTTGCTGATGCTTGGATATTTTTCCTCTCATTCTAAGTGCTGATTGTGTTCAGGAAGAGGATACCTGTACTCCACATTTCAGACTTTGGTTCTGTGGTGGGAAACCTCTCAAAGATCCTGGTTCCCTGGTTCAGCACCAGCAGGAGCCAGCTCCTCTGGCACACCTGACCCTGGTCCTGCACATTTCCTTCCTTAGACAACCATTTCAAAGAAGGAAGTCCTATATTACAGAGATAAGGTTCAGTGGTGCTGGTGCTTGGCAGACAAATCTCTCAGCAGAACCATGTCCTCCAGTTGCTGACAACAGTTGAGGGGTGGATTTTGGGTTTTTTGGCATCATCACCTTTGTTTTCTCATCTTGTAGAAAAATCTTCTGCACTTCTCTGAAGCCTTTGGCAGGAGTTAGCTCACTGGTAACTCCAGCCCGTACCTGTCTCAGACCTTTGCTCCATTCCCAAGCTTTTAGCTGCAGTCCATAGAGAAGGGGTTAATGCTCCTGGCTAAGCCTGGAGTTCCTGAAGGAGGGTTTTTACCATGCTCTGGTGCTTCACCACCATGATTGTTCTGAGACCTCTTTGTACACAAAACCCATCCCTGCTGCTGTCTCTGTTTTCTCAATCCACCATCTCCCATGGGACTTAAGAGTAACCCAGTACTTCAACCTTGCTTTGCTGCTCGTTCTGGCTTCTGCTGCTCTTCTCCCTTCACACTTTCTCTTGCTTCTGCAGTGTTTCTTGTTGCTTCCCCAAAGCAAACCAGCTCTGTGCCTCCTTACCTCTGTCTGCAGGAATTTCCAGGAGCCCTCTTGCATTGGGGGTTGTGTGTGTGTTTGTGCAAGGGCATGATGAGAGGAGCAGGCAAGATCCCACACAGATCAAAAAAAAAACCCTCATGTGTGCATATTTGTAACAAAAATGGCATTTCTGTTGAGCCATTACTGTGGAAGGAATTTTATCTGTGAAAAATACTCATATTGGTTAAAACTTTATGCTTGCTGTGAGTTTGTGGATGATCTCATTAAAAGTTGGTTGTAATTTAAATGTGACTGGTCTGGAAGAGAAGAGGTTTTATTTACCTCCTGTGAAGATACACAACACAATAAAGACTTTGTTGGGTTGCTTGCTGACAAGAAGCCTCTCACACTGTTCATCACCCTTTGATCAGCTTTAGCTGAGATTGTTAGCAAAGTCTTTGTGATTGAGCAAAACAGACACTAAATGAAAGTGCTTCCTCCTTTCTGGATCCTTCGTATGTGACGAAGGTGAGACTGTGCCACCGCTGTTGACACGAAAAGCCTCCTCTCTGCCACGCGTTGTGCAGAGCGTCCTTAGAGCAGTTGTGTTGTACTGGTGTGTGCAGCCTGAATGAGCACCTTGTTTCTTCTGCGAGGGGAAGCCCTGAATCTCTTTTTCTGGCACACACGTCTCCCCTGGAGGGACTGAAAGCAGTGTAAATGTGGTGCTGAGGAATGTGGTTCAGCGGTGACCTGGCGGTGTTGCGTTAACGGCTGGACGCTTTTCAACACAACGCTGTAACTCCGTAACTCTCTGTTGCTGCCTCAGTTTCCCCTCACCCTCTCCGCCACGGGATTTCCCCCTCTCACTCCTCTACGGTTCATCCCTCCCCGTTCCCTTTCCCGTTCCCGCCTCGGCTGGCGCCCGAAGGTGCATAGGGCAAGCACGCACCGCTCCCGCCCGGTCGCGCCGCCAGTAACGGCCGCTGCGGAGGGGGCACGGGGGTGGTGCTGCGACTCGCGCCGGCCCGCCCCCTGCTGGCGGCAGGCGGCAGCGCCATAGGATGGTGGCGGGTAGCGCTCAGCCTCCGGCCCCTCGGCCTGGCGGAGCTGCGCAGGCAGAGGTGAGGCGGTGGGGCCGGCCCGTCCTGGCTGCTGCGTGGGGCTGGGGGCACTGCGGGGCTGAGAGGTGGAGTTGGGGGTGATGTGGCGCCTCGCTTCTCTGAGGGCAGCAAGCGGCCTCTGCCCTGTGAGGAGCGGAGCCGGCGCTTTGGAGGGAGGGGAAACTGGCCGCGCTAGAGTAGAGCTGTATTAATAAAGGACCTATCTGCTAAAGTGTGAAACTGCCGTCCTGTCCCACTGCCTGTGTCCCATGCAGCCTATAAGAGGTCTGTGTGTGTGCCGGGAAGTTAAAGAGCCCCGAACCCTGCTGACGCGCCAGAAATGAGGGCTCCTTCTGCACGGAGAGAGTGATGAAATAAGCAAGGGTTAGAGCCTAAGATCCCAGAAGGGCTGCACAGCTTCCCTCGGCGCTGGGGGGCTGGAGTCCGTGATCTCCAGGGATCCCTTCCGGTCTCTACCCTTCGGTCATTCTGTGTTTCTGACGTTGCGAAGGGGAATGCATTGAAATGGTTTCAGGAAAAAAAAAAAAAAAAAAAAAAAAAAAAAAAAAGGTAGTTTTCTCTCTTTCTTGGTTTTGGCCTTCATTTGTTGTTGTTCCTGATTCCCCCCCTCCCCGTTGTTTTCTGGAAGCATCAATCTGCTAGGGTCTTTTTATTTGAATTTTGTTTTATTTGGGGAGACTTTTGTGTGTGTTTGGTTTTTTTGTTTTGGTTTTGTCTGTTTCGTTGGATTTTGTTCAGGTTTTTTGTTTGGGTTTTGTTTGTTTGTTTGTTTTGCCTTTTTGTTTTTTCTTGTTGGTTGGTGTTGGTTTGTTTTTTATTTCTATTTCCTGCCGTTGTGATAAAACAAAAATTGCCTTGGTATGGTGAGTGGTTTAGAAGGATGACTGCTAAGATTTCATTCTACTCTATAACCATATGTTATACTGAGTTCTTAAATCACTACAATGATGCTTTTTTTTTTCACTATTGATATGTAAAACAAAGATCCTATTTTAAATGTATCACTACTCAAACAAGTTCACTGTGTCCAGTTTGATGCCAAGGTTTTGTGTGAGCTGCTTCTTCAGAGTCACTTGAGATTTGAAGTCTTTGGAGGTATTTGAAGTTTAATCTTTTGACTGTGTTTGCCTACTGTTAATGTCTTGCTGAAACCTTTGAAAGCTTTAGGAGGTATCTTAACAGTGGACAACTGAAAGTCACAAACAGGATTGTTCTTCACAGCCTGCTGTGGGCCTGCTTTTCCAGCAGGATTGTTGCATCCAGTGTTCTCAGGGTGGAGGAATTTTGACAGCTTGTTGACCCCTTGTTCATATGCTGTTTACATGCACTGGGGGCGTTTCCCATGTTACTTTGAGAGGAGAAGTGTAGTTGACTTCTGGCTACTTCATAAGAATATTGTTGGGGCACCGTTTCTGCTGAATGGTCAGTGACATGGACAGAGGAATGGAGTGCACCCTCAGCAAGTTTGCAGATGACACCAAGCTGTGTGGCACAGTCGACTTGCTAGAGGGCAGGGATGCCATCCAGAGGGACCTGGACAGGCTGGAGAGTTGGGCCCAGGCCAACCTGATGAAATTCAATAAGGCCAAGTGTAAGGTCCTGCACCTGGGTAGGCACAATCCCAAGCACAAATACAGGCTGGGTGGTGAATGGCTGGAGAGCAGCCCTGAGGAAAAGGACCTTGGAGTCTGGGTTGATGAAAAGCTCAACATGAGCCTGCAGTGTGCACATGCAGCCCAGACAGCCAACCGAGTCCTAGGCTGCATCAAGAGAAGCGTGGCCAGCAGAGCAAGGGAGGTGATTCTGCCCCTTTACTCTGCTCTCGTCAGACCCCACCTGGAGTACTGTGTGCAGTTCTGGAACCCTCAGCACAGGAAGGACATGGAAGTGTTGGAGCGGGTCCAGAGGAGGGCCACAAAGATGATCAGAGGGCTGGAGCAGCTCTCCTATGAGGACAGGCTGAGGGAGTTGGGGCTCTTCAGCCTGGAGAAGAGAAGGCTTCGAGGGGACCTGATAGTAGCCTTCCAGTATCTGAAGGGGGCCTACAGGAAGGCTGGGGAAGGATTATTTACAAGGTCCTGCAATGACAGGACAAGGGGCAATGGGCTTAAACTGGCAGAGGGGAGATTTAGACTAGATGTTAGGAGGAAGTTCTTTACAGTAAGGGTGGTGAGGCACTGGAACAGGTTGCCCAGGGAGGTTGTGGATGCTCCCTCCCTGGATGTGTTCAAGGCCAGATTGGATGAGGCCTTGAGTAACCTGTACTAGTGGGAGGTGTCCCTGCCTATGGCAGGGGGTTGGAACTAGATGATCCTTGAGGTCCCTTCCAACCTTACCATTCTATGATTCTATGATTCTATGGTGGCAAAGAGAGATGCTATGTTTTGACTTCAAACTATTCTCTGTTTGCCTGTGAGGTATTTTGCTGTTATGTGGACACTGAGCCCTTCAGGAAAGGCTGTCTTGTTTCTTCTGTAACACACTATTCTCCAGCTAGTGGAAATAATTTATGCTTAAACTGTCTTTGTGGATTTCTATCAGGATTTCCTCTTTGCCTCTGTCTTGCCTGGGCCAAACCAGTGTGGAATTCTGCTTGTCAGACTTCATTCCACAATACTGGGGTCTACTCATCACTGAAATTATTGAACATACCTTAGTACTGTGCTGTCATAACACTGGAAAGCATAGAATCACTGAATGCTTTGACTTGACCTTAAAGATCATTTAGTTCCAACTCTCAAACATCACTTGGTGAAATGGCCTTGGGAGCAGAAGAAGACTTTTGGACAAAGCTATTTGGTTTTTCCCTTCCTTTCTTAAGATTATTTTGTTTGTAGTCTGCCTGCATTAAGTTGCTGAAGAACTTTAGACCAAGTGATTTCTGATTGCTACTTCTGCCTGCAGGAGGAGTTTTCTCATACTCTGTAAGATGAATTTTGGGACAAGTAACATATCTTTAGGTTTAACTGAGATGAGTTCAGTGTATGTGGAAGGGAAACTTGAGGGTTTTCTTGAAAAGAATGTAAACAACTTACTAGTGCTCTGCTGTCTCCTTTTTTTTTGCTTGTTTGATTTTTTTTTTCCTTTGGGCTTTTTTGTTTGTTTGTGTTTTGGCTTTGGGGCTTGGTTTAGGGTTTTTTTTTGTGGTTTTTTGGAGGTGGGTTTTTTTGTTTGTTTTTCGTTTTTTGTCTGGAGGCTTTGTAGTAATAGTTGGCTGATGATGGACTGCATTTCCCAGCAACTGAGCTATAATACATTTTTTCCCCACTTTTTTTTTCAAAAAGGATGGAAATGGTTCTGTTTCACTGCCTCTAGATATTTTTTCTAATTTGCTTAAATTTTATTTCTTCATTCTTTTTGTAGCATTAAAAATATAGTGATGTGAGGGAAGGCTTGGGTCATCATCTGAGTTAAGGCAAAAATTTACAGGAAAATAATGACTTCATTAAGGAAAATGTGTAAAAGGTGATAAAATGTAACTATCTACAAGTTATTTGACTGACAGTGGGGAGGATGTCAGGTACACCACTTTAGCATGAAATAAAGCCACTAAACCAACTTTTAATTCTTGTCACAGGAAGAACAGGGGCTTGATTTTTCTCACTCTATGCAAGTCTCTCACAGTTACTCAGGTGGGGTGAGCTGTCAATGGGGAGAAGAACAAAAGTGGCAGGTGCATCATCATCACCTGGCAAAAAGAACCCCAAACATTTATTCCAGTATCTCACGTGGAGATATTAAAGCCTCAGGGGAGCAAGAATCTTGTCGTGAGAATTCCTATATTGTAAAATATGATGTTGTTATAGTGTATATTTTAGGGATCAAAATTTCCTTTCTGGGGTGGCTTTGGGAAGTCCCTGATCACCTGAAAACAATTGCTTAGAAATTACTTCTTGAGTGGGAAGGAGGGGAAGGTGTATTTTAATTCCACCCACACACTTTCCCATCTGAGAAGCATTTCCTGGCTGAAGAAGGCAGCTCACCTCTGTGTCCCCGATAGACCCCGCACGCAAAAGCAGATTCCTGGGTCAGCGCTGCAGTCCTGCATCCCCAAGCCCGTAGCTATTGCACAACAGAGGAAAGACTACAATTCCCATAGTACTTCCACATACTGGTACTCCAGTGACATCAGACATTACATGGCTGAGACTGGTTGTAAAGCAAGAAGACCAAAAATGTAAGCTTTGGTGTTTCTTTCACTTCGGTGGCAGGGCCTTTTGCAGTGTGAGCGCTTTGCTTGCTAGGGGAGGATCTCGGTGGCTGCAGAGGTGTTTGCCAGGTCGTGTCGCTGCAGAAATCATGAGGTGACATTTCAGGGCACGCAGTTGGTGCTGTTTCTCGTAGCGTTGGTGCAGCTCAGCGACTTACAAGTCTAGGAACGGCCGTGTGGAGTAACCGCTTCAAGCCAGCGCTGACAGTTGGTGTCGAGGGGTTGCTCCCTCACCCTCAGCCCAACCCCTGCTTGCTGCTTTTCTGCCCTTTTTTTGTCCCTCAGCTTTGCGGGATGGAGGAGAGACGCTCTTCACAGCCTGGCAACAGTGTGCGCGTAGTAACTGGGGTGTGTAGCCTGCGTCCCATGGCAGGGGAGCTAAAGGAGGCGCGGCGGCAGCGCTGGCTCAGCACCCTGAGCCGGGCTGAAGGCTGCTGCAGTGCTCCGGAGTGTGCAGCTGGCACCGGGGAGCAGCCGTGCTGCCTCCACTGCCCCAGTGGCCTGTGGCGGTGGGAGAAATGCGAGCAGAGAATGCCTGGTGGGAACGGCTCTGCAGGTTTGTCTCGGTGGAAGTTGATTCTCTCGTAACGGGAGATTGTCTGTGCGTTTGGTGGTTTTTTTGTTTTGGGTTTTTTTTTTTTTTNTTTTTTTTTTTTTTTTTTTTTTTTTTTTTTTTTCCGTCAAAGGGCTTCTACAGTGCGATATCTGTTTAGGCTGCTGTGGTGCTGTAGTTTAATGTTAGTATAATGATTTATTTGCCCGGTAGTGCCCAGCCTCTCAAGTCGGCGCCTGACAAAAACATAATTCTCCAGACACAAAAGTCTGTCTGTTCATGTTAATCACCAGAGTCTCCTAATAGGGACAGTGAAGAGAGACTTACGGAGTGGATGGGAAATTTGGGAATACTTACTGTAGTACTTGCTCTGAGTAAGGTAATAGCTGCTCAACCAGGTAATAGATTCCCTTTCATTCCCCTTCAGAAACACTACGGAGCTGTGAAATGACAGTTTGCTCCCTCTGCAGTCTTGAAGTTGGCTACTTCAGTGCTTGAACTTCACAAAGCAAGGAGCTCGTTAAGTGGGGAAAGTAGCTTTTAATGTAATCTTGGTAGTCTCATGATATTGGTACACAAATGTCTTTATACTGATACGTTATGTACACAGATCCTTGTGCAGCTGATTAAAAAATCCTGTTCATTTGGCCACATATGTTGGTTTGTAACTTCAAAGGGCTTGTTTCCACACACTCAGCAACTGACAATTTCAGCTTTTTTGTTTGTTTAAAAACAAGACATTCTGATTTAGTGGAGTTTAAATGGTACTTTATTGTCAAAAAGAGCCTGGAAAAATGTTTGTAATTTGAGATGGAATTTTATATTCCTAAACAAAATGTTTTCATGAGAGTATATTAATCTGAATAATCCTGGTTTGGCAAGGACATAATCTACAATTTGTGTGCCTCAACTGCCTTTGGGATATTTCACTCTAAAGTGAGTGGAAGTTCAGTTTAAAACTCTGTTTAAGAGTCCGTGTTTCTGTGATCTGTTGGGAGCAAAGTGTGACACGTGGTAAGAATGCTAAGTGAAGGTGAATATATAGAGGAAGCTGGCATTACATTCCCTTTTATTTCCATGGAGCCTGCATTGAACACAAATAAGCCCTTCAGACACTTAAACATGTATTTGCTGACTAGATGGTTTGAGTCTCGTGGAGTTCATAGTGCCAGATGAATTAAAGTAGGTCCCTTTTGCCATCTTCCTCTCAGCAACCCCAAACTGGAACTTCTGGATAGTGACATCTTGCAGCTAAGCTGTTTGCTGTTTCATATAACTGACAGCATCTTGAAGGATTTTTTTTGTTTGTGGTTTGGTTTTTTTTTTTTTTTTTTTAACAGGGATTAATTAGGGTCTTCTGGTTTTTGTAAAGAAAAAGCATCCTTTGAAACTCCAGAGGAAGGGCAACATGCAAAAGTACTTGGAAATAGTAAGAATCCAGTGTTCAAAGCAGCTTCAGACCACAGTTAAGAGTGTGTAGCTCTTAACTATCCCTAAAACCAAAATCAGTAACTTTAAAAATAATTTAAACTAAATGCAGATCAGAGCTCTGCTCCTAAGCTACCTGCCAGCAAATTATTCCTCATTTTTTTCAGGTTAATAAAGGAAGAATTTCAGTGAGTGGGTGGGTTATGAGTTTGAATGTCTGAAATTGCAAACTTCAGGAAGGCTGAAGTTAGGGTAACTGCACATAGGCAGCCACAGTTCTTGGTGGATAATCTTGTACCTAGTGGCTTCCCAAGTGCTTACTGTGATTCAGTTCTTGCCATTGACAAATTCATCTGAGTGTTGAAGAGAAATGCTCTGTGTGTTTGAGGAGTTTTTAGCTCAGGAAGAAGTATGTCACAGAGGTATTATTTCAAGGGTAATGCTTTGTGAAGGTGGAACTGAGGAGCAGGTTGAAATCTTTTTCCCACCGAACTCTCTTGTCTGGCTTTGTAAAGCAGATAGACCCTAAATCTAAAAGAAGTTCAGAACAGGTGAGTTAGAGACAAGTGTGGATCTTTAGACTTAGAAATTTTCCCTTTATACCTCATTCTGGAACTTGTAAACCCTTGGGGGATATTTTAGATCTTCCTCAAGATCTCCCTGCAATATTAAGGTCATGTTTCAAATAATTTCTTTTCCTGGAGGATTAGATGTACCATAGCATGTGGAATTGCCAAGCCTGTGACATGGTTACTCTGCCAGATGCCATCAGTGTTTGTATATGTGCATGCTGTGTCCCTCTGAAGTGCAGTGTAAATCCACCTGAGGATGCCACTGTTTGTGTAACTCAGAAAAACAGCAGTTCAGATTAGCAATGCTACCCTGAACCAGTGAGGAGTAATTAAAAGTTAAGTTTCATCTTTACTGTGGCTTCTGTTTCTGTTTGAGAAGGGCAAGAAGATTGTGGAAAGTGTATCTCTGTCCATGTTTATGTATGTACATAGGGAGAACATTGTCCCTGACTTCAAGGGTCAGGGTATGTGGGGGCAGAAGGCACCACAGTGTGGTGACTCTGCACCTGCTGGGTGGACTCAGTCTTTACAAGGTTCATTTAGAGTTTCTAGCACTAATTCAAAAGCTTTTCTGAGAAGATGAGTGGCTATGGTGCTCCTAAGGAATCCCAAGGTGTGATGGCTGTTTTTCAGGATACTGAATGTTTCTGTTGTTGAGGAGTCTGTCATTCCTCCGTCATCTGTCAAATCCAGTGGAACGGGGGTAGAGGTGGATGGATGTCTCAGTGGGCATAAATTGCCATACCGTGATAGCTGGCAGCCTCACAGATAGATCCAAATGAGTGTCCTCCCAGAGGGAAAGGCTTTAAATGGTTTTAAGCATGGCCCATTTGTCCAGTCACCTTATAGAGGGCTTTTCATTGGGAGAGCAGGGAGGGACTGGGAGAACCAAGAGAATGCAGCTAGAAAGTGCTGCTGCTGTTATAAAGAGCTTGGGGTTGGGCATGAACATGTAGGAACCTGTCAGTTTGCTGCTGGAACAGTTTGTTTCCCTGAGATGCTGTGCTGTGGTCATTGGCTATTTTGCCTTGAATGACACAGAAGAAAATAAAACTATTTAGACAATCAGGATGTGATATTAAAGTACTCTGTGGGAACCTCTCTTTTTGTCAATGTAACACAATGCCAGCTGGCAGCTCTGCTTTAACTAAAGCATTGGCTCTACCAGAGCTCTAATGTAGCACCCTTGGATCCTGATGATATCCCAGAAAGCCTTTCTAGGAATGAATTATTTACCAGCAGTGCAGTAAGCACATGTTTGTATCTACTCCTAAAAGCTAAGTGACAACCAGAGAAAGCTACCACTGCAAACCCAATCTTCTGGAAGAGGGTGCATTGCCCTGGCAGGGAGGTAAGGCCTTTGTTGAACAGATGTGTAAACATGAAGCTTAGGCTGGACTCTGACATAGGTGCTAATGCAGCACCTGCAATGCTTTGGAAGTTTCCCATGGCTTGAAGTAGTTCCTGTTTAGAGATAAAAATGGATTGTTGTTTGGATTTAGAGATATCAGCTGATGCTTTGTCAGATATCAGCTAATGCTCTGTGAAACCCACTTAAAGTTTGGAGTAGTCACAACAATAGTGACTAACCAAACCTCCTGGCTATCGTTAAGTCTGCTTTGACAGAGCAGCTGATAAATCACAAATAGTTAAAAGCTCAGTGGAGGTTGGTGACTTAAATGCATATTGACAGCACAAATCTTCAGGGGTGCTATAAACATACCACAGTCTAGTCATCCTTCTGGATGGAAAGTGTATGTAATAGAGTTAACAACTTGGAGCAGTTGTAGGCACCTAACTCATTTCATTGGAGAACCTGCTATCTCAGCCTGTAGACTAGGAGCCCAGTCTTCCTCTCTGCATGGGCTGTGGAGCTTTCTGTGCTGTTAAGGCTTGTATTGCTGCAGGTCTTTGCTTGCAGTACAGCTGATGTGTTGTATAGGCATTGAAGACCAAACGAGGCAAGAGCAGAAAGCTCAGCACTGCCCAGAAGTACTGAGATACCTACACAGAGGTTTCAATGGACTGTTCTGCAGCTTACTCACAGCTGTGTCTTTCCTGTTGGTCTGAGGATGTTTCTCAGCTGCAAGGGGGTGGCAATGCTACAGGAAACCTGCCGAAAGCTAGGTATCAGAAATAAGTTAACTAATTTCTCTAGTTCTTAGCCATTTTTCAGCAGGGACTTGACTGTAGGTTGAACAATCTTTGTAGTAGACTTTAGACTGGCCATTGGTTTAGGTATAATCCACAGTTCTGCTGTGTAGCAGGTCAGCCACAGTTGAATATGTGTGTGGTCTGTCATCATCTTACTGCTTCAGGAGAGGAGCAGGTGCTTTAAGTTTCAAGAATTTATCACGATAACGCCTTTGAACAAACTAGTCTAGTGGAATCTTTTCCCAGCCCATGGCAGGGGGTTGTAGCCAAGTGATCTTTAAGGTCCCTTCCAATCCAAACCATTCTGTGTGCTGAGCTGGTCTGTTCTGTGGGATCTCCCAGTGATAACATCTCTGTTCTTCAGATGTGTAAGTTGTGGGTGGTGTGAAATGGAGAGATGGTGGAAGGAGCAACAAGAGACAGCTAGAAATGAGTTTCATGCATAAGTACTCTTTGGCAAACCTTGTAACTAATTTTTCTCCTTTTTAATTGCTTTTAAATAGGCAAAGTCTGTCCTTAAATTGAATTTCTCCTTGCTTGGCAATGCTGCATACTTTAGAGAAGACAACTTGTGGACTGATCTCAAGGACATGGTCAAACAAAGTGCCACCTCTCGTCATTACAACTCACAGGTGAGTCTGAAAACTGCGTTTACTTAGGGAACCAAATAATTTATATATCTAACTCAATGTATTTGAATAATCACACAACAAAACCCACTCAGCCCCTGAAGAGAATGTTCCATTACAGCCAGCAGCTTTCACTGTGTCAGTACTGGAGGGTAATCCTCTGTGTGTGGAAGTCAAGCAGTTCCTCAGTCTAGTTTTGAGTGCCTCTTGTCAAGGGCGTTTCTGAGACTCAACCACAAAGTATTCTGAAGAACGTCTGACAGAAGTTACCACAGACAAAAAAAAATTTTTTTGATTGTATGAAATTAATGTATTTAGATGTTGGTGTTGAATGCAAACAGAAGAATTAGTACTATAGCTGATGGCCATTGGGCCATAGAACCCATATAGTGATTCAGCAGCTGAATTGGGATTGAAGGCACAATAGTCCTCCTTGAATACTGGCCATTGAAGAAGAGGTTTGACCCCCGTGATCCTTCAGCTTTGTCCTGAAGATGACATCCATAGGATACCATCCCCTGTTGTTCAGTTTAGGGTCACCTGGCCTCTTCTCCCTGCAGATTTCCACCTTTGGCTTGCTTGCACCCCAAGGTGATACACAAGATTTATCACTGTCCTTGGTCTGCACAGGAGCAAGTCTAAGCCAGAACCTTTCTGCAGTCCAACCCTTTGGCAGCAACTCTTTCCATCAGTGTTCTCAATGCTAGAAGCAGCCATTGGTTGTACACACCTGCCCCAAACTTCAGGAAATGCCCTCATTGAGCAGAGACTGAGCTGAGACGCCAAATCACTCACCAGAATTAGTCCTGTTCTAGCTCAAACCAGGACAAGCGTTCAGGACTTGACTCCACAAGGTTGTGAGCAACCTGCTCTGAGCAGGGGCATTGACTCCAAAGGTCCTTTCCCACCTCAGCTATTCCAAGCTCTCTGCTGTGCAGGATTCTGGATTTCCAACACACTCTTCTGTTCATCAAGTCCTTTGCTAAGCTCTGTAGATGTCATCTGCCTCTGCACACCTGGTAGCTGTGCTGACTTGGCACTTGTTTGGGATTGGGAGGACAGTAGAAAGAGGAGTGAGGGAGTAACAGCCTTCCCGAACGTCTTTACCCTCATTGCTGGATCGTTAAAACCATTTGTGTGATAACAGCAAGTCCTGAGCACACACCCTGGACAAAACCTGAGCACAAAGGAGCTGGACAAAAGCCAAAAGTCTGTTTGCTGCAATGCACAAGGCTCCTGTCACAGATACTGTAACAACACCAATGCCTCATAATTTTGTTTAGTTTCATCTATATTTATAGTTGAAATGTTAACATGATACTGATGAAGGTTAACTCATTTATTTCTTCTCAGTTAGAAGGAACTTTGCAAGATCTTCTAAATATAAAGAACTATATGAGGCTTTTGAAAATAGTAAGTTTGGTAAATTGTAGAATACTTTAGGCTGGAAAAGACCTTTAAGGTCTAATCCAACTGTTAACCCAGCACTGTCAGGTCACCCCTGAACCATGTTTCTCAGCACCATGTCTACACAACCTTTATATACTTCCAGGAACGGGGACTCCACTGCTGCCCTGGGCAGCCTGTTCCTCTACTCAGGGAAGAAATTATTCCTAATGTCCAATTCAAACTTCCCTGGAGCAACTTGAGGCCTCTCATTTGCTGCTTAGGAGAAGAGACCAACTCCAACCTGGCTCCAGCCTGCTTTCAGGGAGTTGTAGAGAATGAGGTGGTCTCCTCTCAGCCCTCTTTTTTTCCGAATGAAACAAACCTCAGTTTATTCATCATCATAGGACGGCTTCAGTTTGCTCACTCCTCAGTAGTGATGAGCTGCTTGCAGAAGTTAAAAAATCTCTGAGTGCATTTGAAGATAAGACATGATTTAATAACCATGTTAGAAGTCTTGGGGAAAAATGTCTGTTCAGTTCCATGTGCAGGGAGTCTAGGACATGGATGTTTCCATGTTTCAGGGAAGGGCAGAAGCTGTGTTTTTCACTACACCCAAAGAGAAAAATACATTGAGATAAGGTTTTAGATGTGGTAAGTCATCTGTTATTTTGAGAGGTGATTTAGTGAGTGCAGTGGTTTTCCTGTGATTTGCAGAGTGGAAGGCTGCAGGAGCTGTCGTTTTGGGGGGGTTTGGAGACATATTAATTGATTTGAATTTGGAGCAGAATGTGGCTGTGCCTCTGCAGGAGGTCCTGACTATCTGAAATACAATAAAGAATTCTGAAACTAAAGCAAACTGTAGGAGACAGGACATGTGTGTGTGTGTGTGTGTTTACTTTAACTTGGTACTAGCTTATATATAGAACACAGAAGAAAAGTTCTCATTCAGCCTGAAATTCACTAGGTAAAATGACAGACTCCAGCGTTTGGGAAGTGCTGAGTGATTAGGCTGTATCTAGGGTACATGAAGTACCTCCTCTGCTGATCTTCAGCCACATTGTCTTGCACAGCTCACATTAGCAGTGATTAATGGCTCTGAAAGTAAAAGATAAATCCATTACTTACAGATCCTATTTTTAATCTATGCAAAAGCATTTTACACTCTAGCCAAAGAGCATAATTTATCTCTGTGTGCTGCCTCTTAGTAAACTAAACAAGACTGGAGCAGGGGTATTGGCATGTGCTGCTTGATACTGCTAAATTGTTGCTAAAATGTTTGCCTTGGTCAGCTGCTGCTTCCAGAAATGATACTTGTGTGAGGTTTAGGAGCCCTTTGTAGCAGGCAATCTGGATCTCGCTTCTGTTCTGCGGAGTGAGAGATTAACTGTATTGTGGATTTAGTCTCTGGACCAGGAAGTTGTTCCTGTCTCTTATGATAGAACAACCTATTGCTTTTATTGAAAACCTTGATGACTGACTCATCCAGGTGAAGCTGTGGATGTTTCCACAACCTCCAAACCTGTCTTATGGCCTCAGAAGTGTAAATATGTTGGAAGTGTCAGGTAAATTTGCTGTTGCTTCTCATTCTCCAAGGTGTTTCCATACATTAACAGGTGTTTTGGTGGCACCTTGAGGAGCTGAAGATTAATTTCACTAGTAAGGGATTGATTATTTTTAATCCAGAAAGCTTATTTGTCAGTTGCCCAACTGCCCATTTCTTTTCCAGAACACAACAATTAGAAAATTGTTTCAGGAAGATGGACTTAATTATTCCAAGAAACTTAAAGGCAGCATTTTCAGTGAGCTATATCTTGAAGTAGGAAATCACCTTAGCAGGTACTTTTCAAATGATGTTCTGATGTTTGTGCTTACAAGAACCTCAGTTTACTAAGGAATGATTCTAGAATTGGGTGGAAACAGATGTTCTGTTTTGCTAGTTACTGGCCTTCTCAGAGAGGTGTGAAGGACAAAGGTGGATGCTGCAGTCAGGTCCAGTCTGCATCTACTCCCACCAGCTCTTGCAGCTACTGATACATCTGAGATTTGGGTATTTGTTGTAATTGGTGAGTGGGATGTTTCTGGGGTTTGTCTGCTTTGGGGTGTGTTTTTTTTTTAGTCTCCCCAATGTTACTTTAAGACTCACAAGTCTGGCTTGGTGTTTGTTTCCATATGAGGATTAAAGGATAGCTAGTTCAATTCTTTATCATTTTAGATTTTATTTATTTATTTATTTATTTATTTATTCCCAAAGAAAACTTCAGGTTCTACTCCCAAAGGCAAACTTGCAAAAGTTAACCAACAAGGACTGAGAAACTTGGTGGCAAGTTGGAGATTAATGAGGAGTGTTGACTTGAGGCAGAGATGGCCACCCTTGTGCTGGACTGTTTCAACAAAAGCATAGCTAGAGGAGTTGTTGCTGCTAGAAACCCCTCTGGTCTGCTCTTGTAAGACCACAACTGGATTCAGTGTCCAGTTTGGGCCTCCCCAGTACAAGAAAGCACTGGAGGGAGTCCTACAGGGGCTTCCAAAATGTTTGCGGACTTGAGAATAAGATGTTCAAGGGAAGGCTGAGATAGCTGGGTCTGATCAACCTGGGGAAGAGAAAGGGAAGATCTCATGGATGTGTGCAACTGCCTTATGTGAGGTTACAGAGAAGATGGACCAGACTATTTTCAGTTTTCTGAAACAGGGCAACAGTTAGGTATTAGAAAAATTTGCCCGGACAGGAAGTAGTGGGATCTCAAATCTCATCTGGGTGAATTTTTTAGTAGCCTGATTTAACTGCATCTGCTCTGGGCAGGGAATCAGGCTACAAGACCCTAGAGGTCCCTTCTAAATCAAATCAAATTTCTGTCATCCTCTTAAACCTTTGTCAGTCACAGGTTCTGTGGTGACCAGTTTCTAACTGAGATGGCTCCTGAGGTAGCAGTTGCCCATGTTACTAACATCTGTTATTTATTCATTGAGTAAATAATTTCTAACAGTCTTTTCTGGACCAGTAATTCAAGACAGATTAATTTTTCTTCCCCACATTTTGCTCTGTGAAGTTCATGAGTGTCCCTCCCTGTTTACTGTGGGTGCCCTGTTGAATGATTTGATGATTTCAGGGATACATCTGGGATAATTGCCCTTCCCTTTCTTTCTCAGAGGGGATGTGTATGCCTGTGACAAGGGCATTTCCAGTTACATAGACTAGAAGATTTGAAGCTTGTAAACCTGGTACAGACACCTACAATGTGAAATCTGTAGAGAATTCCTCTTGGTGTAAAGTAAGTCATTGGTATCATTTATTTATTTGTAGAAGCTGCATAGGTTTTGCCAGGTTTGGATGACATTGAGGCTGCGGAGGGAACAAGTTTTAGACTGAATCCTGTTGCCATCACTGATTCATTTTCCTCAAGAGTTATTCAGCCCAGGATACAGAAGGAAGGGTTGGCTTTGTTGCTTTTACTACTTTACATAACCATGTAATATTACAAGTGGTTATTTGTCTTCTCAACAGGTAAATAGCAAGAAACAAAAATGGATGCTCAGTTATTTTCCCCATTATTAGGAGGGATCACTAGCACGCCACCTCCGCTGGAATCATCTCGTCTCTATAGTGACTGGGCAGCACGGGAAGAGGAGATTAACTCCAAAACTTCCTTTCAGGACTGCACAAAGAAACGGTATGAGCATTCATAGTGCTGATCTGGAACACTGGAATTGTTGTGGAGCAGAAGAAATCATATTCTGGATCTTTATAAAAAGAGCTTAAGGGATAAACTGCTCTGTTTGGGATTGTTGAGCCTGGAGAAGAGGAGGCTCTGGGGAGACCTCAGTGCAACCTTCCAGTACCTCAAGGGGCCCTAGAAGGAAGCTGGGAAGGGGCTTTTTACAAGGGTTTGGAGTGATAGGTTGAGGGGCAATGGCTTTAAGCTGGAAGAGGGGAGATTTAGACTGGATATTAGGAAGAAAGCCTTTATGGTGAGGGGGTTGGGACAGTGGAAAAGATTGCCCAGGGGGACTATGGATACCCCCTCCCTAGAAGTGTTCAAGGCCAGGTTTGATAGGTCCTTCAGAAACCTGGTCTAGTGGAAGGTGTCCCTGCCCATATCAGGCACTAGATGGTCTTTAAGTTCCCTTCCAACCCAAACCATTCTGTGATTCTATGACAACTGGAAGTTCAATGCATTTGCTGTGATGTGCAATAATTATTATTGAAGCTGTCAAAAAAGATTGGTGCAGGGGCTGTGTTGTGTAGAGATGTGTGTATATGGATGTAAAAAACACACTACAATTTGGAAACAGTGCCTCATTTAGGAAATGAAATGGGGAATTGCTATATGTAGTTGAAAACTCCTGCAGGAAAAAGCCACTCTCCTGTGCCTCAGTACTCAAAATGATCCTGCTTGATAGTGTAGAGTATTTCCTGGAACATGAACAATGCAGAGTGTTAGGCACAGGTTGAGTGCCAGTAGTGCCTCTGCCACTGAAAGCACAAATCTATAACATAACAGTAGAGCTCCTCTTAAGGATGCACCAACCTGCTCTCTTGATATAATGCACTCAGATTCGATTTTATATTAAAAACTTTGCAGCTTTGGATGCTGAATGAAAGCAAAAGTCTTTTTTTACTTGAATCATGTAGCATTTTTATTTCCCTGGAGAAAACCACTCTACTCAAATCTTGACTACTGCAGGCACTTCTGATCATCCACTCTTAAAAGTCCAGTAAAATGATTAAAGTTACAGAGAGGGCCAGTGAAGCTGGACAGGGCTTTAAAAGCTTCTGTGTCACTGGACAGCGAATTAAACTCCCCTTCAGCTTGGGAAGTCAGCTCTGCAGGGAAATGTCTTCTGTGAAGTCATGAGTAATATAAGGATGGCAAGAAATGGGGAATGATTGTAGGAACTAGAGGAAACAACTGAAAGAATTGGTGCTATTGATCCTATTGGTCATTTTATGGCTTGTGGACAGCAGCTGAGATGGTAGCATTACAATTGTTCCACCCTTGCAAGTGTGTAAACCATAACTTTGTGCTGGGCTTCCCACTCTCTCCTCTCAGTATTAATACCAAATGCTGCTGACATAATACTGCCTTTTTGGGAGGTTGGTTGGCACAGCTTTTGACACTCTGCTGCTGGTTGTGTGGAGAAATAGCACCCTGAACCAGCACAGATCAAGAGTTGGCCTGGAAAGCAGCTCTGAGGAGAAGGAACTGGAAGACCTGATGGACAGACTCACTATGCATTTAGTGATCGACCTGGCAGTGTTGGTTTCATGGTTGGACTCTGTGACCTTAAGGGTCTTATCCAGCCTATACTGTGATTCTATGCTAGCAGTCAGGCTTGTGTAAAAATAGTGATGGTTGAACACTTTTGCTGTTTCTCAGGAAAATTTCATAAATTTTTAACCAGCTTCTTTCTAAAGGAGGATTTGTAGTGATTCAACTTAAGTGTAACCTGATTATTTTCTTTCCCCTCTTTGAGATGGAAATAGTAATTCTTGAATTATGGGAGTAGATACATTAGAATCCCAAAGATTTTGAGAAGTCTGATCATACTCATCCTTGAAAGGAGACAGTCAAGATCTGAAGAACTGTCTCTGTTTATTGAAAAGAGAGGAAAAGCTTTCACTGCTTCTGCTTCATCACATAACAACTTGAAGTCTCTGGTGAAGCAAGAATTTGGGAAAACTGTTCTGCTTCATTTAAGCCACAGGACTGACAAATGCAGAGAGATTTCTGTGTTTGTGTGCTGAGAATACACTAAACAGAACACTTAGCACGTGGTGCTACAGTATATTAAAGACCTAGTTTCCTTTTACCACTTTTTTCCTAAACAAACTTTATTTTATCCAAGTTTAACTGCCCGTATGTTTGTTTTTTCAGGGCACCAATTAGTCTGTCTTACTCTGGCAATGCCCCTGATATGTTTGGGCTGGTTTCAAGCATTTTAGAGGAGCCAAGCAAGCCAGAACCAGTTACAGATTGGTAAGCTCTTTTATGTTGCATACTGATTTTTACACCCTTTGTCTCACAGATATGATACATATCTTGAGATTATTTCAAGGAGTTGAATAGCAGAGGTCTGATAAATCCCCTTGAACTGTAGAAGTGTTTTTCCCACTTGAAAAAGCAACAAGTTGTTAGAAATATGAATTTACTAAATTTGTATTTCCATCAAACTACAACATTTGTGGAGGGGAACAAAAAAAAACTAACCCACAAACATCTCATTTCAACCTGTTGGGAGCTGACTGAATGCAGTTAAATATAAGATACTTAAAACTCTGCAATTCTGAGTATACATTTTTATAAACATCAGAGAGCAACCTTGTAGGACAGATTTCACACAGTGTTTACTTAACTGTAGCAGGAATATTCCTCTCCAAACTTACATTTGGCCAGAGGGCTGTGTCTGGTTAGCCAAGAACAGGGGAAGCCTTTGTGGGTGGATTAAGTGTGACACACAAATTGTTTTAAAGTAAGAAGTGATTTAAATCATTACATGAGCTTTCTTTAACTTTGTTGTAGGAATTCTCTTTCAAGATTGTTTCCCCCTGTGTGGGCACCTGATCTTGGAAGCAATGGTGAATTCTCAGGGCTCTCATCTAAGCACTCTGGTGAAAGTAGGGATTTTTCAAACCTGCTGGGCACACAGAGCTGCTATCAGGAACACCTGCAAAAGCCTTGTGATGTGGAGATGCTGCACAGAAGTTTGGAAGATCTTCAGCTCATAGAGTCTTGGCTTTCCCCTTCTGGCACTTGCACTCAGCCTGATCATATTCTGAAGAACAGCTATCTTGAAAATTCCTCTTTGCAAAATAACAATGTGATTCACCAGGAAGGCTTTTCCTGTCAAAGTGCAGACTATAACCAGCATCCATGCAGTTATGACCATGTGAGCTTAAATGGAGACTATGAAAAAATGGCTTCCAATTTTAGCACTTTTTCCTCTCAGAACGTGATAAAAGGTGGCACTAGCATTCAGAAAGAGTACTGGAAAATTGAAAGAACAAGGGGCAAAGCTCTGAAAAATGATGCTGAAGAACAAACTAAGTATTCCTGTGATCTTCCCAATCAGCCTGGTGATAACTCTTGGGATAAAGTGTCCCAGGACAACCACTTGTTTTCTAAAAGATATGAAAACTCTGCAGCTGCACATAAACTGCAGCTGTCAGTTAATCCCTCTCTCTGTTTTTTCAGTCAGCCCTCTAAAGAAAACAATTTTTCTGGAGGGACAAACAGAAAACCACAGGAAACCCATGTGCAAAATGGCCAGCGTAGCTTTACTTTGGGGGATGCTTTTAATAATAATGAATGTAAGGTCCAGGTTAGCGCTAAAGAATGCTCTCTTCAAGTACCTGAGTATGATTTCCCTGCAAAAAATAGTATGCAAAATGGGAATTATTCATCATACCACGGATGTATGTGGCTGGAGGGGAAAATGGCAACGCTGACTGCTACTTCGGGTAGCACCTGTGGAAAGCAGGTGGTGACAAGTCCACAGTCATCCTCAGGGGTTTCCACCATGTCCAGTAGTTCTCCCACCCATCAGTCTATAACACGGTCATCCTACTACTCACAGATCTTACCTGTCCTCTCTCCAAGGATAGATGGAAGGTTACAAATACCAAATGGTGTTTCTCATAATTCAGGAGTTGCAAAATTTACTTCAGAAAGTCAGAAGCAACTGACACCCTTTAGGCAGCTGCAGCACAACTCATTGACTCATAAGGAGGGGCAGCACCATAAATTCCCCATCAATTTTTCACCTGACTGGTTAACATGGCAGAATGCTCTAAGTGAAGACTCTGAAAAATACCACAAGTTTCCAAAAAAGCAGACCCCAGAAAATAACAATAAAGTCGATAGAAGAGGCAGAAGGAATTGGGCTCCTCAGTTTGGGTGTACAGCCCCAAACCGGCAACAGTCCAACACGTTCCGCAGGAAGCAGGAGCAGAACAGCGGTAGTGTGTCAGACTTCATCAATCCTTCTTTTCTTCCTTCTTTCCCATTAATGTCTGATTTTAAACAAAATCCCAAATTCCCTCCATTTAATCACCGCCTGTTTTCGTCAGCAAATAATTTTGGCTTTCCTCCATCACCGTTTCCATTCTCGGAACTTGTTGATCTTTTTCATTACGATGACTTTAACCACTTGGGTCCCTTCATCAGCGATCTGTTTGGTGGGGAAATAACTGCTCCATACTTTGCCTTTCCAACGCCACTGAACAAGTACAGACCGCCACGGAATCGTAGTGGACCTGCTAATGAGCTCCACCTCCGACTGGAGGAGTGCTACGAGCAGTGGAGAGCTTTGGAGAAGGAGAGAAAGAAGGTAAGGTGCAGCTGACGTTAACTTCCTCTCAAAGCTGGTGATCAGTTTATAGAGAGTACATCACAGAATCATAGAATTGTGTCATTTGGGAAAACCCTCTAAGATCATCAGGACCAACTGTTAACCTGACACCACCACGACCATTAAACCATGGCCCAAAGTGCCATGTCCACACATCTCATGAACACTTAGATCCCCTGGGCTCTCAGATAAGTCACTGCTTGAGTAGGTGACAATTCTGTTGTCACATTTTTAATTGAAAACACCTAGAACACCACCTACAACATCTGCTTTGAATATAATGCTTGTATTGTTTGGCATGTTTGGATTTAATCCTCATGTATTCATGCCAGGATCTGATCATTTGGGAGCATTCCTCTGTAAATATGGAAGTAAAGACAGGCAGTGCACTTCTAACGTCTATCAAAATCCTAAACAGGCCTCAAGATACTGATTGTAACACTGTACTGATTGAAAGCATTTACACTGTCTGTTTCCCCCTCAGACTGAAGCTGACCTTGCAAGAAGCTTCCCAGGGAGGCATGTGTCAAGCTCCAACAGCGCTCCTGTGTCCCGACTCCCTGCTAACCCGTCCCGAGTCGATCGCTTGATTGCTGACCAGTTACGGGAGCAAGCCAGGGTAAGGAGGACTCGTTATTATCTGGGGAGGAATGACCTCTGCAAACCAGCTCTGTGGAGAAGAACCTGATAGTGCTGGGGACAAAAAGTTCTCCATGAACCAGCAGTGTGCTCTTGTGGACAAGAAGGAAAATAGCCTCCTGGGGTCCATTAAGAAGAGTGTGGCCAACAGGTAGAGGGAGATTCTTCTCCTCTTCCACTCTGTCCCAGCGACACCACATCTGGAGGATTTGGTCCAGTTTGGGGCTCCCCAGTTCAAGGGAGACAGGAAACTACTAGAGAGAGTCTAGCAGAGGCTACAAAGCTGCTGAGAGGCCTGGAGCATCTCTCTGAGGAGGAAAGGCTGAGAGACCTGGAGCTGTTTAGCCTGGAGAAGAGCAGCATGAGGGGAGATCTGATCAGTGCTCAGCAAGAGCTAAAGGGTGGGGGGTAAGAGGATGGGACCAGACTCATCAGTGGTGCCCAGTGACAGAATAGGGAGCAGCTGGTAGAAACTGAAACCCTGGAGGCTCCACCTGAACATGAGGAGAAAATTCTTTGCTGTGAGGGTACAGGAGCCCTGGAGCAGACTGCCAGACAGGTTTTGGAGTCTCTTCACTGGAGAGATTCCAAACCTGCATGGCCATTGTGGGTACCCCTGCTTGAGCAGGGGCATTGGGACTGGATGATCTCCAGAGGTCCCTTCCTACCCTCACTGTCCTGTTACTTTCTGTAAACCTTGAACTAGAATTCCTATGTTTCATTTTGAGGTTGTTTTTGTTTTTTTTTTTAGACACTTATAAATGCTTGTTGGTTTTGGTGGTTGTCTCTGTCAGGTGCTCACATTAATAAGGAAGATGGAAAACCTTTGTGGGACCTCCATGCACAGGAACATTTCTACCATGCTGCAACACCACATGGAAACCATTCATGTGACGCAGGCCAGGCGCAAGGATGAGATTGTTAATGCTGCTAATCCCCAGAGACAAGGAGCACCACGTTACAGTAATGAGAAAGGTAACTCCTGTGGCCTGAAAAACTTTGTCAAAGATTTAATTGTGAACATGTTGGAAATGGACAAACTTGAATTCTAGAGTCATAGAATCATTGAGGTTGAAAAAGATCTTTAAGATTGAATCTAACCATTAGCCCAGCACTACCAAGTTTACAACAGTTGTTGTAACTTCAAAACAAGTTGGTAAATCTAAACCTGTTACTTCTTACAAGCCTTTAATTACTTCAGGAGATCTCTCATTCTGTTATCTTGCTACTGAACACTTTGAAACATTTTCACTTTGACTAAAAAGAGCTGTTCTGTAATATTCTGTTAAGTAGCTGTTATACTTGCTTTTAAGCAAGTTGAATTTCTTTTCAGCCGATAAAACCAAAAAGTGTTGGTGCCCTGTTAACTGATAGCCTGCCTACTTTATTTAAATGATAAACAAACAGAAATTGCATATCATGATTCTCCACTTCTGTTGAAGTCAGACCACAATTTGTAGCAGCAGTGGGTGCTTCTACATGCAGAACTAGGACAGGCTGAGGTCCTTTCTAACAACACAGTGTGATAACTTGCTCCTCAAAGTAGAATTGCTTAATCTGCTAGAGATAAGTCCAACCACTAACTTGGCATTGCCAGGTTACCACTAAGCTATGCCTCTCAGCACCACATCTCCGTGGTTTTGAAACCCCTTCAGTGCACCACTGCCCTGGACAGCCTGTTCCAGGACTTGAGAATGCTTTTGGGGAAAAAAAGGTGTGATGGTTCTGACTCTGAACTTTGCACACTGTGGTGGTTGCTCTGACTGTCAGATGCTACAACTGTCATTTGGGAGAGAAAAGGTGGAGAGCTAGGGGTGTTTAGCCTGGAGAAGAGAAGGGTGATAGGGGATTTCATTGATGTTTGCAAATATCTGAAGGGTAGGTGTCAAGAAGGGACCTGTGTCTTTTCAGTGGTGTCCTGCAGTAGGACAATAGGTAGTGAATACGAACTGGAGCACAGGAAGTTCTATCTTAGTATGAGAGAAAACGTCTTTACTGTAGGGTACTGCACCACCGGAGCAGGTTGCCCAGAGAGGTTGTAGAGTCTTCTTCCCTAGAGACTTTCAAGATCTCTCTGGATGCATTTCTGTGTGACTTGCCCAAGGTGATCCTGCTTTGGCGTGGGGGTTGGACTCTATGATCTCCAGAGGTCCCTTCCAATCCTTACCATTCCATGATTCTATGAATGCAGATGGAATTCAACCAGTGCTGCACGGGGCACAGCTTTAGCAGTGGTGGTTTGAACAAATGAACCAATTATTTTTTTGCTATCTGCATGTTCCCAGCTTGCCTGCTAGTTGACCCTGAGATGTGTGTTTCTGTTGTAGATGTCCTGGCTCTGGCAGCTGCCATCAGAGAGCTGGCTGCCTCCACACGCAAGGCTCGCACTGCCTTGTGGTGTGCCCTGCAGATGGCCCTGCCAAAAAACTCTCCTAGCGCTCTGGTGAAACAGGAAGCTGTGGAAAGGGCTTTGCAAGAGCTTTATCCTCCAAACACAAGCACACAAGATAAAAGCTGCGTGAAGCATGAAAACAAAAGAAGCAAAGAAGAAAAACCTGAGGAACCCATGAAGATTCTGGAATAATAGCAACTAACAATGATGATAGTAATAATAACAGTAATAATGAAAGGGAGGCAGAAGGCTGAGGGCAACGAGGGAAGGACAAAGTGTCCTCCACAGTGCCATGGAAGTTGTTTTTGACAGGTTACTAAAAAGCAAAAGGGTTGAAATAGCTAATCAGTGCTGCAATTCTCTTACTGTGATTCCAGTGTTGACAGACACATCTTATAGTATGTTAATGCAATTTTAATATTGCTGGTATTCAGTGTGTGCTGCCTCAGAGTTTTACTATTAAGAGGAGCTAGACAATAGCTGAGCATTTCCTTGTGTGCTTATCCAAATCTAAGTATCAGCTGTCAGTCAAACCATGACCTGAGAAACCAGAGGGTGGTAGAACTTCATTCTCCTTTTTATTTCTTCTTTTTTTTGTGAATAATACTGTGTAGTATACTCTAAAAATCCACTTGAAAGGTATTTCCTAATTGTCCAGGGCTTTTTTGCACAGCTCCAGAGTTCTTTTAAGTGCCAAAGTGATCACTGAGTAGTTTGCCTCACATCACTGTATCCAGAGCAATCCACACTCCCACGTTGTTGTGATGGGACATCAGGTCCTTCAGGTTATCTCCCAACAGTTCTAAAAGAGTAACCAGTGATTCCTGGTGGTTGTGTGAGCTGCTTCTGCTGTGCAGTTCAGTTGCTGGCCAAACCCAAATGCCAAGGGAGCTTTTCTGTAGCATAGACCATTCAAAACGGGCTGGGGGGGAAAGGTTCGATGGGTGTGCAACAAGTTCTGCACTGAAGCAGCATGAGCAGGTGATAGAAAATTGTCACTCAGGATTAGAAATTAGATTTATTGATTCCTCAGTGGGTGAAAAAACTGACTGTAGAACATAGTATGCACTTAATTAACAAATTATTCTTTGTCTCTCTTTGTCGTTAATGTCACTTCACGGTACTCTAATTTTTCAGGAAGAAAAAACATTCCATATTTATTTTAATGTGTTTATTGAATGTTTATTTAAGATTCTATTTTAGTATGGTAAAGTTGAATATTTTGCCAAATCTTCTGAATAATCCAATTTAACGATTTACTCAGGAACTATGTTTATTGTTACAGAAATATACACGTATAGGGAGGGTTTTGGGGAGGGGAAAGGGGATGTTTGCAAAATACTTACACAAAGCTAACTATATACTAGGTTACCAAAGCTGTTTGATTCATTTTTTAATTTTTTTTTTTTTGCATGGAAGATTTAATATATTGAATTGCTGTTAACGAGTCTTTGTTCTGTGGCTTAGACAATCAGAAGTGTTTACGTGCTGGGGTGAGTGTTCAAACTGAGAATTAGGAGAGAATCAGAAATTCCTATTGCGTTCTTAGGGCACTTAGAAATGTTTTAATGCTTTAACAACTGTCTTACTGTTACACGTGCTAATAACCAGTTAAGGTTCTTAGGTATCAATATACTCTTGAGTGGCTTTGGAGAGCAGTTACCTTGAAAGTGAACTTGGGGATACAGAAGTTTGAAAGACAGAAGTTCAGATTTTTTTGTTCTTCAATGTTCTGCAGTGTTTGCTGTTGAATTTGACATGTTGTGGATAAATAGATAATTGTTTCCATAGGATATGTCCTTGCCAAATGTTCCAAATGCAGATCTGTAGCTTTGGGTCTGTGGATGTTCCAAGAGCAGGTGTAGTCTCGGTAGTGCCATCGCTAACTGGAATAAGTCAGCAACTACATAACTGCAGGAAAAAGTTGCACAAGCCTCGTTGTAATCCACTGAATTAAGCTTAAAAGCAAGAGTCAACAGAAATCAGAATCTTAGTATAGCAAGATCATGGTTTGTTGTGGTTGGTTGGTTTTTGGTTTTTTCCTCCAAAGAAAGTGGATTCAACTTTAAAGACTATTTCCAAGGTAAGCCTAAAAGGCAGAAAATGGGGAGAGTTATTTTAGTGTGTTTGTGTGCTCTAGAAGTTTATTTGCACAAAGTCGACTTTTAAAGAATGTTAGATTTGCATTTATGAAACTAATTAACTCCACGGTTTAAAAAGTGGAGTCTGCAGCATTTCAGTTAATGAATAGTTTGGAGGGTTAATTATGATTACTGTGTTGACAGGAAATCAGCATTTGACAGTCTTGCTCAGCTCTTTGTGTTTACAGAACACTTGTAGTCCTGCGGGGTTGTTTGGCAGTGGTGAATGTCTGGGGTGTGGTACGTCCTTATCGTGTTGCCTCTGTGTTAATTATTCTTGTGTAGGAATGTGGTCTTAATGGTTTCATGATAATAGAGTTAATGTGCCTTTAACAGTCTCCTTTTTCAGAACTGGTGAATCGCTCTGTTTCCAACCGCGCTTTCAAAATGCATTTCTTAGGAAGGGGTTACAGTGAGGCAGCCTTTGACTCTAGCAAGCAATTAGCCTACTCTGTTCCTGTTCTTCTCGCATGCTGTTGGATCCTGCAGTCGTAGCTCTCCAAGTGTGAAACCTGCTGGCTGTGGAGAGCTGCCACAGGTCAGACGTGTTAGGATCAAATTTTCCTTGTCACGCCTCATGAACACGATCAGCACACTCTCATCTTTCAGTCTGTCTTGCTCTATTTGCTGCAGAAGGTCTCGAGGTCTTCATGCCAAAATGATTTTGTGTCCATCTCTTTAAATAATTTTATTATGGACAGCGTTAGACCTACAACGACAGAAGTCCTTTAGAGTGCTCCAGCTCTGTCGCTTTGTCAGACACCTTTTTGTATTGCAGGGGGAAAACCACTGGGTTTTGTTCAACGACCACCTGGGGCTGCAGCAGCTCTGTTACAGTCATATTTTTTTAGCTGCTTAGTGTTTAGTATGACGACAATGTACAAATTTTGTGAGTATTGCACTGAATTTTTGGTGTGAGCATAATTCTTCTGGGTTTAGGGACTAACTTATTCACATTGTACTCTCTTCAGTGGAAGCAGAGTTAAGGTACCAGATCACAGTTAAGCTAGAGAGGAGGTTTAGTTGGGAGCTGGGTTTGAATTTTTATTATTTATAATAAAAAAAAATATTTTAAATCCTCCTGATTTATGGAACAATGAGGTAAAATTTAGTTTAGTCCCTCTTCTCCAACTTCGATTTTTTTTTTTTTTTTAAAATTACCCTGGTTTGATTTGTGCAGTTTACATTTCCAGGTGAGCTGAAGAAGAGGAAAAAAATGTTGCTATTCACAGTAGCATTAGATGGCTACTGTTAAAGAAAACAGGTTCCCCAAATCCCTTCACAAGTCAGGATTATTATGAGGGTGTATGTTTTGATACTTGGTGGAGAATCTTTGATGCTTTCAAATCCCAGATTGATAGTTAAGCACGGCATAGATTTTAGAATTACAATCATTTCTGTGGAGGGTTCTGGTGATTCAACCTTCTTGACTGCCAGAGGAGAAGGCAGTCTGAGAACAAGAACATTTTATTCTCTTTATGGTTTTGGGATCTCTGCTTTTCTTCTGTATCCACATGGTCCTTCTGGTGATCTAGGTTAATCTGATGGTTTCTGTGTAAGCTAAAACTAAGCAATAGGGGTTAGTTTGTCACTGTTACTGTTAGAACAGCACACAGGGAGCATGTCTAGGTTCATGGTGCTCATCTTGCTGTGGCCTTTCCAGGAGCATGTGTAAGACTGTCTGTTCCCAAACCACTGCTGTTCTTTCCAAGCTTTCTTTGCTCTTGGTGTTTCCCACTGCTGCAAATCTCCCTGTCTGTACCTGATTACATGTCACTTGGAAGTAATTTGCCTTACAGCTTGGAAGCTGATGCTCTAGTTTTTGTCTTATGTCTGTTCTCATTATTCTTGTTACCTTTTCTCTTTGGAGAAGTAAATGAATAGTAGAAGGTGGAGATGATGCAAGTGGGAGGCTTTGCTGAAGGACTTTCTGTTTTGGAGA
Source organism: Eubucco bourcierii (assembly GCA_013396675.1). Lineage (NCBI taxonomy): Eukaryota > Metazoa > Chordata > Aves > Piciformes > Ramphastidae > Eubucco > Eubucco bourcierii. Next base: position 653,369 of record VWZE01022899.1, on the reverse strand, counting down.
AGTGTGGAGATACTCCAAAATGTTGTGGAAAGCTGCCTAACTCTCCTGTGCAACTTTCCAGAGATGACTGTGAGCACAGCTTCCTGAGATTGTCAGATCAACTCCCCAGGCCTTCTCCTCTTCTGTTTGGGGAAATAAAGCAGGAAAAGGCAGCTACACACTGAGCCCTGGTGGACAGGTCCCTGCTTTGTGCTCTGCTGGTCAGAAGGGAGTGAGCAGAGGGGCATGGGGCCTCTCTTTGCTTATGCTGGTTGCCTTTTCCCCATCTGCTGCTCACACGTGATGTCAGGTGTGACTGCTGAGAATTGTGGCAGAGCTGGCTAGTTCTCATCCCTCTCTGGTAGCCATTCTTCCATCCTCCTGTCTTTTAATCTTATGAAGCCAGGCAGTGGACCAGCTTGAGGAACTACAATAGGGTTTGGAAACAGTTCGTTCAACCCAGTGGGGTCGAGATCACCCCCTCTTGCCTCTCAGCTGTTGTCAGTGAGGGATTTAAGCTTTCTAGAGAAATGACAAGGAGAACTTGGCATAAGACTTCCTTGAAACTGTTTATTTAAATCTGTGCTTCCTCAACTGGCAGTGTTCAGCTTCGCTCAGTGTGATGTTCTCAGATACACAATTTACATTAGGTCCAAACTCTAATTCTCTTGGATTTTTTGTTGTTTAAAAGTTGTAAAGATGATGCAAAACCCAGATCTTCAGCCTATTTATCTGAAAGTGATAGTGTTACCTGCTCTGAAAACTGCTTGTTTTGATTTCTTCTATTCTGTTTTGGAGCTGTGATGTCAAAATGCTGCGTATTGGAGCAGCCCAAAGCAGTAGGGTCTGGAGTTGTTCCTTATCTTCATTGCTTCGACAGTGTTCATGACCGTAGTCATAACATTTAGTTGAAAATTCTACTTTATGGCCACAGTCTTCTATAGATTGTTTTTTGTTTGTCTTAATAGTCATTAAAATGGAAAAAAACTTGAGTTGCTGATGATTTACCTCTTCATGATTGTAGGTGATATTGAAAAGGGAATGCTACACATCTGTGGATATGAGAGCAGTGGCTTAAGGAATGTATCTATTTTTTATTATTTTTAAATAGGTGCATTTGCAATCAGGCTACTAGGGTGATGGGTAAGTCCTGCTTCCATTGAAGCCAGCAGCTTTCACAGGTTTCTGTCTTTCTCTGGCTTTACTGTGTTCACCTTAAGTTAGGTACAAGCTTAATAGCTCACCTCAGACATTTCTTCCCAAAGAAACTCCAGAAGCACATGTTCCCAGCCTTCTGTAAGGCTTCTCACTACAGCAGCTTGGAATTAGCAGAATAATTTTGCTTTCTTGGCAAACTGAGGAATGTACCACAAGAAACTTGGGCTGATTGAATTGGTGGCTTTCTGAGAACTTTGCACCTTGTCTTACCCTGACAAGTCCAACCTTAACCATCTCAGAACTTTGATTTATGTCCTGTGCCATTTATCAGTCTTGGTCACCAGCACTTTTTGAGTTTATAAAAAAATCAGGATTCTCTCTCTTTTTTTCCTTTTTGCAGCTATCACTTTATAGTATATTTTTTTTTCCTAAAACAGTAGCAAATTTGCCAATCAAGTTGCTGAGTTCTGTCAAATGGAAGGTCCTTATTTCTCTTCATTAGCAATACTCTAATCAGAGGTGCAAAAAATAAGATGCATTTAATGCCTGTACTCTGTGCTGTTAGAAAACCTATCAGGAGCAACTCCTGCAGAAATCAAGGGGCTGGAGCTCTAAATCCTCTCTGCTTGTTTGCCAGATGAGCTTTAATGAGGAAAATATTTGTCTAGCGTGTAAAGTGCTTGTTAGAGGCTAAATCAGAATCACCTCAAACCCATTGCTTTACCTTTTTTAACTGTATAAAATAACCAATTTAAAAGATATTGCTGCACAAGTGTAGGGTGGTGGTTTTGTTTTTTTTTTTTCCCACAGAATTAGGCTGTTTCCAATATAGATGGGGAAAATAAGTTTCCTTTTATTTTTTATGAAAGATATGCAAAGATGACTGCTGTCTATATTTTAATATCCTTTGGTGTCTGAAGTATCTTTGATGTGTCTGTTGGTCCAACTCATCTACTTCAAACAGCAAATTGTAATTGCTAATCATATGGGCCCGAAAAGGGGTGTTGGGAGTTGATCCCGTTCAGCAGGCTGGAGGGAAACTTGTGATGGTGTCATTTTAGCTTAAAAAAGGGCAAGTGTTGCTTCCACCACCACTTTTGAACAATTAAGTAGTTGAGCCTTGTTTAAGTATTTCTGTGAAACAACTGTGGCTGTTTGAGCACTGCAAAAATCCTTCTACCTCTTGTGCGACACTCTTCAAGTTCTCCTTCGCAGATCTCTTTGGGCTGTGCTTTGATAATCACAGGGCATCAGCACGTCTTAACTCGTGGCATCCCTCTGCTTTTCCTGGTTTCTTTTGGTTTTCTGTCAGTTCTTTTTTTGTGTTGGTCTTTTTTTCCTTCTTTGTGGAACACCAGGATGCCTTGTGGCTGGGACTCAACTCCCTTCACCCACCTAAAGTAGCTTCAGGCAAACCCTGCGCACCGAGACGCTGTTTGTGTTTAGCAAAAGGTACAAAATAAAAACCAAACCAAACAGCTCTTCAGTTTTGTGTTACTTGTGTGTGAAAGCCTCAGAAGTAGGAGAACTCTGTAATCAATCATGGCCAGTGTAATTTTCTAGTATTTTTATGTATGTGATCTACTCCTTTTATTTAAATAAAACCTGTTGTCTGTATGTCCCTAATCAACAGTTACGGCTTCGGTTCTACTTACACTCTTTTACCAGCTGCTCTTCTCCATGTGCAATGATTTAAGGTTTGTATATTCTGCCTTGAAAAGATGTGTTTTGTGTTCTGCTTTAAGGCAGTTACAGAAATTAAAAGTCCTTCATGTTTTGTGAGACTTGGTTTCATTGCTTTGGCAAATCCTGTGGGAGAAGGAGGGGCAGTTTCAGTTAGCGTTTGTTGTGTTTGGATCTGAGGGGGAATGTCTTTTGGTCTGGGTACAAGGTCACACTGAAATGTCATAGAATCATTAAGCTTGGAAAAGACCTTCAAGATAGCTGGGTTACAGTTGGACTCTACCATGACCACTAAATTGTATCCTGAAGCACTACAACTACACAACTCTTGAACACTTCTGGGGATGATGACTCCTCCAAGTCCCTGGGCAGCTTGTCCAATGCCTGACTGCTCTTACTAAAGGTTTTCATAATGTCCAATCTAAACCTCCCCTGGCACAACTTCAACCCCTTTCCTCTCGTCCTATCACTAGTTACTTGGGAGAAGACACCAACACCAGCCTCACTACAGCCTCCTTTCAGGTAGGTGTGAGGAACAATTAGATGTCCCCTTAACCTTCTCTGTACTAAACAACCCCAGATCCCTCAGCTGAAGCCCTCCAAACCCCTCACCAACCTCACTGCTCTTCTCTGGATATGCTCCAGGACCTCAATGTTTTTTCTGTTTGCAGTGCCCAGAACAGAACCCAGTTCTCAGGCTGTGGCCTCACCTCAGCTGATTTTCACCACCCCTTCCCTACTGGGCCTGTGTCATGGGTGCACTGTTAATCTGTTCACTGAAAGTATGAATTTTGAGTCTTTGCTAAGTCAGGCTTGGAGCACCACCATCCCAAATTCACGAGTGCCAAAACCCATAAAAGTTCTCTGAAAGGGTTAATAAATTAATGTCTAATGGCAGCATAAGAAAATGCTGCTCAGTTCTGTGAAGGATTGGGGGCATTACTGGGAAGCACAAGCAGATTTGGGATCAACAGCACCTGGCTGCTTTGGAAGAGGTCAACATCCATCCTGGGCAGTGGATGGCAGCAGCATGTCCCAAGTAATCCCTCTGATCTTCCCTGATACAGCAGGAGCCAGAGGGATCTGGTGGGGTTTGGTCCTCACTGTTGACAGCTGGAGTAGGTCCAGCTGGCAGTAATGGAAATGGTCAGCGGGTCAGAAAAAAATAAGTGGTGTTTAGGCTGAAGATGAGTGGAGACAGTGATCTTCAAAACCTCTCCAGGCATCTTGCCAGAATGGAAGGGCACCTATGCCTTTCCTGTGCAGGGCACAGAGGGTTATATTGTACAGGGGAATTTAGAATTTGGGAATTTAGATTAGGTAAGAAAAGATTCAATGTTGAAAGCCATGAGACAAAAAGAAAAATAAAAATGTAGGAGCCTCTGTAAGGTTTTGGGTTTTTTTTTTTAGAAGCTTTTAATACCAAGCCAGGCAAGCGTGTGTCACCTTGGCCTTTTTGATGAGTACTGCCAGGCATAGGTAACATTTCTCTTTTTTTCAGGGAATTTCAGCTCCCTCACCTTAGGAACGCTTTAGGGAACTGCTCTCTTGAGCTGTCTGGATCCAGCAATCAGTTGCCAGCAGTTATTGAGCTGCTCATCATGACAGTAATAAAAATGAACCTGTCATGACCTGGTAATTCTAGTACATACAGCTGGCCACTCCTGTACACTAAAAAAACCCACCCTGGGAGGCTCATGAAGAGTTGTTTCTGAGCTCTTCTTGAGAACAGCAAGGTGTTGAAGGAAAGACAGTGTCTGCTCATTTAATCCCATAAGGATCCATCTCATGCCTTTGGCATTTTCTCTGCTCCACAGCTTGGTGGATCTCATTGAGCAGGGAAGTGTCAGCAAGGTACCTTTGTGGTGGGGATGATGAGGAACATTTAATTTGCTTTGGTTAGCTCCAAATGGGACAGATTTATTCCCGGTTTCAAACCTGAAAGTGCAAAGCAGGACTTTCTGGGAAAGAATTCATTTTTGTGCTCAGTTTGTGCAGTAGGAGAAAGTACCCTAGAAATGAAATCCCACTGCTTCAAAGATCTGATGAGTTTTGTTACTGGCACCCCCTGGGAAGCCTTTCCATGTCTTTGGAAGGTCTTTGCAACTCCATTGGTAGATATCTGCTTCTCTACCTGCAGTTAAAACTTGAAATCATCTTCAATAGGTAGAGAAGAACATTAAACTTTAAACCATATTCAGTAGGCAAGAACCTAACAGAATTACCAGGATCTTGAAAAGGGGAGGTGAGTTTCACAAAGATGTCCCTAAACACCAGATGAAGCTACCTGACCAATGCACAGCCAGCTCAGATGTCACCTGAGACCTAAGGAACTATTTTCCCCTCAATACTGTAACTTTATGGCTGGATTTTGCCCACTCTGAGTAAGTTTTGGTGATGTTCTGACTCAAAAGGAGTGGGGAACACAAAGCAGCAGCATGGCACCTTTCTGCAGTGTCTCAGATTTGGTCACTGGTGGCCAGCACATTTCTTACAGTTAGATTTGAGAGAAGGCTCCTACCATCTGCCTCATGAGAGAGCCACCAGTGAGCACTGCCCTTCCCCCTGTGGAGGTGATGGTGTATCTTACCTGTGCTGTGGCTTTTCCATCACTGGGGCAGTTGACAGCAGGTGACAGCCCTACTCTCAGCAGGTCACTGCATAGGAGGAGACATGACCTGCTTCTATACCAGACTATTGCTCAGCTTCTTGCTTGTAGAGAAACAAGCCCTAGGATAGCTTCAGTGTCTCCATCCTTGTCCTTGATGCTCCCATTGTATTAAGGTAACTGTTCTCCTGTTCTTACTGCTTTTCATTCTTGCTACTTTTCCTCTGGAGCTCTGCTTTCAGGGAGACTGCACTGGCACTCATATTGTGCTGGATCTAGTCAACTTTTTTATGTTTCAGTAGTCACATACTTCATGAACCTAATGTGAGATTTGGAAGCTTCAAGAGCTGAGATTCTGTGTGTGTGCAAAGCTGAAAGAACTGTTCCTCTGGTCTACTAATCAGACACTGCAGCCGTTGTGGTTCTCTCTCTTTGGTCAATCCTTGCTTCCAAAATCCCAAACAAAACTCTTATTTTGCTTCTCTACTGATGTTTCTGTGCCCTGAAAGGTGAGAAAGCTCAACATACTGCTGTATTTTCAGCTGATCCACACCTTCAGCCTCTCAAGTATGTTGTCTGCTTTGTTTACTGCCCAAAATAAACCTATATTGCAGTTCACTCCTGATAGCCATGCAGAGGTGAAGTGATTGTGGGGGGAGCTTGCTGGGCTCTGCTCCAGCTCCTCTGTCATTAGCGAAAGTGACTTTCAAATACTCTGATTGCTAAGGAGGGTTGGTGTGAGCTCTGTGTTCAGGAAAAGCCCTCAAACCAAAAACATTTTCCTGACAAACAGATAAAATATGGGCTTGAGCCTCTGAGGAGGGCAACTGGTGCTGGTTTTGTAGATGCTTCAGATTCACGCTGCAAAAATTTGAGAGAGAGATATTAAGGTTAAGACAAGGAGAAAGAGACTTTGGTTTATTAACTTGCCATTTATTCACCATTGTATCAGCTCTTGCCTGGGAGGTTATAAATAACTCCACTATTGATCTGATGCCTCTGGGAAAGAATTCTTTTCTAGTGTGATAAGTTGGCAGCTGCCTGTCAGTGAGTCCTCACATCCCATTTATCACTTGGCTTTAGGATGGACTCTTGAGGAGTGGTTCTGGCCCACACTGTCACCACAGTCTGTCCCCCTCACTACTAAACACGCATATCTTTGATGGTTTTTTCCTCCCCCTTGTTGCTGCACTGTCCCAGCAAGTCCCTAAAATGATGCCCTTTCTCCCCTCTCCTGCAGGAAACTTTATCTCCCCGGTAAACGACACCCGGAGCTATTTTGGAGCTGGGCTGCAGAGGGAAAGGAAAGCACGTCAGCAATTTGACTGGAGGAGAACAACCCAGAGGAGGGGTGGGGAGCTGGGGGGCTGGCACAGCCTAACCTCAAGCAGCAAAGCCACTGCCAGGGGACTTGGGGGGACCTTCTGCTGCACGTCCCTGCCATCGCTGGGGTTTCTGTTTTATTTTCCTGGAGGGGAAAGGGGGGTAGGGGGAACCAAACCAAACATGGTCTCCCCATGTTCTCTGCTCCCTTTTTCCCCCTTCCCCCTTCTGTCATCTCAATAGGAGTCAGCTTTTTCTTACCCTGCCCAGAGCTCGGTTTCTCCTCAGACTCCGACAAGATCCCAGGTAAGACCTAATCCTTCAGCTAAAGAAAAGTGGATTTGGAGATGCTAATAACCAGCAGAAAGTGGAGAAGGTTTGTAGTAGCTGAGGGAAGAGTGAGATGATTTCTGTCTTGGCATTACTGTGCTTGGAGGATGTCTTGCTTTCTGAAATGTGTTTGGAGATGGATCTGAGGGTACAGGTAGTAAATCCATCCTTCTTCTGGTCTGACCTAAATATGGGTTGTTTAACTTAACTACTCTTTAAAAAAAGCAAAGATTGACCTCCAGAAGAGGGAAGAAAATCAGGTTGAAAGCTGTACGTGATGCATTTTGTCCCCAGACTGAAGATAGCAGTGTGCATGGAGAGCCTGGGGGAGAAGTTATGATTGTTGTGGAGAGGTGGCAGCAAGGACTGTTTGAAAGGTTTTATTTGCAGGACGCAATCTTAGTGCTGCTTTTTTCCCTCTAAGCTTCTCTCCTGCATTGATACAGGTTCTCACCACAACCCCCCACCCTCCTCATGTTTCTACAAATGGCTCTGGGGAGAGATGGAGCTCGACAGCTGAGGCTATTTTCAGCCCTACAGCTCAATGGGGTGGAGTGGCTGTAATGACAATGACGTCCACTTGTTAAAATACAAGGGCTTAGGTTGGAGCCTCGCTGCTAATTGTCACCAGGGGAATTCTTCGTCCCTGTGGGAGCTGTGATCCTGCAACACCCTGGTGTAGGAAATCACACGTGCTACAGCTGGAGGCAGCTTCCAGCTTAATGTAAGGGAGTTTGTTCTTCTGACAATGCAAAGGAGTTGGGATTATGTGGTTCAGTGCTGGTAGGAGCTGCTTGTATTTAGGCAAGGGGAGAAAGCACAGAGCACTGGTGAGGTCACACCTCAAATCCTGGGGTCAGTTTTGGGCCCCTTACTCCACGAAGGAGATTGAGGTGCTGGAGCATGTTCAAAGATTGATGAGGAAACCAGTTAACGGTCTGGAGCAGAAGGCATGCTAGGAGTGGCTGAGGGAATTGGGGTTGTCCAGCCTGGTGAGAAGAACTTATGTGAGTGGAAGATGATCTGAGTGCTTGCCTGCTGGTGGGCACAAACCATGCGACCCGTAGTTTCTTGTTGGAATTTTCTGATGGTTTGTTTGACACCTATTTTGTTGGAATACTTGAAAATATTCAGGTTATTGATGAAGGATTGATACTGGGAGGGTGAGGTGGTGCAGGTCCCTTCCTAAACAATTTTTATGTGGTTAGCCCTACCCTGAAGGTCAGAAAGGTAAGATTGTCTTGCTTTGAGTTCAGTCATGTTTTGGTTGAGGGCTGCTCCCTGAGTTTAACACCATGTCAGCCTTAACATCTCTGGACTTTGGCTTGTTGGAGATGACAAGAAATACAAATCAACCTTACTCTGAATTGGTTTAGAAGCTGATTGCAATAAGGGTAGTTTAGTGCAGAATCATAGAATGGTTTGGGTTGGAAGGCATCTTAAAAATCATCTAGTTTCAATCTCCCTGCCTTTGGCAGGGACACCTGCCACTAGACCAGGTTGCTCAAGGCCCTGACCAACCTGGCCTCCTGGTATGTGGAGTCTTCTCTGTCCAACATCTCCTGCATCACAAGGAGACCAGTCCTCCAAACCACCATGGGAAGCTCTTCCATCTGCTCATCAAATGACCTTTAAACATGCCAGAATCTGTTGTCCCTCAGTGAAGTGGAATTTTGAGTAGCCCAAGCTGAGCTCCAAGTCCAGCTCCTTGGTGACAGATACCCTTCCTGCTCTGATGAAATGGGTGTCAGATAAATTCTGCCATTTCAGATTAGTGCAGCAAAGCAAATCTCTGCTTACACCTGATTTGGAGATGCAGTGAGCCTGTAGCACTGGGTGTACTGGTGTGCATTTCACCCCTGAAGCACCCTGCCTGGTGCTATGGCTTGTAGATGTCCATCAGTGCTGATCTGCTGTAACTAAGCTTGCAGCTGACACTAAATAATCTGTGCTATTTCAAAGTTGTCCATTCCTTGGGAGGTTGTTAGAAGTACCAGGGCTGCTGTTTTCCCTCAGCAGAACTTTAAACATCAAAGGAAATCTGCATTGCCCATCTGGTGACCCATCAACTTCCTTTCCCACCCACAGATGCCATTTCCTGGTGTTTTTAGATGGAGCAGCCCATGCAGATAGTCATGTAAACTACACTGGTACCTTGATTTTAATCTAGGGCTTCTGTTTCAGTGGTATTCTTTGAAAGCTTGGGAACCAGAGATGGGAGGTTCCCTGTCTGTTTTACCTTTCCCATCAGGAGAGAAAGGAGTACAAGGCTTAGCAATTGGCATTGCTGAAAAAGTCTAGGAAATCTGAACTCTAAAGGCAAGGAAAAGACCCCAGATGATGTCTGCTGCTTCCTCAAATAAAGGGTAAAAGAGGGTTGAGGATGCGAGCAAGTAGGCATGGAAATAGGTCTTAATGAGGCATTGGAGAGAACCTCCATGCTCCTGGTCTATATTTTCTTCAGTGTTTTTTATATGGACTTTAGTGGTCTGTTAGGTTTAGGGTTCTGCCCATGCAAATGTTGTACATTGTTGAAGTCTGCAGTCATGCAGGTGTGCTGCTTGTGGCCACCTTTGTCTTGGGAATATGTTACTAGATGGATGTTGTGGTGCTTTTCTCTCTTTGCACAGAGGTGTGGTGGACAGGCTTTCCCTTCAGACCATTGAATTGAAAGGCTTGGATAGGGAACAGCCTTCCATTTCTGTCCTCCCTCAAGCCAAACAGCATCACCACAGGCTGCTGACTGCTTGGGGTGCAATATGCCATGGTGTGGGACCTCTATCTTCCCAGAGGGTGTGAAGGTTTTCCATATGCAGCTTAGCATTTGTAAAGCAACATGAAAGAAGGGCAATGAAGCTGGTGAAGGGTCTAGAGCATGAGTCTTGTGAGGAGTGTCTGAGGGAGCTGGGGTTGATAGTCAGGAGAAGAGGAGGTGGAAGGGAGACCTTCTGGCTCTCCTACAGTTCCCTGAGAGGAAATTGGAGCCAGGTGGGAGTCAGTCTCTTCTCCCTAGTAACAAGTGATGGAACAAGAGGAAATGGCCTGAAGTTGTGTCTGAAGAGGTTTATGTCCCATATTTGGAAAAAAAATTATTCCTGTAAAGGATTTTCCAGGCCTGAAACAGACTACCCAGAGCAGTGGTTCAGTTCCCACCCCTGGAGGGGTTGAAAAACTATGTAGATATGATGCTGAGGGACATAATATAGTGGTAGGCAGTGCTAGGTTAAAGGTTGGGCTTCCATGATCTTACAGGTCTTTTCCAACCTAAATGACCCAATGATTCTATGAAACCAACCCACCAGGTCTTTTCCAACCTAAATGACTCAACGATTCTATGAAACCAACCCACCAGCCAGCACAACGTGGTGGGTCACAGGGGCTCAAGAGAGTGATGGCAGCACCATCAGACTCTCTCTCAAAATTCTCCATTTCCTAATGACTCTCCTGATGAGCACCACTTCATATTACTCTGGCATGAACTGGTGTAGTCTGTGGTTGTTCCCATGTTAAGGGACTTACTTGCAGGTGTAGGGCAGAGATTGAAAGTGATGAGGATGGGAGCGAGTAGGAGTTCTTGACCAGCTGCATGGATCCCGGAAAACAATCATATTTCTTTATATTATCTGTCATTAACAGAAAAGTTGTGCCTCTTTTCCCTAAAACATAGACCAGTGAAAAGTTATAGAATCAGAATCATTTTGGTTGGAAAAGACCTTTAAGCTCATGGAGTCCATCTTCCAACTCTATCAAGTCTGGTCCTGGACCATGTCCCTTGGCATCACATCTCTGTGTCTTTTCAACACCTCCAGGGACAGGAATTCAACCATCTCCCTGGGGATCCCGTTCCAGTCTTTGAGAACCATGAAGGAGTTCCTTCTGATGTTCAACCTAAACCTCCCTTGGTACAACCTGAAGCCGTTTTCTCTCATCCTATCATTTGTTGCTAGGTAGAAGAAGCAAACTCCTCAATATCTGAATGAAAAAAAAAGACACAAATAAAGTTCCAAGTGGCTTTGCTGTGCTCAGAAATACCCAGATGGGAACGTGATCTCTGCTGCAGGTGATTAATCACAGAAGGATTAGAAGAAGAAATATGACACTGGTAGATGTCTGAGATTAATTGGAAAGGACATCTGCATTGACTAAGTTTATTCATGCTTTGTGGCTGGTCCTATCACTTCCAAAGGAGCTGTTCTGGCACTTGCAGAGTTACTGATTTTTTAAAAGTTTGAATGTACTTATTAAAAACATGAATTATTCTGATTATTTGCTAAACTGATGAACAAGTTATGTTTCCTACAAGTATTATATCCTACCCATTCAGGAGGTTCACAAGGCTCTCCTCTCTGAAATCTGTTTGTCACCTTAATCTCATGGGATGCTCTTTATCCCATTTGAAGTTACAGAATTTGTGCAGCCTGTCTAAACTGCTCGATCTGTCTTAGATACAGGAGTAGGGAAGTGATCACGTCCTGGTACTGGGCACTGGTGAGGTCACATCTCAAACACTTGGGTCAGTTTTGGCCCCCTTGCTCCAAGTATATTGAGATACTGGGACATGCCTAGAGAAGGACAACAAAGCTGGTGAAGGGTCTGGAGAGGAGCAGCTGAGGGAACTGGGGGTGTTGAACCTGAAGAAAAGGAGGCAGAGGGGAGACCACCTGGCCCTCTGCAACTCCCTGAAAGGAGTCTGGAGCCAGGTGGGGATTGGCCTCTTCTCCCAAGGAACAGGTGGTAGAACAAGAGGAAATTACTTGAAATTTAGGTTGGAGATTAGGAAAAATATCTTTCTCAAAAGAGTGGTCAGGCATTGGAACAGGCTGCCCTGTGCCAGGGAGGTGATGGGGTCACCTCCATCTGAACAAGGAGGTGATAGAGTCACTATCCCTATCTTGAACCTATCTATTCAAGAAATGTGTGGACATAGCACTTTGGGACATGGTTTAAGGGCCATGAAGGTGTTTGGCTTGATGATTTGAGAGGGCTTTTCCAACAGAAACAATATTATGATTCTATGATCGCAGCTCACCCTTCCCACAGGTTACACCTGTGGCTGGATATTGTGTTCTCAACACCCATCAGAAAAGAGTTTTACCCTCTTTTTCAGATGGGGACTGAAGATAGAAGAGTTTGAATGACTTTCTTACGATGATAAAAGGAAGGCAGAGGCAGAGCAAGGAATAAATCCTCTTTAATTTCCCAACCTTTCTAGAAATAACAACAACACTGATGGTGTGATAGGACAACAGCAAATGGCCTTCAGTTGCACAAAAGGAGATTTAAACTTCAGTATTAGAAGAACCCTCTTCACTGAATGAGTTCTCAAACACTGACTCAGGCTGCCCAGGGAGATGGTTGAATTCCCATTTCTGGAGGTGTTGAAAAGACACAGAGATCTGGTGCTGAGGGACATGGTTTAGCACCAAACTTGAGTTAGGTAATGATTGGACTCCATGATCTTAGAGGTCTTTTCCAAATGCGTTGATTCTATGGTCACATATTCTTTTCACTGACCTCTGGATTTCTTTCTGACATCCTGCTCATTCACAACAGCATAAGGGGTACTGTTTGAGGCATGTAGTAAAAGCTGGCAGAGAGAAGGGTGTGGTGTAGATTGCAGCCTGGAACATGAGGTATTCACCTTGCACTAGGAGGCTATGCTGCATCAGTGCAGGGCAGCTCTGTAGTGCCGAAGCTGAGAGACCACTGTGTTTGTTCTGCATGAGCTGCCCAAAGAGTTGTGTTTTTCCCAGTGACTCCTCTGGAGAAATCAGTTACCTTCTCCATCAGCAGTTTATTGTGCTTAAGACTAAGTAATCTGCAAGACCTAACATGCTCCAAGACCACTTCACCTATCAGTGGTCTCATCAGAGATCTTCACTGAGCTTATCAATGGTTATGAGGATCTTGTCAATGGTGATCAATATCTAAAGTGCAGAGGGAAAGAGGATGGGGCTAGACTCTTGTCAGTGGTGCCCAGAGACAGGACCAGGGGCAATGGGCACAAACTGGGACCCAGGAGGTTTCATCTGAACATGAGAAAATAATTCCTTCCTGTGAGGGTGCCAGAGCCTTGGCAGAGGGGTTGTGGAGTCTCTTTGGAGAGATGGTGCTGTGGACATGGGTGCTGTGGGTCACCCTGCTTTAGCAGAGGGATTAGACTGGATGATCCCCAGAGGTCCCTTCCAACCTCCACTGTTCTGTGATAACAATAAGGACAGTGCAGATGTGCCCAGGCTGTTCTAGATGATAGATGTCCTGATACCACAGAAGAATACCAGTTCTGTGCCTGCACCATCTGATCTACTCTCTACATTTTTTTCCTCTCTCACCCTTTAGCAACCCAAGATGGATTACAGCTCGTTCAGTGGAGTCCCCAGGTTCTTGACCCGGCCTAAGGCATTTATGGTGTCTGTGGGGAAGGATGCCACTTTGAGCTGCCAGATCGTTGGAAACCCCATCCCAATTGTGAGCTGGGAAAAGGATAAACTTCCAGTGCAGTCTGGGGGAAGGTTTAAAACCACAGAAGATGGAGATCTCTATAGGCTAACAATCTACGATCTGAGCCTGGAGGACAGTGGCCAATACATCTGCCGGGCCAAGAACACCATTGGGGAAGCTTTTGCAGCTGTCAGCATCAAAGTCGGAGAGGAGACCACAGTAACTGAGTCAGCCCCGTACTTCATCCAGAAACCCTCCTCCATCAAAGTAACACTGGGAGAAGATGCCATGTTCAAATGCAAAGTCCAGGGCAGCCCTCCCCTCTCTGTGAACTGGGAGAAGGATGGGAGGTACCTGCGGAACCGAGCTGATGCTGGACGCTTCCAGATCGAGTCAGCTGGCGAGTCAAATGCTCTCACCATCCAGTGTGCCCGGCTAGGGGACAGTGGCACCTACACCTGCCGGGCCGAGAATCTCATTGGCACTGCCAGCGCTTCAGCCGCGCTGGTGGTGGAGACACAGGGCTCTGCCAACCCGGGCAGCAGCAGCCACTTTGACACCAGCTGCGGCAAGACGGCATCCTTGTTGTCTCACCTGCAAAAGAGGCGCGAGGAGATCAGGAAGATGGACGTCTCCCATGGGACTCTTGACTCGATGTCTACCCAGGCTTTCTCCCTGGCAGAAGGATTGTCTGGCATCAGCTACAGCCTCTCCCGGGACTACGAGAGGGCAGCGGGACTGGCTGCTAAGGGGTCCCGCAACGCCACCTTGGGGGCCTTGACTCGCACCTGCAGCGTGACGGAGGGGAAGCACGCCAAGCTCAGCTGCTACGTGACGGGCGAGCCCAAGCCGGAGATTGTCTGGAAGAAGGACAATGAGGTCATTGTGGAAGGGCGGCGGCACGTCATCTATGAGGACGACCAGGAGAACTTTGTGCTGAAGATCCTCTTCTGCAAGCAGGTAGACAATGGGCTCTACACCTGCACTGCCTCCAACCTGGCAGGCCAGACATACAGCTCTGTGCTCGTCACCGTCAAAGGTGGGTGCCAATGGTTTGTGCTGGGCTGGACAGGGGCTTGTTGCGACAAGATGGGAGGGAATGGATTTAAGCTTAAGGAGGCTAGATTTAGACTGGATCTTAAGAAGAAACTCTTTACAGTGAAGTTTGTGAGACATTGGAACAGGTTGCCCAGGGAGGTTGTATCTAGAGATGTTCCAAGCCAAGGTGGATGACGCCTTGAACAACCTGTTGTAGTGGAAGGTGTCCCTGCCTGCAACAGAGGGGATTGGAACTAGATGATCTTTAAGGTCCTTTCCAACCCGAACCAGTCTATGATTCTATAAGGTATTTGCAAAGAGATGGCCAAGGCACTTCTGAGTTGATATGGGAGCATGAACAAAATGTCTGCCACCAAACTGCTGCAAAGGAGCGTGGGTTAGATGTGAATAAAGTCCTCTGTCTCTAAAAGGGTTTAAGCACTGGAAATGTTGGCCTAGGAGTAGTCCTATCACCAGTCAGGAATGGATGAAGTAGAACTGGCTAGTTGTGGGGCAGCTAGAATGAAACAGATCTCTAGAGCTTCCATCTCTTCTTCTTTCTTATCAGTCCAAGAGATCCATTACCATCTTCTGGATAGGTGACTGCTAAAGCTCATCTTATCCTCTAGACTTTCATCACATCTAGGTTTATGTTCATCACAGGGTTTAGTCAAACTGGCACACATGTTCCACCTAAGCACTAGTAGAGGAAACTCTTCCTTACAAGCTAAGCACATCCCTTGGGGACCTACTCTAACTCTAATGACAGCCCATCTCAGTTTTCCCATTCAGTGACCCACTAGTAGCCTTGTTCTTGCCAGGCTTTTCAGCCTTCTCCCAGCTTATGTGGCTGGATAGCCTGTAGTCCTTATACGGCCCCAGAACTCTACCAGGTCCAGCATGCTGCTGTTTGCTGCAGGGTCCCTCCACACTGGTGGAGGTCAGACCACATTCCTCAGAATGATGACAAAAATGTGACATGCATTTTCACAGAGGATGGTCTAAACTTTCAAGCTGCTCACTAGTTTGGCAAGGTTACAGCAGATGGTTTGCACCTCTAAGTTAACTCTCAGATAGAGAAGTCTTTGCCGGTTAAGTGTTGAAATAGTTGTTTTTGGCAGCAAAATAACTAAGAACACCAAATGAGTAGGAAAGATCTGCATTTCATACTTGGCTTTAAGACTCTCAGCTCCAGTTTTCTGGTTTCTCTTTCCTGGACCTCTCTTTTCACACTCACCATCTTTCCCATCAGTGACTCAATCCCCACATCCATCAGTGACACTTGATCCATGGAATTCACTGGCACTTGTCCCACTCATTGCTATCCCTTGGAGGTGCTGAGTGGTGCTGGGAAGGGCATTTGTCCTCTTCCATAAAACTGTGATTACCTCATGAGTTGGGACTTGGAGCCGAAGACCAAGTCTGGCCCTTGGGTGGTTGTTCACTTTGAGGATGGTTCAAACTCTGTTATTTGCCCAACACCTGTCTTGCAAAGACAAACACCCTCCCATCTGCCCACGTTTGTTTGATTATCCTGTTCCAAAGGACACGGGGAAAGCATGTGAAGCAGCAGGCCTGGGAACAGGCACCATGGGAAGAAGTTATTGATCAATGTCCATTGTCAAGAGACACCAGTGAGTCAGAGGGCTTAACTGGATGATTTGATTCTTTGTTATGCTACAGCATGTTGGGCTTTGTGACCAGGCCAAGGCTGCCATGGAAAATCTGGGTATGTTAGTTATAATTAGGCTCTGAATAATAACTCTCCTTTGTGTCACCAGAAGTCCTTTTTAGCCCTTCAAAGGCAGTTCAGAATGGTATAGCAGTGATTGGAGCTTTAAATTCTGTTCTTTATGTCACTGGTGATACAATTAACTCATCTGCCACTGGCTTCAGGGAGGTAGGTCATCTTGCCACACAACTTTCTCTTTGGTCAGTCATGCAGAAGGAGGTAGGTTGTCCAAGGAACCACTCTTGGTGAGAACCACCCTGCTGTCTTTCTGCAGGCAGCAGTGTATTTGTACAGCCTGCGATGCTGCGTCCCCAGCCTCTGTCTACAGTCTCAGGTAGCAGGAAAGACAAGATCCATCGATTTAAATCTGGCATCCCAGAATTTCAGCACAAGAATCTGAGTGAGACTCATAGAGTCATAGAAGGGCTTGAGTTGGAACTAACCTAAAATATCATCGAGTTCCAACCCCACTGCCTTGGACAGGGACACCTTCCACTAGACCATGTTGCTCAAAGCCTCATCTAGCCTTAAACAGTTACAGGCATGAGGTGTCCACAACTTCTCTGGGCACCTGTTTCAGTGTCTCAACAACTTCACAGTAGATAATTTTTCCTAATGTTCTATCTAAATCTACCCTGCTCTAGTTCAAAATCATTTCCCCCTGTACTTATCAACACATGCCCTTTTAAATAGTCCTTTTCCAGCTTTCCTGTAGGGTTCCTTCAGGTATTGAAAGGTTAGTCTAATGTGTCCCTGAAGACTTCTCCTCTCCAGGCTGAACAGCCCCAAATCCCTCAGCCCTTTCGTTTAAGGGAGGTGCTCCAGCCCTCTGATCATCTTTGTGGCCTTCCTCTGGATCCTTTCCAATAGATCCTTGTCCTTCTTGTGTTGAGGGCTCCGGAAATGGACACAATACTCCAGGTGGAGTCTCATAAGAGCAGAGTAGAGGGGCAAAATCACCTCCCTTGACCATACCTCTTTTGGTGAAGCTCAGATAATATCTATGTGCCTTTTAAAAATAGTAATAATAAAGACTGCCTAGCCCAGTGTCCTGCTGTGAAGTGGCTCTAGCTTCCTGTCAGGGCACAGAACTGGCTACAGGTCTAACCTCCTCTAGAAAGCCTCTTGTATTCTGTCAGTCTAGACCCTAGTCACAGGACCTTTGCTGGACACATTCCTCAAAGATCACTGAGCTAAAAAAAGAGATTTTGGAGCTCTTCGTGAATGAGATGTAATGGATCAGATGTGAATCTCAAAGGAAGAGCTACAGGGCACAATGTCCCTCTCACACCTAAGGAAAACCAGGAACTGGTTCTTCTGATTTGGAAACGTTCTGGATTCTAGTGTCTCGAGCAGGGATGAATTGCCAAACCACATGCTGAAACATGAGGTGTGAGAGAACTTAGGAAATACTGCCCAAGACCAAAACTATATGCCAGAGGAGCTTTAGGTTGGACATAAGGAACAATTTCTTCCCCAAAAGGGTTGTCAAGTCCTGGAACAGGTTGCCCAGGGCAGCAGCAGAATCACCATCCCTGGAAGTGTTTAAAAGCCATGTAGATGTGTACTGAGAGATAAGGTTTAGTGATGATGAGTTTCGTGGTTGGACTTAATGGCCTTAAAGGTTTCTTCCAACCAAAATGATTCTATAAATTTTTTTTTTCCTTTCACAAACAAAAGAGCAGAGGGGATAGGAGCAACACAAATAACCAACTTAAAATTCCTGAAGACTTTAGAGATGTCCTGAGACCATGTGTAAAGCTAGTGAGAGCAGTGCACAAACCTCCATCCTTGGGCCTGGGCCAAGCAATGTTCATCTCAGTCCCCGAATACAGTAATCAGATACTGTATGAAAAGGTTAAAGGTTGCAAGCCAAATAGGATAGAGACTGGAAAAAACAGACTGGTGCTGAGACCACTTTATTCCTCTGAGCTGAAGTGATTTTAGCTGACCACTGTTATGGCACTCACATTTGCGACTTGAACTAAAACATGAGAAATGTGGAGAAAGAAAGGAAATATGGAATGCAGAGAAACTAGGAAGACAAGCAGAAGCACAAGATGCTGGAAGCTTGTCCATGCATTTTAGCTAGCTCCCTTTGGAATGATTCTCCATATTCTTACTCTTACACTTGTTAGGCAGAGGCAAAGCTTGCTTTTGGACTAATAAATAGGCAGTCCATGAGAAGACCAGGAGTAGGCAAGAGGAAATGTAGGCAAGTGAGAAGACCAGGTCAAGCCTTGAGAAGGTTAAGAAAACATTGGCTTGCTTGCAGGCTGTACCTATTCTTAGCAAAATATGTGTTAGCAAGACCCACTTTTAAAAACAACATCATCTTGTTGCTACTTTGGTTGGTGTGGACCAAACAAAATGCCTGTGATGTTCTGGGGAAATATGTTCTCAAGATGAGCAGCCAAATTCATGTTCTGATCTAAGCTCTTGCTAGATCAGATCTTTCCCCACTAACTTCAGGAGCTGCTCTTGCTCCCTGCTCCCTCAAACTTTTGCTTTGCTTTCTGCCCACATTTCCCCCAACAGGGAGGTTTTTGTAAGTAATTCTTCTTGTGGAGGCAGGGAATTAATGTGGCTGAGTCAGGAATTCTAAAAATAGAATTATTTTATTTTCCTGAAAGCCCTGCCCCCAAACTATATACAGAACTAGTTTAGATTTTTTTAGAGGTTCTAATTTGATCAGGAATTCTTCAACAGGATGTTATGGACAAATCTAGAGATTTAGGAAGTCAGGAAATGCAAAAGGCTAAGCTATAAACACAGCTTCACTCCACTATCAATGAGGCTGAGCAGAGAACTAAGGGACCAGCAGGCTTTACTCATGAAGGTGAGATAGGTATTGGGCAATGATCCCTTGATGGATTTCTCTGCTGCTCAGCTGCCTTCTGACGCTGCAAGCAATATCCAATAGTCTGGATCCAGGCAGCAGCAGCCCAAGGCGGGTGGCAAAGCCGCCAGAGTCAGGAGTGTCTCGAAACACAACTGCCACAAGACATGGATTCGTGGGAGCGACGCTGTCTCAGCAGGGCAGGGGAGAGCCAAACCGCTCGCGTCTGCCCAGTGCGGAACAGCAGCCAGGAAATTGGCTGTAGTGAGGTCTGAGAGCAGCTGGGTCCGAGTGCCGCTGGCAGTACTCTCAAAAGGACCCCAGGACCTGCCAAACCTGAAAAATTGCACAGAGTGGGGCAAGAGCAGGGAGAGGAGTCCAAAGGCAGGGATGGTGCAAAACCAAGAGCTGTGCAAAAAGTTAGGAGGCACCAAACGCAAGGACGGTCCAAAACAGGAGCTGTGTCAAGGCAGGGGGCTTTTAAGGCTGGAGCAGTTTTTGCGCTGCCTTCTCCCCATTCAAACCCACAGGGGAGGGGAGAAGGAAGGAATTTGGTGTGTACTGGAACAATTCTGTAATACTGTTTAGTGACTGTAAATGGAGAAGGGTTAGGGATCTGGCCAGCTGCTCCAAGTATGGGAGTACACTGGTGTGCTTCTCAGGTGCATCTCCGATTTCTTTCTGGCCTTTGGGTTGCTTTCTTAGTGGCTCCTCAATACTCCTTCCTATCTCACCCAGCAAGACTCCATCTAGCTCCTGAAGGCTGGCATCTTTCTGATGAAGGCTTTCTTGATCTCAACCTCTTGCTTGTTTCCACGGCATGAGAATTAGAAGTGCTTTGTTCCTCTTGACCACACGAGTTGTTTCCAGAGGAGATATTGGACTAGGCTGCCGAAGGAGGTGGTGGAGACACCATCCCTGGAGATGTTCAAAGAACGTGTGGACATGGCACTTTGGGACGTGGTTTAATGGCCATGGTGGTGTTAGGGTGACAACTGGACCTGATGATCTTGGAGGTCTTTTCCAACTAAACCAATTCCATGATTCTATATAGAATTTCAAGGCAGAGCCTGAGTTGCCTGTTGGTTAAAGAAAAATGGATATTTGGCTTGTGGAGTGTGGGCAGAGCAGATCTCTGTAACCATAGCTGAAGGCTTTTCAAGGCAAGATGTTTGGCCTTGAATCGAGGGGCATTAAGTCATAACCAAGTTGAAGTGGTGAGCTAGAGTTACCTTCCTGTTCCTGAAGGTATTGCATGGGTTCCCAGTCAGGTTTTAATCTTGAGATATAACCAAAGTAGTAGATATCATTGCTTACCCCCTTGTCAACCGCTTGCAGTCTGATATCTCTATCCAGGCTGTGCTCAGCTAGAAATGGTTGGAGGTGTTTATGTGACAGCTGCAATCATGGCTGTGCCAGGGCTGGAGCAAATGACCTGCAGAGCTGAAGGCATGAGTTTATAAGGCCTGAGTTCATGAAAGAGCAAACCAGATGAAAGACAACATTGCTGCCATAGCAGCTCCTGTCCTAGTGGTGGGGAAGGAGGTGATAGTATTGGAGGTGAATTGAAAAAAAATAGAGGTTCCTGGACATCAAATGTGGGATGTTAGAGGGCCTCAGTTTGTGTTTCTCCACCCTCTAGAGCACTGCGACTCTGAGTGGGATGTGTCACCCTGGGCATGGGTTTATAAATCCAAGATAAATCTGCTCCTATTTGACTCTCAGACTAAGAGCTGGCACTACCCACTACTAGTGACCACAGGGAATTACCAGCCTGGGAGTGTCAGAGAGAGGGAGAATGGGGACACAAAAAAAAATGGTTGTGAGGTGCTGAGCAGTTATTAGAAGATGAAGGTTCATGTCAAAATGTGATCTCTCATAAAGCATAAGTGGTGATGCATCATCCCTGGTTAATCTGTGATGTGACTGTGACATGACTGTGACCCCAGTCCCATGGCTGTGACCACTGGCTGTCCTCTTCAGTCCAACTGCCCTTTCTCCAGTTGAGTGCAGAGGTACAAGGATGGTTTCATATCACAGCTGTGGCTGGAATTAAACATTGTTCTGTCTGTAAGATGTCTTCCCACACTTCCATGCAGCTGTTTTTTACATGTTGGACTACATTCTGTTTCTGTCTGAGATGGAGCACTGCACATCTGTTCCTGGAGGAAAGCAGAGACAGTTGTGTTATCTGGGCTCTTTCTCTAGTTTTTTTATTGTCATTGACAAAAGCTGGTGAGGAGGACAGAAAACTCCATCAGTCGCTTCCATGCTTCACCCCCACATCTGTTCCTCTGTTCACAGCCACTCATGTACATGTTGAGGAACATGGCTTAGTGGTGACCTGGCAGTGCTGGGCTACCAGTTGGACCTGATGCTCTTAAAGGTCTCTTCCAACCAAAGGCATTCTGTGATTGATCTTTCTGTGCATTTTCAGATACCTTCTGCAGAAAGACTCTTAGAACATTGATTCTTGTACCAGCTGGCCAGCTCAGCTGCTCATGCTCACCTAGAACTTCTGCCCTGTGCCTTCTCCCTATGAGCATCTTGTTTGCTCTTCACCCACCTGTAGCATCTTTAATGACTTTGATGTGAAGGGCTGGTGCTATATATATATATAGTCAGGCTGGGTGGCTTCATCTTGTTGACAAGGTGCCACTCAGAGATGTTCATGCTAGAGGACAAGCAGAGCACAGGAGCAGCTTGCTCAGACTGCTTTGGATTAAAGCAAACTTTTCTGCATGATGTTGTGGGGCAGGTACTGCAGTGGGGGGTTGTTCATTTTTAGTTAAGTCCTTAAAATTCTTCTGCTGGGATCCAAGATTGCTTTTACATGACAGCATCAACCTACTGTAGTAGGTCTTGATTAATGGTTTGGTTGATAATTCAGGACAAATCAATCTCATTACTAAGGACTGCTGTTGTTTAGTTTTATTTTGCTGGGTTATTTATTTGTACCTGTCACGGCAGACCACCACAAACTCTGGTTTCTTCTTTCTGGTTTTATCCTCTTAAGAACCTTCAATACCCTTCAAGAAAAAACTGATGGACCTTGAAGTGAGGGAGAAGGAATCTGCCACCTTCCAATGTGAAGTGCCTGTGCCTAGTACAGAGACAGCTTGGTTCAAGGAGGAAACCAAACTCCGGCAGAGCAAGAAATACAACATCGAAGAAGAGGGCACCTACCGCCGGCTCACTGTCCAGGATGTCACTGCAGATGATGATGCTGTCTACATCTGTGAGATGAAGGAAGGCAGCAGGACCATAGCAGAGTTGTCTGTCCAAGGTAAGAAAAGCTCTTGCTGAAGTCTAGCTTAATCTCACCTGAGATTCACATGTGAGACTCCAGACTTGACATTGTCGATAACATTTGCCCCATGCACATGTGCAGTGAAAAACAGAAAATTCCCTCATGGTGTGAGAGGAGAAACATATGTGGTCAGTCAGTGAGTCCCTGGGTCTCCTGCCAGGGTGGATCTGGGACACTGGATCAGAGAGTGGAGACAGATTGTGTTGCTGCACAAGCTGTGTCACCTAATGGGGAAGCTATGCTTAAAGGGGCTTCCTAGAAGGCAAAGTCCTGGAGCTGTAACCTAGCATTCTAGACTCCCCTTAACATGATCTCAAACATCAGATATGTCTCCTGCCATTGTCTTACACTTGGCTTTTCTGCTGCCTGGTGAACGCAAGGGTGAATCTTGTCCAAGAGTGGTATCGACCACACTGGGAAGCTGGCTTAGGAGCTGTAGTTTATGGTCCAATATGTAGTGCGAGTTGCAGTCCACACTAATACGGTTTCAGATTGGAAAGCAGATCCATTCTCTGGATATCTGAGAAGCTACCAGTTGCTTTTTTGGTAACCTTGATGGAGGCAAAATCCCAAAACCAGAGGAGAGATCTCTCTGGTTTGATACTCTCTGGTTTACTACTTTAACAAAGCTTTAATTTGAATTCCTAGCAGCAGCAAAAGCTGTGTTGCTGTCAAATCTGTTCTGGGCAAGTCCACTTATCTGGTGTTTGCTTAATGGCAGGCTCCACAGAGTAGGCTAGAAACATGAGTGTCTGCAAGCCAAACAAGATTGCTTTTCTCTCTTTGAAGACCACAATGAGTTCTTGGGATTGTCTGTTCTGTACAACTTGGAGCCCAGGAATTCGTTTAGGGATGTCTGCATAGTGTCCATAATGTTTTCACAGGATGTTAGGGGTTGGAAGGGACCCCCACAGATCGTCAAGTCCAATCCCCTTGCCAGAGCAGGACCATAGAATCTAGCTCAGTTTGCACAGGAGCACATCCAGATGGGTCTTGAAAGTATCCAGATAAGGAAACTCCACAACCTCTCTGGCTAGCCTGTTCCAGTGCTCTGTGACCATCACAGTAAAAAAGTTCATACTCATGTTGAGGTGGAACTTCCTGTGCTGTAGTTTATACCCATTGCCAGTTGTCATATCACAGAGTGCAACTGAGCAGAGCCTATCTCCTCCCTCTGGACCCCCAGCCCTCAGATATTTATAGACGTTGATTAGATCCCCTCTAAGTCAGTTCTTCAACAGACCAAACAGCCCTAGGTCTCTCAACCTCTTCTCATAGGCCCTTGTTCCAGCCTCTTAATCATCTTTGTAGCCCTCCATTGGGCTCTTTCAAGTAGATCCTGTCCCTCTTGAACTGAGGAGCCTAAAACTGAAGGCGATATTCCAGGTGAGGTCTCACCAGGGCAGATTAGGGGGTTTTGATTAGGTAAGAGCTGTTGCCTAGTCCCATGGAGGTTCGGAGGGTCCAGTGTTGTCAGAGACTTTAATATCTGCTGCTTGCTGATCATAATCCATATCTTCTGGAAAGGGAACATCATCAAAAAGCTTCCCCGGAAGACCGCAGTCTTCGTGAATGACACAGCCATCTTCTGCGTGGAGCTGGACAACGAGTGCCAGAGCATCCAGTGGCTCAAAAACAAAGAGGTGGTGAAAGCCAGCGACCGAATCTCCATCACATCCTCTGGCAAGCAACACACCATGACCATCCGAGAGTGTAAGATAGAAGATGCTGGTGAGATTGCCTTCCTGGCCGATGAAAGCAAGACGACTACCCAGTTCACTGTGACCAGTAAGCTTTACTTTTCTTTGGCCTTGGTGTGTTGTTTTCCCTAGCAAGCAGGCGCTCCTGTGGCAGCACTGTTGTTTCATCACGGTAAGTTTGTTGTCCAAAGACAGCAGAAGTTTTGATGTCTGCCATGAAACACCAACAGCCTGAATGTGAGGGTTGGGAGATATTCTAGAGAGGTAAAAAACAGAACAGAGAAGAGTCCTGGGGAAAAAAACATGGCACAAACATGTATCTTCTCTGTACCATTCTCAGTTTGCACTGGAATGAACATAAAACATGAGTGAACCATTGTGGTAAGGGTCATACTGCTCTCCATCAGGAGGTGCTTAGAATACAGCACTTGAGTTGCATGTGTCACAGTCTTCCTGCTTCATTGTCCACTGCACTTGATCTACACACTGGCCTCCATTTCCCAACATTATTCATTTCCTCAAGGGACATTTATTAGTTCTTGCTATAGAGATAATGCCTCTCCTAATAAATCAGGGCCATCACTGAGGTTTTGAAGAGGAGAGTCAGCCAGCATTCAATTCCTTCCCTAGCTCTTGAATCTACAGAGACATGAAGGCAGCTTGGGGTCGTGCTGGCTCTTGCAGAGAAGTAGATAATTGCCCTGAACATTGATGGCAGATGGTGACATTTATTTCCATTTTAGCAAACAGAAACACATGTGAAGGAACACCTACATGCATGAAGCATTTCAGAAGTCAAATGCTCACCAAATTTGAAGCCTTTTCCTTTGATTTTAGCTTCTTAAGATATTTGCATCAAAGTAAAATTGCATATACGTATATGTATGTATATATATGTGTGTGTGTATGTATATATATATGCAGCTGGGGGAATGATATATATGCAGTTGGGGGAAATATATATATATGCAGTTGGGGGAATTATATATATATGCAGTTGGGGGAATGATATATATGCAATTGGGGGAATGATATATATGCAGTTGGGGGAATTTTATATATATATGCAGTTGGGGGAATTATATATATATATGTATATATGCAGTTGGGGGAATTTTATATATATATATATGCAGTTGGGGGAAATATATATATATATATATATACATACACACACACGTATATGTATGTGTGTATATATATGTATATATATACACACATATATATAAAGTCCCAAAACTGCAATAAAAATAAAAGGCAAATGTTTCCTTGTGAAAACAGTTTCCTGCCTTTACTGGAGACTGGCAACACTGTGTCCTCTCTCACCCACTCTTTGACATGACAAAACTGGGAGACCCCTGTGAACTGATGCCAAGCCTAAACTTGCTCTGTTACTTCTTTTACCTTGTGCAGCTCCCAAAAAACCACCCACCCAAGCCCCAGGTGACCCCGTGGTGAAAAATAAAACAGAAACCTCAGTGACGCTAGCATGGTCCCCTCCCAAGACAGACCGTCCCATTCCAATCGATGGCTACGTGGTGGAACGCAAGAAACTCTCTGGCTTTACCTGGGTGAGGTGCCACGAGTCTCCTGTCCCTGTCCCAGAGCTCACGGTCAGCAACCTGTCAGAAGAGGCTGACTACCAGTTCAGAGTGTCTGCTGTCAACACCTATGGACAGAGTCCCTACTTGGAGTTCCCAGGGAGCATCCACCTTGGTGAGCACAAAGTCATCATAGGACCATAGAATGGTTTGGGTTGAAAGAGACTTTAAAGATCATCTAATCCTATTCCTCTACCATAGGCAGGGACACCTTCCACTAGACCAGGTTACTCAAAGCCCTGTTCAACCTGGCCTTGAACGCTTTCCTGGCTGGGACATCCACAACTTCTCTGGATAACCTGTTCCAGTGTCTCACCACCCTTAGGATAAACAATTTCTTCCCAATTTTCTCATCAAAATCTTCCCATTTTCAGTCTAAACCCCTTACCCCCTGACCTACCACTACACACCCTGCTAAAGGGTCCCTCCTCATCTTCCCTGTAAGCCTCTCTTAAGGACTCGTAGGTCACAAAAAGAACTCCCTAGAGCCTTTGTTTCTCCAGGCTGCCCAACCCCAGCTCTCTCAGCCTGGCCTCACCGCAGAGGGCATCCAACCCTCCCATCATTGCTGCCATCCCTTCTGGCCCCTCTCCAACAGGTCCATGTCTCTGCTGTACTGACAACTCCAGAGCTGGCCCCAGCACTGCAGCTGGGGTCTCAGCAGAGTGGAGAAGAGAGGCAGAATCTCCTCCCGTGACGTGTTGGCCATGCTTCTCTTGATGCAGCCCAGGAAGCTATTGACTTTCTGGGCTGTGTGCATGTTGGGTCAGTCTGTTCTGATCTCTGCTTCAGTGTTCTAAAGATATTTCCCATGATTTTAAGGAACACAGAGAAATGTTTTGCATTCACTGCTGATGAATATCAACCACTGACTATTGCCAAGTGGTTGTGATTTGTTTTCTGTGCTAGAACTGTGAACATGCTCAGATCCTAATATCTTGCTTCAGGCTGTGTTAGAGGCAGAACTCTCTGCAATGGTCCTTAAGCCTGTAAGTTGTTCTCGACCTGGTATCAAAAGGAAAACTGAGGTGGGCTTATAACATTATATTCAGTATGTAAATGAGATGTCAAACTTGCACCTGGAGAGTATTTAGGAATGATCATACTGTCAGAAAACCAAGCCAGTCTTTCTTTAACCTTAGAGTTACTAGGAAAAATTACAGAACTGAACTTTATTTCTGGGGTGCCAATGTGGCCGCAGAATCATTGTGAGCGATGAGATTGAGTCCTCCTTTGATTCGTTGCCCTGGTCAACATCTGCACAGGCTTTGACCATACCATACCCTGTCACGGTGTCATCCTTTTCCATGGCTGTCTGAACATGCCTGTCCTTTCCAGATTATCTAGAAGTGACAGTAGGCTGAGTGACCAGAGGGCAGTTATCTGTAGCTGTAGAAATCAAACCTTGTTGACTAACTGTGCATTGCCTCCGGTGCATCCAAATGAATCACAGAATCATTGTGGTTGGAAAAGATCTCCAAATCATCAAGTCCAACCTTCTTCTGTAAGACTCCAGGGGTTTATCCTCATGTCTTGTTTTCCTTAAAATCCTTGGTCTAGGAAGAACTGTTTTCCAGTGTGGCATCCATGTGTTACTTGGTCTCAAAGATACAGGTCATTTTTCTTCCCCAGAACCTGTCCTGGCTGTGAAATGTCCCCTGACAACCCTTGAAGCTGTACCTGGTGGTGATGCTGTGTTTACTGTCGACCTTACAAAGACATGTTCTGGCAATTGGTACCTTAATGGTAAAGTCTTACAGGAAAGTGAGACCTGCATCATTCAGAGAACCCAAACGACTCATACTCTAATAATAAAAAAAGTCACCAAGAACGATGATGGAGCTGAAGTGAAATTTGTTGCAGATAACATTGACACCAGCACCAAGATGAGAGTGAAAGGTATTTACTTGGATTGTTGTCCTACTTCTAGTCAAGGGGCAACTGCAGTGACCTGGTGGTTAGAACTGAAGATGGAGGCTTTCACTGGTGCCTGCTTTGTAGAAATAACCTGAAATTGCATTAATGAACTGACATGGGTCCTGGTCATGGCCTTTAACCTCAGAATTTAGAGCGAGTCAATCTATCCAAGTGGTTGGTGTCTGAACTAGCCTACCTAACAGCTCATGAATTTCACTAGTTCACAACCATCAGTCAGTGGATTCTGTCACTTGGTCTACCACTGAGGTGCCTTAGACCACTAATTTCAGCTCTAGGTTCACTGTCTTTCTGATAGTGGTAGAATCATACAATCATTTAGGTTGGAAAAGATCTTTAAGGTCATCAAGTCAAACATTTAACCCAGCACAACCTACTAGGGCCTTTCAGAAATAAGGGAGCAACTAATTACTCTGAAAGTTATCATTCTTGGAGTTTCTTTTAGCCAACAGAGATGTGTGTTGTGCAAGTTAGTATCATGTCACTCAACAGAGCATATGAGTTGCAGCCTCCAGATTTCACTTATGAAATGGTAAGATCTGTATCTAGTCACGTTGCATGGCAAAAGGTAGTGAATGGACCTTCATTCTGGAAGGAGTGACTTTTACTTTGGGTAAAAGTCTCTGCAGAGGCATGTTTAGAGTACTATTAATCAGCAGGAAGATGTGCTTTTATTTTTTGTAAAGACACTGGTAATAAAACCAGATCAAATCTCCTGAACTGGAAATAAACCAACCAAGCATCTCAGTATTGGCATGAGTGTGAGAGCAGAAACAGCACCTAAAGCTTTTTCAGAGATCTCACAATTTTCAGCAGACTCACGTCAGGGATGTATTATCTTGGTATAACTTGAAATAACAAAACCTTTACTCCTGGTAGGTGCTGCAGTGAGGTTTACCAACAAGAGCAGAGATGTAGAAAAGATCTCTGCCAGGCTGCGGGAGGAAGCCAAACTCCTGGCTGAGCTTTCAGATGCAGAAGCTACTGTGAAGTGGATGAAGAATGGGAAAGAGCTCAAGGCCAGTGACAAATATGAGCTTCAAACTGTGGGGAAGAGACAAATCCTGAAAATTCTCAATACTGCGGCAGAGGATGCTGGAGTTTATGAGTGCACCTGTGAAGGAGATAAAATGCTCTATCAGCTTTCAGTGAAAGGTATGTGGCTGTCTGGGCTGCTTTGCTTTAGTGATTCTAAGCCATCAGAGTCATTAAGGGATGGAAAGAGACCGTTTTGTTGGTTTGGTTTGTTTGTTGGTTTGGTTTGTGTCAATACTCTGATGAATAAGAACAGATCTTTCCAGGACACAATGGCTGACTTGATTCATTGCTCTTTGCAGGGCATTCAGATGGAAGGCTGCAGAGAAAAACAGCAAAATGCTGTTTTGTCTTGATATTTGTCAGATTTGAACGAGTACTGTTTCATAGCTGCCTCAGTTGGTTATTCTTGCCTTCATGGCAGTCCCTTCCCTCCTGATGACCTGGTATCTAGCTAATGGGCATATTCACTCTCACAGCCAAGACATAGAGTCTTGAATCTTTGCCCTGGAAAACAACAGCATTAAGAGGCCTTTTTGCAAGCCTTCCCATCAGGGAAAGCTCTTATGAACTAGTTTATAGGAGAGTTTCCTTTGCCTTGAATGTGTGCCCAGATCTTTCCTCATGTGTATCATCTAGAAGTCTCTTGAGGTTCAGAGTGTAATATATAACTCCAAGACAGTTCAACCTGTCTAAGCTCTTTAGTTTTGAGCTGACAAGTTCACTTTGCAAAGCCATTTGGTTTCTGTGTTCTGTCCTCTAACTCCCCTCTCACCTTCCCAGCACTGATCATGCTGTTCCTACACTAGCCATAACCCACCCCTCACCTTCCCAGCACTGATCACGCTGTTTCTACACCATGCACTTATGAGGTGCTTCATCATCTTACTCTGCTGGCTTCTTGCCCTTCTTGGTCTCTTGTAGAAACAGCAAAACCCCAGAGCAGTGCATGCTTTTTATGTTTGACAGCTTGCTTGGTTATTCTCAAAGAGCAAACTCAGGAGAGACATGGAGAGAGACGAAAAAACAACTAAACAAAGTGACTGCATTTATGGAGGGAGGAATTTACTGTCTATGCTTGCGAGATGTTCCTAATGTTCATTTTCTACTCTCTGCACCTATTTACCATCATTTTTTCATGCTGGCAGATCTACCTATGGATTTAATTGAATTATAGAATCATAGAATCGTAGAATGGTAAGCTTGGAAGGGACCTCAAGGATCATCTAGTTCCAACCCCCTGCCATAGGCAGGGACACCTCCCACTAGTACAGGTTAGCTGGTGGTTGTTTCCATGTGCTGTAGTGGATGGAGGTTTCCATTCCCTGGAATATGACTATCAGGCTAATAATCAATGCTAATATTTTTAAGTCTGCGCTGACAAGCTGAAACTTCAACATCTGCTGTTTGTGGCTCGGCTCCCTGGGAGGTAGCTTTGATATATGTCAACCTTGTAGGATGAGGCTCAGAAACATTGTGCCAATGTCTTACCTTTCACGATTGCCACCTTCTGGCTGTTCCCCTTGTAAATCTCTGGTGCATCACTTGATGTGCAGGTCAGCTGTGTCTGGCGCATGGGCATCACGTGGCTGCCAAGAGGCCACCACACTGAGCCACGGCCAGAGGTGTGTCACTTGCTGGGCTTCCTGCCCCCAAAAAAGCCCTGCTAGAAAATGCACTTACCATTTATCTCTACAGTCCCTCTGCTGCCATGAGACTTCATGTGCCAGACGTCCCCTGACACGGGACCTCCTGCGTCAAAGTGGGACACCTGAGCAGTCTCCTGCAGTCTGCTGTGGTTGCATTTTTCACTCTAGTTTTCTGAGGAAGTGAAAAATGCATGAATGAACTCATCTCCCACTTCTCCTTCTTCCTCAGACTTTTAACCTGTTGGCTCAGTTCCAGCAATGCTGGTGAAGTAGAGGTTTCAACAGGGTTTGACTCCTCCAGGCTTCATGGGCATAGGTGGTTGAGTAGAGGAGGACTGCAGTGTTTTCCTCCTTCACTGTTATGAGTCATTAGAGAAACAAGTGGGAACAAGCTGAAAAAAACAAACAAAGAAAAACCAAACCAAGCAACCAAACAAACGAAAAGAAACGAACAAGAATAAAGTTTCCCCTGGTTTAAATGCTTCTGGTGCTTCACCTGCTTCTGTTTCTTTCCCCATAGCTGTTGCTTCTTATAAACAGAACCAGTAAACTATAGTAAACAGGGCAGGTAGGGTCCTGGTGAGGTCAGACGCAAACTCCTGTCCTTGACAGAAGCTGATGATTGATCAGAGGCCCTTGGCTCCCCCCTTCCCTCTCCCCCCCCTTCCCTCTCCTGCTTGGAGTTTCTCTGACCCATGTGTAGGACTTTGCACTTGGTCTTGCTGAACTTCATGAGGTTCACAGAGGTGCATGTCTCAGGCTTGCCTGGAGAGCTTACTTGCTTCATTTTTTTCCTAACTTCTTAGCTATTTTCCAGAAGCTTTACTGCCCAGGGCTGCTTCTCCTCTGACCTCAGCCTCCTGTGTTTTCTATGTGCTCTGGTTCCTGGATAAGTCATAGTCAAGTGTATGGTTTTCAAAGGCTGGAAATTTGTCTACCTCTGCATTAGCATCTAGTAATTAAATCCCAAATGAAACACGAATAGTTGGTCTTATGATAAATAAATACCTAATGTAGATCATAAAATCACAGAAAGGTTTGGGTAGGATGGAACCTTTAGTGGTCATCTAGTCCAACCAGATAGTGAGCATGGATATCCTCAACTAGAGTAGGTTGCTTAAAGACCCATCCAACCTGACCTGGAACATTTCTAGGGATCTACCACCTCTCTGGCCAACCTGTGCCAGATGCAAGATGTTCCTACTTAGACCTAAGTGCGTGCATTTACTGATGACCACACAATTCTTCACCACTGTGTGTCTGTGTTCTGTTTCAGCACTTGCAACCTTCATAAACAAAGAGAAAAGTGGAGGAGTTATCAGAGCCATCACCGGAAAACAGGCTGAATTTGTTTCTGAGACTTCTGAGGCAAACATCATGGTGAAGTGGTACAAAGATGGCAAAGAAATCACAGCCAGCAAGAAATTCACCATGGAAGATAAAGGAAAGTTGCACAAGCTTGTGGCTTCAGCTGTGACAAAAGAAGATGAGGGAACATACACATGCAGAATAGGAGATGACACTCTCACTTTTGATTTAAAAGTCTCAGGTAAGTTTGTGATGCAAATGTTGGCTCAGAGCCTGTGTTAGAAACTCAGGGTGTTTGTAACTCACAACCACAGTTTATTGCCATAACTGTGACTGCTGTCTCCAAACTGTGCCGAGAATCCTGAGCCATGTGATGGTTTGGGAGTTCCCTGCCCCCCCACACTTTGTAAAATCACCCAGACTAGGCTCAACTGGCTGGAAGTTTAAGGATGAAGCTCTATTTACAGCTTAGCACAATATACAAGCAGAGATATACACTATATACAGAAATATTTACAGGAATATACAAGTTAAAGGTAATACAGAAACACAACTCTCCTCCCAGAAATCAGAGACCCCAGGAGGGGCTCCCAACCACCCTTCCACCTTCTCCCCACTCCCATACCTTACCCCAAGGTTTGGCTTATGTGCAAGGTGAGTTTGGAGGATCGGCCAGGGAGGTTAGAATGAAAGTGGTTAGTGAGGTTACTAAGCAGAGAGGAGATAAAGCCAGAAGCTGCTAGACAGCCTGAGACGCTGTGTCCGAGAGACTGTGTTATCTATGTTTTGAGTTCTTATTCTTATCCATCTCAGCAAGCCTATGAGTGAAGTAGACATCAACGTTGTTTCCTTTTCTCAGCCTGTTATATAATTTACTCTATTAAAACATTCCAGTTAGCCTCAAACCGGCACAAGCCATAAGCTCCTTTTGTCTTTGCAGATGAAGCTGTTAATTTTGTCAACAAGCCCAAAACGCCTCCAGAGATATCAGTCTGTCCTTCTGAAAACCTGGAGCTGGTGTGTGAGGTGTCGGCTGCGAGTGGAGCTGTGGTGTGGAAGAAGGATCAGACCGAGGTGAAGCAGGACCAGAGGACGACAGTCATCTCCCAGGGGACACACCGCAAACTCGTCATCAAGAAGGTGGCAAAACAAGACCAAGGGAGCTACACCTGTGAAACAAAGGATGACAGAATAACATTCCAAGTCAAAGTCAGAGGTGAGAAAGTGGTAGAAATGCTAAAGTTAAAGAAATATTCTATTTTGTGTTGTATCTTATGCCTGGAGGATCACCTCACAACCTCTCTGGGGTGAAGTATGTCAGCCATAGGACTTGATTTTTGACCAGCTGTTGTACCAACATTTTACACATGCACTTCTGCTTCCGTGATTAGTTGTAGCCATAAAAATTGATGGGCAAGGATGGTAACTTCTGTACCTCTCACTCTGGTGTGCCTGCAGAAAAGCTGCAGAATCATAGTGTGAGGCCGTATCAGAGGTGCAAGGATAGATAAAAGGGAAGCAGAAGGTGTTGGAAGAGCTCTGATTAGGTGCAGAATAACTGAATTGGAGTGACCCTAGTAGAAGTGGAGTGGTTTATGAATAAGAAGACTATTCCCTTCTCATTCACTGGGAACGCTGGAAAGACATAGGAAGAGAACAAGAGGGAGGAGGGTTTGCATAGTGCACAGTGATGCTCCGATTCCAAATCTGTGCTCAAAGGATGAGGTTTTTTTACCTTAATCCTGGATTTCCCCTCAAATTATTCACTTCCTAAAAGCAATGGAGGTGAAAGAGCTTTCTTGTCTTTAGTGAGCCATCATGATGCTAATTGTCAAGGGCAGGTGCAGTGAAATAGGATAGACTTGATTAAGAACTGGAGGAGATGACTGCAAAAACCGCAACATGACTGTTGTGGCTTTCTTACAGAGACAGAAGATGTGTTTACAAACAAGGACAAGATACAAAAGGAGGTGAAAGCTTCCCTATCAGAAAATGCCACCCTGAGCTGTGAGGTGGCCCAGGAGAAGACTGAGGTGAAATGGTACAAAGAAGGGAAACTGATCAGTGCCAGCCAGAAGTTCAAGGTGGAGTCAGAGGGCAAATCTCGTCGGCTGGTGGTGAGTCAGTTGGAGAAGAAAGATGCTGGGGAGTACACCTGTGAGGCTGCTGGCCAGAAGCTGACCTTCAAGATTGTTGTCACAGGTGGGAGACATATTTTGGTTCTCAACACATAAAGGTCCATGAGTTCTTGCTACAGAGCAAAATGAATCACACTCTAGGCTCCAGACTCTGTGTCTGTTTGATCTCAGTGAGTGAGATCAAACAGCCAGCTTGTGTGCATCCACTGTCACACAGATGCCTGTAGCTTCATCTGTGAGGTGAATCCCGCTCAGCTGTCCTTGTTGTCTTGTGTTTTCAGAGTAAAGGACAATTAAACAAGTTTATATATGTTCTTGTGATTGATAGGTATAAAGGCAGAGTCATCTTCCAGAGAAGTAGGAAAATACTTCTGGAATCATTCTAAAGGAGTGCCCAGGTTGGCCAAGACTTGACCTGGAGTCCCAATGGTGGCTGAGGTGGAGTTCTTCTAGATGCATTAGATTAAGGGACAAAAAGTCAGATTTCTTGTGAAACCCTGGGGATGAGAAAAGCCTTCACTTCTGGGGCACTGCTTCATTTTGCTCAGAAATGTCTGATGCATTGTTCTCAGGCAGTGCAGAAGGTCATGGCCTTTAATGTGTGCTGTTTAGCTGTGTGTGTGACCACTCCAAAAGAGTGAGAGCTGTGGGAAGTTCTTGTAAGGCAGGATTTTGCAGCTGGTTGTAAACATGTTTGACAAATTGAACAGACCTCTGATTTTCAACTTGCTTCTCCTACCCTCCAGAAGCAGAAGATGCATTTATCAACAAGGACAAAGTGAAGAAAGAGGTGAAAGCTTCCCTATCAGAAAATGCCACCCTGAGCTGTGAGGTGGCCCAGGAGAAGACCGAGGTGAAATGGTACAAGGAAGGGAAACTGATCAGTGCCAGCCAGAAGTTCAAGGTGGAGTCAGAGGGCAAATCTCGTCGGCTGGTGGTGGGCCAGTTGGAGAAGAAAGATGCTGGGGAGTACACCTGTGAGGCTGCTGGCCAGAAGCTGACCTTCAAGGTTAATGTTACAGGTGAGAGAAGAATCTTTGACCCCACATTGCTGTTTCTGGAGTTCCTGTTTCTGGAATATCTAGAGAAATTAATATAGTTATCAGCTATGTAAAGTAGCATAAGGTAGTGAGATCCATCTTTGAAAAACTTTGGTACCTACCTATCTCTGTAGGAATAGGCCCATGGAAAGGAAAAGTAATGATTGTACATCTCTTCTTGCTGCAGAACAAAATTAATTGTGCTCTAGCCTCAAGGATCTGTGTAGCTTAGATCTTCACTGAGTACAAAAGCTAATCAAGCAGTCAACTTGTGTGAAAGCAGTGATATAGGGAGACCTATGGTTAGTGGTCTTCATCTGAGAGATGAATCCTACTCAGCCATCCTTCTTGTTTTCTGCTTTCCAAGTAAATAAAATCAGGCAGCTTTACACATGCTGTTGTGACTAATAAGTATAAAGGCAGGAGCAACCCCAAATGTGTAAGAAAATACATCTGGAAAAAAGTAGGAAAACTAGTTAAAAAGAAAGTAGGAAAACTATTAAAGAAGCACTTAGATTGGACAAAGCTTACATATGGGTCCCAGTGGAAAATGAGTTGGGGGCATTATTTGTGCATTGTATTATGGAACAGAAATCGTAGAATCATAGAATGGTAAGATTGGAAGGGACCTCAAGGGTCATCTAGTTCCAACCCCCTGACATAGGCAGGGACACCTCTCACTAGTACAGGTCACTCAAGGCCTTGTCCAAACTGGCCTTGAACACCTCCAGGGAGGGAGCAGCCACAACCTCCCTTGGGCAACCTGTTCCAGTGTCTCACCACCCTCACTGGAAAGAACTTCCTGTTGGATTTCTTGTGAGGATAGAAGAACCTTAACTCCTGGGGCACTGGAACATTTTACTCAGATGTGGCTGATGTGCTCTCCTCAGGTTGTGCAGAGCATCATGTCCTGTCTGAGTGCATCTGTGCTGTGAGTGGGACCATTCCAAAGAGCTAGAACTGTAGAGGTTGTCATAGTTTTCATTTGGTTTGGACATCTTGTACAATGCATGGGTTTTAAATTGCTTCTCCCACTCTCCAGAAGCAGAAGATGCATTTATCAACAAGGACAAAGTGAAGAAAGAGGTGAAAGCTACCTTATCAGACAATGCCACCCTGAGCTGTGAGGTGGCCCAGGAGAAGACAGAGGTGAAATGGTACAAGGAAGGGAAACTGATCAGTGCCAGCAAGAAGTTCAAGGTGGAGTCAGAGGGCAAATCTCGTCGGCTGGTGGTGGGTCAGTTGGAGAAGAAAGATGCTGGGGAGTACACCTGTGAGGCTGCTGGCCAGAAACTGACCTTCAAAATTGTTGTCACAGGTGGGAGACATATTTTGGTTGGTGTTTCACTGTCTTGTCTGTTTTCTCCTGCTTTCTCTGTCAAAATATTTTAAATGCTGTTAAAGTGCCTTCTGATGTTGGGTGATTTCAGTGAGGTTGAGTCAGACAGATCTAGAGGTTGTGTGTAAGCATCCTGATATCAGGTCCTCAACTCCCTGTTATCTTCTTAGGTTCAGATAGTGAATCAGGATCTTCATTAGCAGACATGTTGATAAAGGGCCTCTTCCAATCTGATCATCACTATTGGTGTGTTCCTCCTTACGTTATTGATATTCTTCCATGAAAGTCTCTGTGGTTTTGCCTCTTTGTTTCATCTTTTCTTTACACAATGTCCTCCTTCCCTCCCAAAACAGGGAATTACTTGAACTGTTCCATAGTCTGGCTATGCAAACACACAGAGGTGACACAGATATGTTTGTATTTAACAATCTTTTATCCATCTCCTCCTCTAGCACTCCTTTCATCTGCTGTTGGATACCTAGTTGTGACCTATAAAGCTGGTGGGCATGTAGTGACAGAAGAGGTGACAGCTTTAAAGTGAAAGTGGTCAGATTTAGAGCAAATGTAAGGAAGAAGTTCTTCATTCTGTGAGGCTGGTGAGACATTGAAACAGCTTGGCCAGAGAGATTGTAAATGCCCTATCCCTGGAAGTGTTTGAGACCAGGTTGGATGGGACTTTGGACAACAGGATCTAGTGAAAGGTGTCCCTGCCCATGGGAGGGAGGTTGGAATTTGATTATCTTTAAGGTCCCTTCCAACACAATGTTATGGTTCTATGCTCCCTTCACCTTCCATGTGCAGTGTGGAACTGGTGCTATAGGACAAAGCTTTGCTACTCCCCATAGGACATATTGTAAACCATCAGCTGCTGTGCCTCCATTCTGCATGAGGTACACAGGTTGTGAGATGGGACACTGGCTTTGTTTCACAGATTGCATAGCTCATGCCCTTGGCTCGGGGAACTGCCAGTTTCAGTGAGGGCTGGGTTATAGCTAGACCTGAGAGGCATCTTTAAGAGAACATACAACATGGGCATTGACAGGAAGGACCATTAGCATGAGCCAAGTTCAGATCAGCTGCTGAATCGAGCTCATGCATTTCTGCAGACCAAGAGAATCTTAGAACCACAGAATGGTTTGAGCTGGAAGTGCCTTCAAAAATCATTTGGTTTCAACTCCCCTACTGTGGGTAGTGACACATCTCACTAGACCAGTTTGCTTAAAGCCTGATCCATCCTGGTCTCAAACATTTCCAGGCATGAGGCATCCACAACTTCTCTGGGCAACCAGTTACAGTGTCTTATCACACTACTCTGAGTAGTCAGAAACCACAGAAATTTGGTGCTTTTACACATGAATTCCTCTAGCTGAGATCTATTCTTAGCTATATGCCTCAGAAGCCAAAGGATCTTAGTTCTCTTTCAATCCAGTTGACTTCATGGCTGGACAGGATAAGGTAACACTGTTCCCCCTCTGTCACAAGCACAGAGTCCTTGCCTAGCTACTGTTGCTGTATTTCTTGTGAGTAGGACTGTAACATGACATGCAGGTCCAGCACTCACTGGAAAATGATCTAGTGTGAAAGTCAGGAGGGATTATAAGTACTCAGAGTGGTTGGCTCTTCTGCTCCAGAAATTCTTGTCTCACTAGATTGTCCCAGGGCTCAGTGACTTTGTGGGTTCTTAATTTATCCTATTACCATTGCTCTCAGAAGGGTTTGCAGGGTTCCTGTACTCCAGGACTCCACTTGTAGCACAGAAACTTTCCTGTTTAAGGGCAGCCTGAAGGTTAGATGCCGAGTGTTGAGTATTGGGGTGCAGCTATGGATTTTGGACTTTAAGAGAAGCAGGAGCTGCAGACTTTGGGATTGAGCTAGATGTGTAGTTGGAAGGTCTGCAATCCCATTATTTCAAGAATGATGGTGCCAGTGAAATTCTTATTTGAAATGGTCAAACCTACATGTCCTGTAAAGGGCTTTTTTTCTTCAGTTTCAGTAGCACTTCACTAACCAGCTGCAGTTGGGGTTGGAAATGGTGTTTGAGTATTTTAACTTTAAAACATTTTTCTGAGGCAAAAGTCTGGGTAGTGTAAATCACTTTGTGTGATGGTTTGGGAGTTCCCTGCCCCCCCACACTTTGTAAAATCACCCAGACTAGACTCAACCAGCTGGAAGTTAAGGACTGAAGCTCTATTTGCAGCTCAGCACAATGTACAAGCAGAGATATACACAATAGAGATGAATAGTTACAGACATAGACAAGTTAAAGGGAATACAGAAACACAACTCCCCTCTCAGAAATCAGAGACCCCAGGAGGGGCTTCCAACCACCCTTCCACCTTCTCCCCACCCCTATACCTTACCCCAAGGTTTGCCTTACACACAAGGTGAGTTTGGAGGATCAACCAGGGGGGTTAGAAGGAAAGTGGTTAGTGAGGTTACTCGGCAGAGAGGAGGAGGCCAGAAGACAGCCCGAGAGTATCTGCAAGCCCAAGTGTCTTATCTTTGTTTTGTATTCTTTTCTTATCCATCTCAGCAAGCCTATGAGTGAAGTAGACATCACCATCATTTCCTTTTCACAACCTATAGTATAATTTTCTCCATTAAAATATTCCAATTAGCCTCAAACCAACACACTTTGTAAGCTGGTTAAAAGATGTAGCGACTTTTCCTATTTTAAATTTTTTTTTTTAATGGTTTTATATCAAGGGGCAAGAATGCAGAGGATGAGTAACCCATCTGGGATACTCTTCCTCTGCCAACTGGTCCTTTCAGGCACAGCTCTCACGTACACATTGGGTTTGCAGCTCACCTCTTTGGTGCACATCCATGGTTCCAGTTGCAGACAGCTGAAATGTTCATGTTTTCGCAACCTGTTTTGGCTGTGAACTGTGGTTTGTGTGGGATCTCTTTTAGATATCAAAATGCTGCTTAGTCTGCAGTGGGCTGATACTTGCCTTTGAGGAGTTCTGCATCATGTAGCACAGACCATGTCTGCTCCCTTGTTAATGGCACCTTCATGACAATGACACCTTCTTACACCCCTTCTACAACCAATGCAAACAGAGGAGTTCAAATTTAGAGTGTATAAGATAGTTTCCTGCTTCAGCTTGCTCCCTGCAGGGGACTTCTCTTTCCATGGATTGTGCAATACTGATGGCCAGCCTATGATGTGACTCCAGGGATTACAAGGAGTGCCATGGTCAGCGGTGTAGGAAGGTGACCTGAAATCACCCCTACTCCTCACCCTCCCAGGCAGCTCCTGCCACTCAGAGTACAAACGTGACAGAGATGGTATGTAGAGAAGAGAGTCTTCAGGGAGGAGAAAAGTTGGCTGTAGGAGACTGCAGAGAGTGACTATGGGGGAGTAAGGGAGTAACACAGGTTGTGGAAGGGATTCAGTCATGACTGCCAGGAAGAGTCAAGACCCTTCTAGGTTGGGTAACCTGGATGTCTGAAGCTTGATGGATGAATTATCTTCCATTCTTGCACCACAACTGAAGGGGAGAGGCAGCCTCATAGACTTGCTAGTCCAACATATATCTTCATGGAATTCAACTTTCAGGTACAATCAAGAAAGGCAAG
This sequence comes from Eubucco bourcierii, assembly GCA_013396675.1. Taxonomy (NCBI): domain Eukaryota; kingdom Metazoa; phylum Chordata; class Aves; order Piciformes; family Ramphastidae; genus Eubucco; species Eubucco bourcierii. Next base: position 613,601 of record VWZE01022899.1, on the reverse strand, counting down.
AGGGGATTTTTTACAAGAGATGATGCTTGCATGGGTTACTTTTTGAGGGTGCAATGTTCTGTGAGGTAGAAGGAATGCCAAAGCAATGCTACTTGCAAGAGACAATCCTGTAGAACATCTATGCAACACACAGGTGAGATATTCTATTTGCAAGCTGTTGATATCCTGTGTATTTTTTTCCCCTAATGTTTCCCTATTTTAGAGGCAGAAGATGCATTTATCAACAAGGACAAAGTGAAGAAAGAGGTGAAAGCTTCCCTATCAGAAAATGCCACCCTGAACTGTGAGGTGGCCCAGGAGAAGACTGAGGTGAAATGGTACAAAGAAGGGAAACTGATCAGTGCCAGCCAGAAGTTCAAGGTGGAGTCAGAGGGCAAATCTCGTCGGCTGGTGGTGAGTCAGTTGGAGAAGAAAGATGCTGGGGAGTACACCTGTGAGGCTGCTGGCCAGAAGCTGACCTTCAAGATTGTTGTCACAGGTGGGAGACATATTTTGGTTCTCAACACATAAAGGTCCATGAGTTCTTGCTACAGAGCAAAATGAATCATACTCTAGGCTCCAGACTCTGTGTAACTCAGAGCTTCCCTGAGCAGTGAGTGAGATCAAACAGCCAGCTTGTGTGCATCCACTGTCACACAGATGCCTATAGCTTCATCTGTGAGGTGAATCCCACTCAACTGTCCTTGTTGTCTTGTGTTTTCAGAGTAAAGGACAATTAAACAAGTTTATATATGTTCTTGTGATTGATAGGTATAAAGGCAGAGTCATCTTCCAGAGAAGTAGGAAAATACTTCTGGAATCATTCTAAAGGAGTGCCCAGGTTGGCCAAGACTTGACCTGGAGTCCCAATGGTGGCTGAGGTGGAGTTCTTCTAGATGCATTAGATTAAGGGACAAAAAGTCAGATTTCTTGTGAAACCCTGGGGATGAGAAAAGCCTTCACTTCTGGGGCACTGCTTCATTTTGCTCAGAAATGTCTGATGCATTGTTCTCAGGCAGTGCAGAAGGTCATGGCCTTTAATGTGTGCTGTTTAGCTGTGTGTGTGACCACTCCAAAAGAGTGAGAGCTGTGGGAAGTTCTTGTAAGGCAGGATTTTGCAGCTGGTTGTAAACATGTTTGACAAATTGAACAGACCTCTGATTTTCAACTTGCTTCTCCTACCCTCCAGAAGCAGAAGATGCATTTATCAGCAAGGACAAAGTGAAGAAAGAGGTGAAAGCTTCCCTATCAGAAAATGCCACCCTGAGCTGTGAGGTGGCCCAGGAGAAGACCGAGGTGAAATGGTACAAGGAAGGGAAACTGATCAGTGCCAGCCAGAAGTTCAAGGTGGAGTCAGAGGGCAAATCTCGTCGGCTGGTGGTGGGCCAGTTGGAGAAGAAAGATGCTGGGGAGTACACCTGTGAGGCTGCTGGCCAGAAGCTGACCTTCAAGGTTAATGTTACAGGTGAGAGAAGAATCTTTGACCCCACATTGCTGTTTCTGGAGTTCCTGTTTCTGGAATATCTAGAGAAATTAATATAGTTATCAGCTATGTAAAGTAGCATAAGGTAGTGAGATCCATCTTTGAAAAACTTTGGTACTTACCCATCTCTGTAGGAATGGGCCCATGGAAAGGAAAGTGGTGATTGTACATCTCCATCCCCACTTGGTGCAACCAGAATGTCTCTGCAAGGCAGCTGATTCTCAGTGAGTTTCAGAGCAGGTTGCAGTGGAGAGAAGGAGGGTGTCTGCCCAAGATCAGTGTTTCACAAGACACAAATACTCACTAAAGAGCAGTCTTAATGTTCTACCAGTAGCTTTAGATGTCTAATGTCAAGTCAGAGGCTTGGTTTCCAGCCTTACCTGTAAACCAGGTTGAGGGAATTGGTCAACATCATATCTTGGAGACACTCTGAGTTCCTCTCTCTTTTCAGAGCCAGAAGTTGTCTTTACAAACAAGGAGATAGTACAAAAAGAGGTGAAAGCTACACTGTCGGAAAATGCCACCCTGAGCTGTGAGGTGGCCCAGGAGAAGACAGAGGTGAAATGGTACAAAGAAGGGAAACTGATCAGTGCCAGCCAGAAGTTCAAGGTGGAGTCAGAGGGCAAATCTCGTCGGCTGGTGGTGAGCCAGTTGGAGAAGAAAGATGCTGGGGAGTACACCTGTGAGGCTGCTGGCCAGAAGCTGACCTTCAGAATTGATGTTACAGGTAAGACGTAGCTGGTCTGAATTACAGGAGAGGATAATGACTGTAGCAGCTGTTATACAATGGCCCAGTTGCAATAGTCTGCAGGCTTCACCTAATCTTCTCTGTGTCCTTGCCTGGACTTGTAGATATGGGAATGTTTGTCTCTAGCATGAGACAAAGGCCTATCTCATTCCGTTTAAACTAAATAGTTGTTTTGCATGATGATTTGCAACCATAGGATTATTGTCAAGGACCCTCTTGATCTTAGAATCATAGAATCATAGAATGGTAAGGTTGGAAGGGACCTCAAGGATCATCTAGTTCCAACCCCCTGCCATAGGCAGGGACATCTCCCACTAGGACAGGTTACTCAAGGCCTCATCCAATCTGGCCTTGAACACATCCAGGGAGGGAGCATCCACAACCTCCCTGGGCAACCTGTTCCAGTGCCTCACCACCCTTACTGTAAAGAACTTCCTCCTAACATCTAGTCTTCTCCACTCCTAGACTCCTGCTTCCCCAGTTTCCACATTGCAATTTGGATCCGCAGAAGGGTAGATACTGCCCAGTGAAGGCAATCTGTTTTGGCAAGTGACAACCCAAATATTTTCCAAATGCCTGCACACAGAAATCTGTAAACCTGATCTCATTTAATCCCTCAACCAATACTTTCCTCCTTCTCTTCATTCAGAGCCCAAACCTGCCTTTATTAACCAGGAAAAGGTCCAGAAGGAGGTGAAAGCTGTCCTGATGGAAAGTGCCACCCTCAGCTGCGAGGTTGCACAGGATGAAACCGAAGTGAAGTGGTACAAGGATGGCAAACTGCTGATTTCCTCTAGAAAGTTCAAAATAGAAAGTGTGGGCAAAACCAGACGCCTGGTTGTGGAGCAGCTGGAGAAGAAAGACGCTGGAGAATATATCTGTGAGGCTGGAGGCCAGAAGCTGACCTTCAAGTTGGAACCAACTGGTGAGGCCTCACCTAAGCAGCTCTCTGTGGCTTAGAGGAAAACTGGAGATTCCCTATCCAATGGCCATGGGGCAACCCCCATTTTCCCTGCAGCAATTGGTGAACCAGATCAGTCATTAATTTGACATTTTAATTTAGCAGTGTGGAGATGGGCATTTGGGCTGAAGACTTTTCTTTTTTCTTTTTTTTTTTTTTTTTTTGGCTGTGGAAATGTTTTGGGTTTATTTTTTGCTTAGTGTCTCCTTTACACACCCTGTAACTCACCTTTTTAAATGGCAGGGGAGCTGAAATAGAAATGGAAAGTTTTCAAGTGCAGAAACAGAATCATTGAATTATTTTGGTTGGAAAAGCCTTCTAAGGTCATTGAGTGCAACCATTGACCTAACACTACCATGACCATTAAACCATGTCCCAAACTGCCATGTCTGCACATTTCTTGAACGCCTCCATGGATGTTGACTCCACCAACTCCCTGGGCAGCCTGTTCCTATGCCTGACCAAAAGTGAGAAAGTGAATAAGAAAAGCTATTCTGCTGCTCTGTATGCCCCCAAACCACCCAGTTATATGACAAAGAATGTACAAGGTAGAGAAAAAGCCAAGAGGAAGGGAATAGAGCAAGCAGAAAAGGAAACGGGCTATAAATTCAGGCTTATGATATTAATGCTTTTTCTTAATTAGATTTAAAGCCTTAAAAATGAGACAGGAAATTTATCCAGGCCATTTGACTCCTAAGAAAACAGCTTTTTGTGGGCAGCAGACAAAATGGGGATTTGCATTTATTTTCCTTTGCTTCTCATCCAAGCAGAAGCTCTGGGTTGCCTGACAGATCATTTTCTTTCCTCCCACCCAGCAAAAGGTTTACACCAGCCACAAAATATTCATCCATGTGCCCTGGGTTATTAGAGACTAGGGATGAGTTGTTGTTGTGAGTCCTAGAGAGTAAGATAAAGCTGCTATGTTAAGGAATTGAGTTTTGTTTGTTTTTTTTCCCCTTTTAATATCTACCCTAGAACCAGTGGCTAAATTTGAGAACAAAGTTGTCCAGAAAGAGCCTCTTGTTGTTGAAGAACATGAAAGCATCACTCTGACGACTTCAGTAACACCCGAAACTGCTACAGTAAAGTGGCTCAAGGATGGACTAGAAATCAAGGCAAGCAAGAAATATGTGATTAAGAGTGAAGGGGCAACCAGGACCCTGACAGTCAACCAGGCTGAGAGCACAGACACTGCTGTCTACACCTGCCAGACAAGGAATGACAAGCAGGAATTCAAAGTGCAGGTGAAAGGTGAGCAGTGTACATTGTGTCCCAAAGCCAACAGCTGTTCTGTTGTGGTAGGATGGAGGTCAGTTCTCTAAAACTCTCAAACCCTTCCAACCTCAAAGCTTGAATTGATGCTGCAGCTGCCGTGGCTACCCCACCATAGGCCAGCAAAGTTCTCCTGCCTCCAAATGCCCAACTGTAGCCTTTTGCTAGCTGCTTGACGGAAGGCAGAAGCCTGTGACGGATGATTCCCCTGGTCTTTGCTCCCCAGTCTCATCACACTATTTCTGTCTCTTGCCACCCTCAGTGACTGGGGCATGACAGAGCCTTAGCTTTTTCCTCCTCTGATCGCCAGCATGATAAAACTGATGAGGGGCTGGAACAGGTTTCCCAGAGAGGCTGTGGATGACTCCCCCTTGGAAGTGTTCAAGGCCAGGTTGGATGGGGTTTTGAGCAACCTGGTCTAGTGGAAGGTGTCCCTGCCCATGGCAGGGAGAATGGAACTAGATGACCTTTCCAACCCAAACCACACTATGATTCTGTGCAGAAGGATGTTATATAGAATCATAGAATGGTTTAGCTTGGGATGGACCTCAAAGACCATCTAGTTCCAACCCCCCACCATAGGCAGGAACACCTCCCACTAGAACAGGTCGCTCAAGACCTCATCCAACCTGACCTTGAACACCTCCAAGGAGGGAGCATCCACAACCTCCGTGGGCAACTTCATATGGTATGATATGATATGACATCTTCATATGATATGATATGAGGAGAAGTTTTTTGAGTAGGTTACAGAAGGAAATGTGACCTTAATTGTATCCTTCTCTGAAGGCTAAGGCCAGATTGGCAAGAAGGATGAAGTATGGCTGGTCCATAGATGAAGATGAGTGATGTCCCAGAGCAAAGGGCTCTTCTCTTCTGACACGCTGGAGATATCCGGAGCTGAGACACACTTCCTCAGCTCCTTTTGAAGCCATTGCAGATGAGTGGTTGCTAATAGGTCCCGATGGATCTGACCTACTGTAATGCCGTCTTCATGATGAGAGAAATCACACCCTGGGTTTCTCTGATTCCATTAGCTGTATGTGCAGTAACAGAAGAGACAGAAGTAGCTGAAGGTTGTGTTTCATAAGGATTTTTTACACTTAGGCAAATCAGGCTTTGATGTAAAAACACCACGTGGTCCCATCAGATAAAAGATTGGAAAGAAAAGAAACCAACAACCAACCATGTTTTTATGACACTGCTCTTCCTTTACAGAATGATACTGATATTAAAAAAAAAACAAAAAACAAACCAAAAAACCCAACAAACCAAACAACAAAAAAGCAAACAAACATTTCAGAGGAAATCTCCTTTAAGTGTCCACTTTTGTGGTTTGTTTCTGCCTACCTTGATCCTCAAGTCTGTTCTGGGGTTGGTTGGTTAGTTTATTTGTTAAAGTTGTCCAGAACTGGCTTCTTAGAACAGGTTTCTTACCTTTTCTTTTCTCCTCATCTTTTTCTGCACCTCAGAAATCCCAGTGAAGTTAACCAAGAAACTGGAAGCTGTTAATGCAGAGATTGGAGGCAGTGTCAGCTTGACGTGCGACGTGAGCCACGCCAAGGGGAAGGTGGTGTGGCGCAGGAACGGTGTGGAGATCAGAGCCGGCAAACGCTTCCAGATTCACCAGGAGGGGGTCAGACGAACCCTGACCATAACAGGGATCCGGGCTGAGGATGAGGGAGAGTACTCCTGCGAGTCCAGAGATGACAAGAGCAGTGTTACCATCACCCCCAAACGTATGGCTAAGTTTGGTCGTGTGTTTGTGCTACCTCTTGTGCTGACGGCAAATTGTCACACTCCGCTACTTCTCTCGGTGTGAGTGGAGCCTCTGTTTGTGAATTACAGTATGGTTTTAGACCTGCTGAGCTCAGGTCTCTTACTATGTAAGTTAACTGGCCTTCATAGAATCATGGAATTGTTCTGGTTGGGAAAAACCTCTAAGATTTTTTCACTGTGAGGGTGACAGAACGCTGGAACAGGCTGCCCAGGGGAGTTGTGGAGTCTCCCTCTTTGGAAATATTCAAAACCTGCTTGGATGTGTTCCTGTGTGATCTGGTCTGGGTGATCCTGCTCTGGCAGTGGGGGGTTGGACTGGATGGTCTTTCAAGGTCCCCTCCAGCCCCTGACGTTCTGTGATTCTCAATTGTAACTGTTGACTTATCACCACCACGGCCACTAAACAATGTCCTGAAGTGCCATGTCCACAGGTTTCTTGACCACCTCTAGGGATGGTGACTCCACCACCTCCCTGGGCAGCCTGTTCCAATGCCTGACCACTCTTGCAGCAAAGAAATTTTTCCTAAAGCCCAACCTAGATCTCCCCTGCCACAGCTTGAGAACATTTCCTCTTGTTCTGTCACTTGATACTAGGTAAAAGAGACCAACTCCCACCTCAAATTGCATTTGAGGCTAGAGTTAAGTATTCCAAATGTAATATGGGATTTCCCCTCATGCCATTTGTTTATCTCTCTCTTCTGACATCTTATACATAGATATGGGAAACATGAAGATTCATTCAAAGCAGGCCTACAGGAAAGCTGGGGAGGGACTCTACTTAAAAGGAACTGTGATGACAGGGCAAGTGGCAGAGGTTTTAAACTGGAGCAGGATAGATTTAGATTGGACATTAGGAAGAAGTTCTTTGCTATGAGGGTGGTGTGACACTGGAATGGGTTGCCCAGAAAAGTTGTGGATATCTTGTCCCTGGAAGTGTTTAAGACCAGACTGGACGAGGCTCTGGGCGACCTAATCTAGCAGGAGGTGTCCCTGTGGCAGGATGGTTGGAAATAGATAATTTTTAAGGTCCCTTCCAACTCAGGTCTTTCTATGATTCTATGACTATAGCAATCACTTACTGTAAGTCATAAAAATGGATACTGTCAATCAAGGCCTTTGTCTCTTTGAGATATGGCATAAGCATCCTCAAAACCATGCTCCTAAATGGCTTATTCTTATCCCTCAGCTCCCAGAGTGGTCAAATTCATTACGAGTCTCAACAGTGTGGTCTCTGAAGAAGGAAAGGAGGCTGTGTTCAAGTGCACTGTCTCTCCCAGTGATGCTGTGGTCACTTGGCTCAGGAATGGTGTCAAGATTGAAGCCAGCAAGAAGTATGTGATCTCACAAAAGGACACCAACCACAGCCTCACCATCACTGATCTGACATTGGAAGATGCAGCTGAAATCTCTGCCAATGCTGAGGGTGTAGAAAGCACAGCCAATCTCAGAGTCCGAGGTGAGAGGAGTTAATGGCCCTTTGACAGGCTACCATAGATGCTGTGACCTTTATTTCAGTTGACCTTTCCTATGACTGAGTGTGTTAGAGCACAGAAATTCTGCTTTCCCATCACTAAAAAGAAATACCCAGAATGCATCTGGACTGGAGATACGTGGGCCACCATTTAAATTTTCTCTGAAAGCCTATGTGTGTTCTGGATGCTCTACATTCTTACTGGTATTTCTTCTCCTTTGGCAGAGGCCTCAATCTCCTTTAAGAAGAAGCTGGAGCCCAGAACAGTTGAAGAAAGAGACACAGTGACCCTGGAGGTAGAGCTGACCAAGCCTGCTGAGGTGAAGTGGATGAGGAACAGCATTGTGTTGAAGCCCAGTGACAAAATAGAAATCAAAGCTGAGGGAACAAAGCACACCTTGGTGGTCAAGGATATCTCCTTTGCAGACAGGGGCTTCTACTGCTGTGAGAGTCCTGATGACAAGACTCAGGCCAAGATCAACGTGGAAAGTAAGTTGAATGATGTCCACCTCTATAAACACCCAGAACAACCCTTGGAATTGGATTCTGGTCTCTTCCATTATGACCATGACCATTGCCACCAGGCAGATGACTAAGAGGGGGTGAAGGCAAAGACAGTAAACACAGAATGGCTGACTGGTTCCTGTTGCCTTCATCTCACTCCACCAACTTTCAGGCATGCAGCTGACCTCTAACCTTCTTAGCTGGTTCTTCTCTCTCCTCTGATGTCTCTCACTCTCTAGCATGCTCTGTTTATTCCTTTGCTTGGCTTTTGGTGAACCATTTCCTCTTTAGACATCCATTACCCTGGTGGTTCTCTGTGATCCTGTGTCTTCCAGGACATCTCTTTACTCTGAGACAGAGTTAATAAAACTACAAGACCAATTTTCTATTTGAAGGTGCTGCCCTTCCAAGCAACCTAATGGTATCTCAGTTATAGCCCTATCCTTACGTCCTCTTTCCTATGTCCTTTGGTCATGGTCTTAACAGGATAGATGAAGGCAGGTTTTAAGCACTTAAAGCCTGCCTAATTTTGTCTGTAACGCCCCTGCCACCAACTGGTGCTGTGTAGTTAAGGGAGACCTTGGTAACAGACTTCAAGTACCTGTTACAGAGTGGAAGGCAACAATTTGTTCTCCATGTGGCAATAATGACAGGAAATAATGGACGTCAACTTCAATGAGAAAGATCCAGGTTCTAAAAAGCTTTTAATGGTTGGATGACTGAATAGATTGTCTGGAGTGGTCTTGGGGCCTCCATCATGGGTTTGGGAAAAGACTGGTGAAGTATCTGCCTGGGATGATGCAAGGAGTTGAGTGTGCCCTACAGCAGGAGAGAATGGACAGCTTTCTGATTGGCTCTTGAAGCACTGAAAGGCCACCAGAAGGTCTCCCTGGAGGCTTCTCTTCTCCAGGCTGAACAACTCCCACTCTCTCAACCTGTCCTTACAGCAGAGGGCTGCCAGCCTTCCCAATATTACTGTGCTCCCCTCTGACCCTTCTCCAACAGATCCTTGTCTCTGCTGTGCTGAGGACTCCAGAACTGGCCCCAGCACTATGGGTTGAGTTTCAGGAGAGGGGAGAAGAGGGGAAAAATCCCCTCCCTCCACCTACTGACCACGCTGCTTTTGATGGTCCTGATTTAGAGCTAGACTGAGGTTTGCTCTCTTATAGTTAGTCAAACTGGGTCCATAGAAGATGAAGAATGCAGCAGTTCCACAGTTGCAATGTGCTGGAAGCATGCAGTGCAGTACAGGGTGGTTGTTGCCCCAGCCTTTCTCACGTGTTGCACCCTAAGGCATTTTATCCAGTCTACAGGTGATTTTTTAGTTTCCTTCCAACAAAGATGTTTCAGCATCTGGTTGCAGGTTCAGTTACACCTGCTTTTGGGCACTCCCTGTTGCTATAGCCAAGTGGGAAAAACAAAAATGATGGAGCAGTGACTGTATAGGAAGTAATTTGAGTGGTCAGCTGTCAGCAGGGTTTTGTGCAAAGCGAGTCACACAAGGGTAAATTTCTGTCTGTCTTGTTTATAAACTTCCTTTTCTGATGGAGAGAGAAGATTTTGCTTTGTGTTGCCCAAGCACCCAGCTGCATTCTCATCACTTACCCTTAGTGTCACTGTGAAAAACAACTCCTCTGTTGATGAACTGGGATAGATTCATGCAGTGATGGAAACCCAAGGTGATCTTAGAAGGACCATCATCAAAACCAGGGCATCGGCTCATTGTAGCAGGGAATTCTTTTTGTCTGTGGTCATCCAAGCCTTAGTTATGAGATACAGCAGGAAAGGAGCCGTATAGAAGAATTTCACCGGGCTAGATGTGTTTTCCATCCAAGTCCTCCAGCTGAGGCAGCACTGAGCTCTTTCTTGCACTGCCATACAGCAGAAGCAAGACTCTAGAGGCAGAAGCCAAAAACTGGAGCATGATTTTAGATATTTAAACATATGGCAGTTTTTCAGTAGATCATGTTAGAGCTTACCTTGAGGTCTACAGAAGTCCTTTGAATGGTCATAATCTGAGGAATGCAGTTACTACCATTTGGTGCTCAGCTTTAGGCTAAGAAGCCTGATTTAAGAGGAACTTTATTCAAAAACCATGAAGCTGGACTGGTATTGTTTGGTCTGAAATTGTTTTCAGGGCAAGGCAAAGAAGGAATAGTTACATGAAAAGCTGTTGATTTATTGCAGCTTAAAAGTTGCTACATCAAAGGATCTGTTTTCCTATAAACACCTCAAATCCTCAAAACAGATCTGACTGAATGTCTGTTTTCAGTTGTGACCAGAAGGAGATATTTGTGGAAGACTTCAGTAAAATGGTTCTTTCTCTGATTTATTTCTAAGCTTTCAAGAGGGTAAAGCATAATTAGGTCAAATAATTATAACAGAATTTATGCTAGGAAGATGAATATAGAATTTCAAATCTCTGGACACAGAATATTATCTATTAAAATAAGTCCTGTGGAAGTTCTGCTGTTCCTCAGTTGTTGCAGCTTCATGATAAGACCTTTGGAAACATGATTTGATTTTTTTCAGTCCTAGATAGAACAATGTCAGGTTGGTCACTTACTAAGGTATAAATGACTGCACTATTTAATTCATGTTTTTGAAAGTCCATTTTGCTGTCTCCTTGGAATAATTTCAGTTTGGTCCTCAGTCCTTTCTTGCAATGGTTGGTTGACCTGTTTGTCCTAGCTGAAAGCATCCATGTAAAATATAGCAGCTGTGGTCATTAACAGGTTTTATTTCCTGTTGAAAGATATCAAACAACTGTCAGGTACCTGGATGAGGAATGGGGAAATTGTGTGTTTTGGAAGCCCACAGGCTGTTTCACAGCTATTGGTGTGAGATCTCCTACTCCTTATTTTTTCCAGTGAGACAGATCAAGCTGGTGAAGGGTCTTCAGCCTCTCCAAGTCTCTGAGAAAGGCACTGTGACCTTTGAGGTGGAGGTATCACATGAAGATGTGGAAGGGACATGGCAGAAGGATGGCGTTCGGTTGAAGCCTTCACCCACTATCAGCTTTGGTGTTCAGGGGAAGAAACATTCACTGACTCTTTCTTCAGTGACTCTTGAAGATGCAGGACTCATCTCCTTCAAAGCAAATGGCATTCACTCTTCAGGGAAGCTCACTGTGACAGGTACACAAAAGTCTCAGTCTCTGGTTGGTGTGGGTTATGGTTGTCTCCTCCTGACTCAGAACTGTTGAGAGTGGAACATTTTTTTCTTGTAACTGCACAGGATATGATGAGCACTGGACCATCATCAGTAAGGTGTCCTTCTGATGTCAATAGGGCTGTTGTAACATCATTGTCCACAAACCAACTCTAAATAATATGCTCAAAACAAGATGACTTTGTTGGCACAAGTTTTATTTAACATGGGAGCTAGACTGTGCCTATTCATTAGAGAAATGGAGGCTGAGGAGAGACCACCTTAGTCACAGCTTCCTGAAAGGAGGTTGGAGTGAGGTGGAAGCTGGTCTCTTCTCCCAGCTAGCAAGTGATAGGACAAGAGGAAACGGAATCAAGTTGTGCCAGGGAAGGTTTAGGTTGGATATTAGCAAAAATTTCTTAACCAAAAGTATTGTCAAGCCCTGGAAGAGGCTGTCCAGGGCAATGGCTGAGTCATCATCTCTGGAGGGATTGAAAAGGTGTGTAGGTGTAGTGCTGGGAAACATAGTTTGGTGGTGGACGTGGTAGTGCAGGGTTAACAATTGAACCTGATGATCTCAAAGGTCTTTTCCAGCCTAAACTGTTCTATTAATCTATGATTATTGCTTGAATCAGATGGTCCTGCAGACCTGTTTCCCCACTAACTGCACTTTATCCTTTTTTTTTTGCAGAGTTACCTGTGAAAATCAGCAAACCTTTGACAGATATCAATGCAACTCAGAAGGACAAGGTCATATTTGAGTGTGAGCTGTCCAGGCCCAACGCAGATGTTAAGTGGTTCAAGGTATACACTTAATGAATAATGGTATTTGAATTTCTGACTCCTCTGGAAGGAAAGGAGAGCTTTTAATCTTGCTTACAGGGGATGTGAGTCTAAACCTTTGCTATGCAACCGTTAGCATTGTTCCTCTTCTCACATCCATTTATTTGTCCAGTTCATCACAGTCTGTGTTCTTTATTTACTGGGTATGCTTATTGGGTTAAAAGTTGAACTGTTCTGCTCCTGCACAGAAGGTGAGCACTGCTGTTGGTAGTAACAGAGTCCTGTGCTTGATTTCATGCCCAAAAGTTCTCATCCAAGGATTTAAAACCTTAAGTGAGAACTGTCCTTTCAGATGAAGCCTCTGTTTTCTTTGAACCTGACAGTCATTTTGGGGATCAGCTCAGGCATTTCATGTACCTTCCTTGGGGCTCAGCTAATTCTTCCCTTGAATGGGCCTAACAACATGTCTTTAAGTTAATGTCTGAAGTGGCTTATTTCCCAATCCTATACAGCACCTTAAGTCTTCAAATAGGTATCTAAGGTCAACCAAAAGGTATATGTGTTCTTCAGCCACTTCTACCTCTTAAAAGCTTTGCACTATACTTGGGTTAAAGATTGTCTAGTCAAAAATGTCCCTGCTGAGTGCAGGGGGCTGGACTAGATGACCTTAAAGGTACCTTCCAATCCAAACCACTCTGTGATGCTAAGTGTCATCATATGTTCAAGCAAGCACAGTTCCATGAAGTCCCATGGGACAGGTGAGTTAAGCTCAGACCTGAATGTTTGCTTTGCTTACTGCAGGTGTAGGGGAGTTGATGCTGATCTGGTTTGACATTTTCCTTTCTAGGATGGGAAGGAGCTCCAGACAAGTCAACAAGTGGGGATTGCTTCCCAAGGAAATAAGAGAAGCCTCATTATTCACAAGTGTGAATATGAAGACCAGGGGACCTACACATGTCAAGTAGCTGAAGACAAGACATCAGCTACACTAAAGATCCATGGTATGTTTGACTGAAGTAGGAAGTGATATCTCCTGCTGGTTTTTTTGACTACACCGAAAAAACAGATCTACACAGCCAGGTCTGGTGTACCCTGGCAGATGTTGTTTTCCAGGGGAGCATCTGAAGGGAGGTGAAAATGATCAGGGGCTGGAGCTCTTCCGCCTGTGAGGACAGGATAAGAAGGTTTGGGTTGTTCTGCCTGGAGAAGATAAGGCTCTAGGTAGACCTCACAGTAGGCTTCCAGTACTTAAAGGGGCCCACAGGAAAGATGGGGAGGGACCTTTGTCAGGATAATACAGTGATAGGAGGAGGAATAAGGGTTTTAAGCTGGCAGAAAGTAGATTTAGATTAGATATTAGGAAGAAGTTCTTCACTGTGAAGGTGGTAAGATACAGGACCAGTTCTCTTAGAGAGGTTATATATGTCCTCTACCTTGAAGTGTTCAAGGTCAGGTTAGATGAGGCTTTGAACAACCTCATCTGGTGGAAGATGTCTCTGCTCATGGCAAAGGGCTTGAAAGTAGATGGGTTTAGGGTTCCTTCCAACGCAGACTATTCTATGATCTGAAAAGACAGATCAGCATTGTCCTATTTCTTACTAGATGCTGTCCTCATGTGGCCACTTAGGTTTAGCAATAACTTCATGAACACTTGTCCTGTTCCACTGCTCTGTTGAACTCCTCTTTTCTCCCTGACTTTGTCACTGGGATGAGTTGCTATTTGAATACTGGATAGTTTACATCTGAGCTCTGGTCCTGGGGATGATCCAAAGTGAATTTCCTTCCAAAAGGAAAGGGCTGAAGTAGCACAAATATATGAATTGATTCTGATGAATCAGTGCAAAGGTACAGAGTTAAAGAGGAATATACTGAGCTCAAGATACATCTTTGGCAAAACGTGTGGCTGAGGTCCCTGTGGCTGATGTGGTCCAACCACACAACCAAGGGTGTAAGGAGAACCTGCAGAGAAGTATGTGGATGTGACAGGTTTCATAGAATCATAGAATAGTTTGGATTGGAAGGGACCTTAAAGATCATCTGGTTCCAACCTCCCTGCCATGGACAGAGACACCTCCCACTAGATGAGGTTGCTCAAAGCCTCATCCAGCCTGGTCATAAACACTTCCAGGAATGAGGCATCCACAACTTCTCCAGATAACCTGTCCCAGCGTCTCACTACCCTCATAGCAAAGAACTTCTTCCTAATATCCAATCTAATTCTACCCTGCTCTAGTTTAAAAATCATTGCCCCTTGTCCTGTCACTAGAACCCCTTATAAATAGCCCTTCTCCAGCTTTCCTGTATAATAGCATCATCTGGGTTGCAAGAGACCTTTAAAGATTATCTAGTCCAAACCCCTGCAGTGAACAGAGACATCTTCAGCTGGATCAGGTTGCTCAGTTGTAATGATTCAAGAGATTGGAGGCTTATGTCTAGTTTTCCTTGCAGATTTTTATTAATGTGTTCAACTTCTTTTAAAACCTGTGTAAAGTTCTGGCATCCATAAAATCCTCTTGCAACAAACTCCATTGTAGCTTGGCAACTCTACCTGTTGGGTCAAGCATAGAATGTATTTACTACTCTGTATTTACTCTGATTTCACAGCCCGAGATATCAAGATCATCAAACCACTGGAAGATGTGGAAGTGAATGAATATGAGAGTGCATCTTTTGTCTGTGAAATTTCTCATGATGAGGTTCAGACCCAATGGTACAAAAATGACAACAAGCTGAAGGCTGCTGACAACATTAAAATGCGTCAAGATGGTAGGATGAAAAAGGGGAATCTCCTTCTTGAATGGGGGTGGATTGGAGTAAGTGCTGGAGGCTAAGAAGGGTCTGATCTCCAAAATCAAGTTAGGAAGGTTTGGCAGTTACCCTATTGTTTTGGGGATGCAACTAGCCTGGGACATGATGAGAACTGAAGGCAAATTTGGTGCTGTGCTCCCATCTCATGCTGCCAGCAGTGGGTAGGAGTTTGTATCTTTTGATAATGGGTGGGATCCTTCTCTTTCCAGTTCTACTCTGATGGTGGGGACTGCATTCAATCAGTCCTTGGGGGAGCTGAGGCTAAATCATCCTTTGATACACGGATATAGATGCGGGAATGATTTGCTTGCTGCTGTAAAGTCAATTGGTGAGGCGCTGAAACCAGTTGAGTGATGCTCAAGCTGGCAGCATGCCCTGGGAGTGAAGCTGTTTGGTCAAGACAACCTATATCTGCTTATGTGTCTGTTCTCAGGCAAGACCTATTCACTGACTTACACACGTGTCCAAGTGCAAGATGCAGCAGAGATCAAGTTTGTAGCAGAAAAGGCAGAGTCTCGTGCCCAGCTTACTGTGAAAGGTAATTCTGCTTTTCATGCCAGTGCTGCTTAAGCTGTCTCATGTTACAAATCAAGCAACTTTCCTCCCTTTTAACGTGAACAAAGTTAACTGACATCAAATTCTCTGGGTTAGAAGAACTTCTGCCTACCCTACTGGATGGAAGATATCAGCCTTATTGCTGGGAATTTACTTTTGCTAACCAGTACAGTTCATATCCTCAGAAGGCTGATTTTAAACCACAAGATGTTGAAAGTCATGTTTGAGCTTTGAGGGACCAAAAGCTGTAGCATGACTTTCTCCTGCATTTTTTTCTTTTGGGGGCATGTTTTAAAATGTTACAGCAAGTTTTGTGTGAGTGATGTTAACTTAAATAGTGTGATGGAGATAGAGAGAAGGCAGGCATTTGAATTAACACATTGATGAGGAGCTCAGGGTGGCTTTGCCATAGCCCCACTGAGTAAATTGCCTATCATCTCAGCAGTTCTCAAGTGCTAAAAGTAGGGATAAACCATTTCCCCATCATTAGCTCTTTACTTGCTGTGTGTTAGTTGAATGCCCAACACAGTGAGGAAAATTTGCTAACGAGTTTTTAATTGGCTCCTTTCATGGAAATTCTACTGATTACTCTGGTTTATTTAATTTGTTTTGTTTGGGGGTTTTTTGTTTGTTTGTTTGTGGGGCTTTGAAGGTTTTTGTGGGGTTTTTTTGGAGGTTTTTTTAGTTGGTTGGTTGGTTGTTTTTAAATGGGTTTTGTTTGTTTTCACTTCTCTTTTTCCCCTTTATTGTTTTTTTTGTTTTGTTTTGTTTTGTTTTTTCCCTCTCCTTTTAGAACTGCCTGTAAAAATTGTGAAGCCATTGCGGGATAAGATTGCTCTTGAAAAGCATCGGGGGTTCCTGGAGTGCCAGGTGTCTCGTGCCAATGCCAAAGTCAGGTGGTACAAAAAGGATGTTGAAATTCACCCCAGTGACAAATACGAAATGGTGAGCGACGGAGTCTATCGGAAGCTCATCATCAACGATGCAGGCTATGAAGATGAAGACATCTACACCTGTGATGCCTTTGATGACAAAAGCAGTGCCAATTTCTTTGTTGAAGGTAGGAAAGCAAAGTTTTTGCCCCTCTAGGATGCTTTGGAAGGAGGACTGGCTGGTTCAAAAAGCTCTTGTCATTGTGATGGTTTGGGAGTTACCTGCCCCCACACACTATGAAAAATCACTCAGGCTAGACTCAGCCAGGTGGAAGTTCAAGACCAGGTTGGAAGAGGCCTCAAGTGACCTGTACTAGTGGGAGGTGTTCCTGCCTATGTCAGGGGATTGGAACTAGATGATCCTTGAGGTCACTTCCAACCTTACCGTTCTATGATCCTATAAGTTAAGGACTGAAGCTCTCTTTACAGCTTAGCACAACATACAAGCAGATATATACACAATATGCAGGAATAGTTAGAGAAATATACAAGTTAAAGGTAATACAGAAACACAATTCCCCTTCCAGAAATCAGAGTCACCAGGAGGGGCTCCCAACCACCCTTCCACCTTCTTCACCCCTCTACCTTACTCCAGGGTCCAGCTTATGTGCAAGATGAGTTTGGAGGGGGGTTAGAAGGAGAGTGGTTAGTTAGGTTACTCAGCAGAGAGGCCAGAAGACACAGCAGCTCCTAGAGAGAGACTGAGAGACTCTGTCTTATGTGTATTTGTGTTTCTGTTTTTATACATCTCAGCAAGTCAATGAGTGATAGACCACCAGTGTTTTCACCAGTGTCACCACTGTCACCAGTGTTTTCTTTTCACAGCCTATAATTTTTTTCATTAAAATACTCCAATTATCCTCAAACCAGCACAGTCATTTACTTAGAAAACGTACACACACACACACACATATACATACACACATATGGGGACAGACTGTTAAGAGTTGGGGTTCTTCAGCCTGGAAAAGTGAAGGCTCTGGACATTATAGAGCTTTCCAGTGCCTGAAAGGGGTGCAAGAAAGCTGGAAAGGGAATTTTTTCCAAGGGCTTGTAGTGGTAGGACAAAAGGGAATAGATTTAAGCTGCTAAAGAGTAGATTTAGACTGGATAAGTAGGAAGAGATTCTTTACAGTGAGGGTGGTGAGACACTGGAACAGGTTACCCAGGGAGGTTGGGGATGCCTCCTCCCTGGAGGTGTTAAAGGCCAGGTTGGATGAGACCAGTTTAGAGCAAGCTGGTCTAGAGGAAGTTGTCCCTGCCTATGGCAGGGACAGTTGGAACTAGATGATCCACTCTATGATTCTATGATTTTAATTCACTGTTGATTTCTTCTCAAGCTCATTGATATTGCTTCCTTTTAGGACTATAAAGACAGCATCATCCTAGAAAATGACTATATGGTACTTTCTCCTAAGGAAGTTCCTCTTCCAGAATAGTTTATCAGATGCACTGGACAAAGTTTGTTGTAGTAACTACCCAAAATATATTCTGCTATCAATACCTGCATTTCAGTGAACCTTCTTTTCCATTTTATATAATGCCAAGTGTTTTATATCAGAGTGGGAAGGTGACTTTAGAAATGGGACTCGCACTCAGTGGGTCCTATTGGGGCAGTGACACAGTCTCACTGTTTGACCTACAATAAGCAATATTTATTTAATTATTTTTATGAAAAAAAAAAAAAAAATCAAGAGGAATGTTTTAAGGCCTTTTGAGCCAATTAAGTTCAGTAAAGATTGCAGCAGTGTGCAGAATGCTAATGAAATTGTTCCTTCATGATTCCTAAATCCCTGCTTTCCTGTTCCATCCTTCATGCAGAGCAATCCATTAGTATCGTAAAGGAGTTGTGTGACGAGGATGTGACTGAGCCCGAAGAGGCCACATTTGAATGTGAAATATCCATCCCATCTGTGAAACCTCCCAAATGGTTTCTACGTGGAGAAGCCTTGCAGGCTGGCAGAAACATTATCGTGCATCAAGAAGGCACTATCCACAGGCTGACCATACTGAAAACCACTGCCAGCATGACAGGCACCGTTCAGTTCTCCATCGGCAAATCAAAATCCACAGCAAACCTACTTGTCAGAGGTAATATTTTCTGGCTTGCTTATATTGTGAAGAGATCCTTCCTCTCACAGTTCCTGGAAAGAATTTAGCCAGACAACCCACAGTATCACAGTATCGCCACTGTCTAATGTGTAGGTTCCACTGGCTGGGGTCTGAGAAATGTAGGTATACCTGAAAGGTACATTAAGGTCCTGTAATGACATGACAAGGGGTAATGGGTTTAAACTGGTAGAGGGAAGATTTTAACTGGATGTTAGGAAGAAGTTCTTTACAGTGAGGATGGTGAAACACTGGCACAGGTTGCCCAGCAAGTTGTGCTCCCTCCTTGGATGTGTTCAAGGCCAGATTGGATGAGAACTTGAGCAACCTGTTCTAGTGGGAGGTGTCCCTGCCTATGGCAGGGGGTTGGAACTAGATGATCTTTGAGATCACTTCCAACCTAAGCCATTCTGTGATTCTGTGGTAAGATCTGGTCAGTTCCCAGCTACAAGTTGTTGCTTGCAACACTGGGACAAGATGCTCAGGGAAGTGGTGGAGTCACCATCCTTGGAGGCCTTTTAAAAAATGTGTAGATGTGGCACCTCAGGACATATTTTAGTGGACACAGTGGTGTTGGGTTGATGGTTGTACCTGATCATCTTTGAAATCTTTTTCAACCTTAATGACTCTATGATTCTGTAAATGAGACAACCATGTCTTAGGAAAGGATTTGGCTAAATGAATTTGGAGTGTCCAGTACTCAAATTGAGCTAAGGTTAGTTTTTGGGTTATTTTTTTTCCTTGACTCTACCACAGAGGACAAAACAGAAGAGATTTGCCAGGAGAGGTTATTTTGTCCCATTTCTGAACTAGACAAGTTTGATAGCTCATTTAATTAATCTGCTTTGTCATTGACTCAATCTGGGACAAAGCTTCAAGGCTTTTTGTCTTCTGCTGTCACCATAGTAAATATCTCCAATCATATTCCGAAGTCCTTGTTTTGACTTTCATTTGCTCAAACTTGAATGCAAACTTCACTTAGCAAGCAATTCAGTAAGTCTTGACCCATGCATCTGGTAGTTTATGTAAAGTTTTATCTTGCAGAAACCAGCATTCCCTAGAGATCATGGTGTTGGGCTGGCTTCAAAGCCAATCAGTTCTGTAACAGAAAGCCACATCATCACTCGGGAATTCACAAAGCAGCTGTGAATGACATATGTGAAATAAATTGGCATGAGATGCAGATCAGAAACTTTCCTTCTCTTCCCATTCATCCTTCCTTCTTTCCTAACTCTGCTTTTCAGATTACCACATACAGATCACCAGGAAGATGGAGGACAAGACGGCTCTGGAGCGCCATTCAGTCGTCTTGTCCTGTGACTTCAGGCCTTCTCCAAAGATTGTGAAGTGGTTCAAGGACCACACACCCATCGAGCCCTCTGATAAGTACAAAATCAAGCGGGAGGAGCATTCAGCGGAGCTCAAGATTGTGAAGGTGAAGCCTGAAGATGCTGGTGTGTACAAGTGCAGAGCTGGAAACGCAGAGACTGAAGCCATGCTGACTGTTGAAGGTACAAGTGGTTTGCAGCAGGGAGGTTTGCCTGTGGCATACCTATAAGGAAAAAAAATTATTAGACTGAGGCTGGTGAGACACTGGCTCAGGTTTCCCTGAGAGGTGGTGAAAGCCTCACCCCTATTAAAAATCAAGGTCAGATAGCATGGGGCTATGGGCAACTTGCTTTAGTTGAAGATGTCCCTGCTGACTGCAGGGGTTTGGACTAGATGACGATTAAAGATACCTTCCAATCCAAAATATTATGTGATTCTAAGGTATCTTTATGGTTCAGTGTTTCACCCTGGTGCCTGGGTTTCACTTCTTGAGTAGAAGTAGATTCACTACTTTTATATAAATGCACTATCTTAAATGAATTGTCTGTATTACAAGCCATAGAATCATATAATACTATGGGGTTTGAAGGAGCCTTTAAAGGTCATCTATTACAAGCCTGCAGTGAGCAGGGACATCTTCAGCTGGATCAGGTTACTTATTATGCTCTGTGCTGTTATTCCATGATACTGAAATCCATCAGTTGCCATGAAGTGGGTGATGCATATTGAAAGCCACCATCTGGGTAAGGCAAAATTTCATGTGCCTTTCTTAAGGCACTTTATTTTCCATTTCAGCAGAGAAGCTGGGATTCTGATCTTTCTAGCTGAAAACATTCTTTAGTTCACTGCTACAGGCTTTTGGTTCTGGTTTTCATTTCCTGACCACGGTGTCAGCTTTTATATGTGCTGTATTTGTTATTCATAATGTTCTACCTCATCTGGATGTGGCACTACTTTTAGCCAGTTCTTCACCTCTGGGGAAACTGTAGGAAAAGATGATCTAAGTGTCACTTTCATCAAGACTTGGAGATGAGACATGGAATCATTTCCATAAGTCCAGGGAGCTGCTTTTTGTAACTGTTTGGCTTTGCAGAGGTTCATCCAAATGACAAAATCATTTAGTACTCCCTGACTTAGCTAGTCCTTGAGAAACAGCATTTCATGAGTAGAGAAGCTGCAAGAAACCTCTGTCCAAGGGCAAGGAATGTAAAGATTTCAATTCCTTTTGCTCTCTAAACCTGACCAAGTTGCTCAATCAATTGGTGGCCAAACCCATTGTCTTCATCTCATCATCTGTGTCTCCTTAGCAGTGCATCAGGGAAAATTCACTTATGAAGTGTATGTGTGGTGCATGTGATGAGCACACAGGGATTGGAGTTCTGTGGGATATGTAGGCATCACTATAATACCATTAACACCTTAGAATTACTTATTTTTAGTTAAAAATAAAAAAAAAAAAAAGGCAAAACTTTCCTGTGTGAAAAGAGCATTGAGGGTTCTAGACAATGTAGTCTTTTTAATGGATGAACCGAAGGCAGAACCAAGTACGTTAAATGTAATGAGCCACAGTGCACAAGAGACCAGACAAAATCATCTAGCAAACATTAAAAGCTCTGAAATCAGTTTGTGATAAGAATGGTGATGGTGCACCTTGGTCTCCTACAGCCCGCAATGTAGAAGTACTCAAACACCTTCAGGACGTGGAAACTGAAGAGGAGAGTTCTGCTGTTTTCTCCTGTGAGCTGTCTCATGATGATGAGGATGTGGAATGGTTCCTCAATGGCACCCTCCTTTACACCAACAATTTCAATGACATCAGGAATGTTGGCAATTGCTACATGTTGACAATGAAGCAGGTCAAACCTGAAGATACTGGCACCGTGACAATGAAGTCAGACAAGGTGTCAGAGAGTGTGCGTCTGAAGGTGATAGGTGGGTCATGATCACACACCTCCTGAATGTCCATCAGAGATGCAAAGAAGCTCTTAGTTATCATATCCATACAGCAATCCTGTTCATAAACTTCACCTTTCTGGGGCCAAGTAATGAGTGTGCAAGATGCTGACCAGTTTCCACTGCAGCAGCAGGTTTTTCTAAGTAGACTGTTTCGGTCTCCTGCCAAAACTTTCCATGGCTATTTAGCAGAATTTTACTTGTCAGCAGGATGGTCAAGAACAATTTCCCTTTTTTTGTAGGTCTCCCACATAGGCTATAAGCTGTTGTTTCTGAAGATTTTTGTCTGCAAGAAGCTGAGCTGTACTTCCCGTGGTAGGGCACACCTTTGTGACACCAGTTCTAGAGCTGGTCTGACTCAGCACAGAGAAGGCAGTTTGCTGCTGTCCTTAATATGCCATGTCTGGTCACACACTTGGGTTGCTTTAACATGTCCTTGTGCATCACCTAAAGCACTCTCAGTTGTGTGAATTATTGTAGAAAGGTGAGGTAAAACTCTCAGCAGAATTTCAAAATTGCTTTTTGTTTAGGAGCACACCTATATGTGTGTGCTCAGGTAAGCCACAGTGATTTCTATCCTAAATTTACTCCCTAATGTATCTGGAAATGGGACTAGGAAATGTGCTGAGCCATTCTCTCTGAAAGTCAGACTTCGATGTCCTCCAAACCCTCTTAGAGAATCATCTGTTTGATTTCAATTCCATTTTGCCTTCTGAGAGTGACTGACTTGTTCTTCCCAGAGTATCTGCATAATTTAACTCTTTCACTCTGAAGAGTTTCCTCTTCTTTCGGACTTTTATGTCTAGTCAAAAATGTCTCCTATATAAGTGTCTGCAGTGCTGAATATATTTTAAATCAGATAAAGGCAACCAATAAAACAAAAAGGGAAGAGCAAATACATTCAGGAGAGTGAGGAAAGTGTTCATGTTACTGCATGAGTCCTGCTTTGTGAAAAGACAGTGCCAGCTCTCTAGCTTTAGAAGATCTACAGCTCAATTGCTTCTCTTCACACATTTTTCCCTTCTAACCACCTGACCCCTTTCCACTTGTGCACTGCTGCAATGAAAAAGAATGTTCAGAGAGTCATATAATGATGGAGGTTGGAAAGGAACGTCTGAAGATCATTTAGTGCAGTGTCTCTGCCAGAGCAGGTTCACCTAGAGCAAATTGCACAGGATGATGTCCAGGCAGGCTTTGAATGGCTCCAGAGATGGGGACTCCTGAAGGACATTTTGGCTGCTTATGATGCAGACAAGGGCCTGTTTAAATCTAGTCTCTCTTGTTGAATAGCTACTCCATAGAAGTGTGAAGCTGTCCAGCTGGCCTTCACTAGAGACTACATGCCTGGTCCAAGCCTTATTCCTTGAGGTGGGATCTCCTGTGCCTGACACAGAGAAAAATGTGTCCTTGTAACCTCATAGGTGCACAGTCATGAAGACACTGCTGTTGTTATACTGAATATCATTCCTTACTCCTGGCAATGCTTTTCTCCTTCCCTGCACCCTCTCATTAACGGGTTCTGTTTTCCCTAAAACTCATTCCAGTCATGAGGTGTGGCACTGCTTTAGGTTCTTCACTGGTGTCAGCAGCATCACAAGGGTTTACTTAAGTTCTCTTTAAATATTTGTTAGCAACTAAAAATGTCTTAAATATCCTGGTTGTACTCTGTTTTGCCTGTTAACCTTCAGAGAAGCCTGCTGTCTTCATGAAATCCTTGGAAGATGTTTTTGGT
The DNA here is from genome assembly GCA_013396675.1 of Eubucco bourcierii. Taxonomy (NCBI): domain Eukaryota; kingdom Metazoa; phylum Chordata; class Aves; order Piciformes; family Ramphastidae; genus Eubucco; species Eubucco bourcierii. Next base: position 590,053 of record VWZE01022899.1, on the reverse strand, counting down.
GAGGAGCGTGGTATGATTAAACTAGAATGTGAAGTCTCCAAAGAAAAGGTCAAACCTGTTTGGAAAAAGGATGGTGAGAAGCTCACTTCTGGTACCAAGTATGAGCAGATACAGTCTGGCAAGACCCTGTGCCTCCTTATCCATGACCTAGAAAAGACAGATGCAGGTTTATATACCTGTGACATTGGCACTGATGTTGCCAAGTCAAAGGTCAACATTCAGGGTAAGTATTGTAGGTGATGGACGTTCTATGGGTGCTATAATTATGGGTGGGCTTGGTCACTGTCTCACAACTGTTCCTCCAAAAGCCTCACCTTACAAAGTGATGTCTGAACAATCCCAGTTGCTCTTTAAGTATATCTGGAGAATTGTTGATGGCTTCAAATTCATATTGATCAGACAAAACCTGACTTTTTCTGATTTGAACATCAGGAAGAAGTTCTATTAGACATTAGGAAGAAGTGCTTTGTGGTGAGGTAGTGAGACACTGGAATAGGTTGTCTAGAGAAGCTGTGGATGCCTCATCCCTGGAAGTGTTTAAGACCGGGCTGGGTGAAACTTTGGGTAACCTGATCTATCAGGAGGTGCCCCTGCTCACTGCAGGGGAGTTGAAACTAGATGATGAGAAAGAATTGGGACTGTTCAGTCTGGAGAAGAGGAGGCTCTGAGGTGACCTTATCATGACCTTCCAGAATCTAAAGGGGGGAGGGGGGGGGGCTACAAAAAAGCTGGGGAGGGAATTTTTAAGATATCAGGTAGTGACAGGACTAGGAGGAATGGAATGAAGCTGAAGGTGGGGAGATTCAGCCTGGAGGTGAGGAGGAAGTTGTTCAGCATGAGAGTGGTGAGAGCCTGGCAGGGGTTGCCCAGGGAGGTGGTTGAGGCCCCATCCCTGGAGGTGTTTAAGGCCAGGCTGGATGAGGTTCTGGCCAGTCTCATATAGAGTTGGGTGTCCCTGCCCATGGCAGGGGGGTTGGAACTAGATGATCCTTGTGGTCCCTTCCCAACCCTGACTGATTGTATGATTCTATGATCTTTAATGTCCCTTTCCACTCATGCTGTTCTGTGACAATTCTATGAATACCAGGTGGGGGTAGGATTGTTACAAGTGAATACAAACATCTCATTTCCCATATCAACGCAGGACAAATGACTCAGACAGCATCCCAGAGGGTTCCTATCTGACAACTTTTCTCCCCTCTAGCATATTGAATTTTGACTTTTCTCCATCAACTGAGCTGTTCTTCATGCAGTCCTTCTACACCAATGCCCTTCTCTATAGCTTTGTGGTGACTCTGAGTGCGTAATGTTTGAGAAATCCTTCCCAAGTCAAACACATCTGTCAGGAATGCAGTAAATCCAGTAAATAAACCAGTCCAGTCCAGTGAGCTAAAAATGTCAAAATCACTACTCATGTCATTGTACTAATCTCCCTTTTTTTGTCCTCCAGAACTGAACATTGGCATCACCAAACGCTTGAAGAACACTGAAATCCAGGAGGGAGAAGACTGCACTTTTGAGTGCATTTTGTCCCATGAAAGCATTGATGACTTCAACTGGACCCTGAATGGGAGCAGAGTGGAAAGTGGTGGGCGATTTAAAGCCTCCAACATGGGTCGGAAATATACACTTAACATCACAAAGGTGCTTCGTGGAGATGCTGGGGAAGTAATTTTCACTGCCCGTGGTCTGACCTCCAAGGCTTCTCTGGTTGTGAAAGGTAATGAGATCAGAAAGGCTCTGGGGTTTGCTTTCCTTTGAGTGTCTTTCCATAAGGTATGTCAGTAACTCATGAAGGCAAACCTTTGTTATGATCAAAATGAAGAACAGCCTTTGCTGTCAGTCTCAAAGCACTGAGATTTTCCCTTGACAACAAGCAAGATGCTGAAATTTTTATAGATATTACTGTGTACAATTCTGGAGCCCCCAGCACAGGAAGGACATGGAACTGTTGAAGCGGGTCCAGAGGAGGCCACAAAGATGATCACAGGGCTGCAGCAGCTCTGCTAAGAGAGCAGACTATGAGAGTTGGGGCTCTTCAGCCTGGAGAAGGCTTCTAGAAGACCTTATAGTAGCCTTCCAGTATCTGAAGTGGGCTATAGGAAGGCTGGGGAGGGACTATTTACAAGGTCTCGTAATGACAGGACAAGGGGCAATGGGTTTAAATTGGCAGAGGGGAGATTTAGACTGGATGTTTGGAGGAAGTTCTTTACAGTGAGGGTGGTGAGGCACTGGCACAGGTTGCCCAGGGAGGTTGTGGCTGCTCCTTCCCTGGAGGTGTTCAAGGCCAAGTTGAACAAGGCCTTGAGTGACCTGTGCAAGTGGGAGGTGTCCCTGCCCAAGGCAAGGGTTTGGAACTGGATGATCCTTGAGGTCTCTTCCAACCTTACCATTCTATGATTCTATATTTGAGAAGTGCAGAACATGCTGGGCAGGGTCATTGTACAGACAATTACTGCTCACACTGTATGTGTATGAGATAATCACCCAAGACTCTCTATGCAGTCAGCAGGCAGAATAACATCCCTTGAAGTGGTTGCCATCAGGGCAAGTCCTCAGGTTCTATAAGCAATCGGAGTTTGGGATGGAAGGGACCTTCAAAGGTCATCCAGTCCAATCGTCATGCAGTCAACAGGAACATCTGCAACTAGAGCAGGTTGCTCAGAGCCCCAAACAACCTGACCTGGAGTGGTTCCAAGAATGGGATATATACTACCCCTCTAGGCAACCTGGGCCAGGGTCTCACCACCCTCAGTGTGACAAATTTCTCACTTTTATCTAGTCTAATTTCTTTATATATAATTTATCATAATCATTAATATCCACTGGAAGTCCATGACTGCAGTTAATATGCACTGAAGATATGATTTTCTCCACCCTCCTCTAACATGTTGTGAGTCATTCACTGTGGAATGTGAAAACTTGCTGGATATTTGAGCTGTGAAAATCTTGACAATACATTGATCGTGATTTTTACTCAAAGTTCCCCCCCCACCCCGCCTTCTTTTTCTCAATCTTCAGAAAAACCTACTGAGGTTATAAAGCAGCTGGAGGATAAAACATCAGCAGCAGGGCAGGACATCAGCCTGAGCTGTGAATTCTCAAAGCCTGATGCAACCATCAGGTGGTACAAGGATGGCAAAGCAATTCGGAAAAGCCAGAAGTATGACTTGCACCAAGAGGGCCCACGAGCCACTCTGATCATCCATGACTCCACGGTCAAGGACAGTGGGGAATACACCTGTGAGACAGAGGTCTCTAAAACAAAAGCCACAATCACAGTGCAAGGTCAGTTGAAGCATGTGTAGGGGATGGGGTGTACAGAAGTTGGGATAGACATCTGTAACCTGTGGGTGAGGTTGGTCTCTTTTAGCTCCCTGAACAGGATCAACTTCTGGTTTTCACAAAATGTCATGGATTAAAGTCATTAAAAAAACAAACAAAAAACCCTCTGAGAAACTTTAATATCTGCAAAGTACTGAAAAGTATTTCATGTGTTGCATCATGAGCCCATCAAAACTGGCAACTTGAATTGATGTGTTTTGAATATGTGCTATCAAAACTGTGGTCTGCAAGATGTGACCTCACCCACACCTGTACAATGTCAAACTTCTCTGGAAATACTCTACCTGATCTGTTTTGTGGCAGCAGTTGGGCTTGATGAGCTTCTAAGATTGATCCCATTTTATAGAATAAGGGAAAACAGCCTCAAGTTGTCCTAGGGAAAGTTTGGGTTGGATATCAGGAAAGTTTTCTTCACCAAAAAGATTATCAAACCTTGGGAAAAACTGTCCAGGGAAGTGGTGGATTCACCTTCCCTGGAGGGGTTTAAAAACCATATAGAGGTGGTGCTAAGGCACATAGGTTAGTGATGGACTTGGCAGGGGTAGGTTGAAAGTTGGATTTAATGATCTTAAGGACCTTTTTCAACCTAAGTTATTCTATATTCTGTAATTCTAGAAGTGAGAGCAGAGGAAATTCAGGAGCACTTTATGTTCAGCACTTGTTTAGTTAACAGATTGATTGATTGATTATTTTTTTTTTCTTCCAGAAAAACCCAATTATTTTGTCAAGGAACTTTCAGACCTGAAAGCTGATGAAAGCGGAACTGCAGTTTTTATATGCCAGAGTGAGAGAGCTGCATCCTCTGTGGTCTGGAGGAAAGGCATTGCTGAACTCAGGGCTGGCAGAAAATATGAGATCACACAGCAAGGACAAGTGCTGCAGCTGACCATAAAAAACTTGGAGAAAAGCGACAGTGACACTTACACCTGTGACATTGGCGATGCCCAGTCCAGAGCCAAGCTTGTTGTGCAAGGTATGCCCGAGATTGTACATCTCATTTCTCCAACAGAACCTGTGGTGTCCAGAGGCAGATCCATTTCGTAGCATGGTGAGGGGTCTAGAGTACAATTCTGAGGAGAGCAGCTGAGGAAACTGGGGGTTGTTTAGCCTCGAGAACAGGAGACTGAGGGGATGCCCTCTAGCTCTCTACAACTCATTGAAGGGAGGTTGGAGAGGTGGCATTTAGTCTTACAAATAATAAGCAATAGGAAAGGAAGGAAAGGCCTCAGATTGTACCAGGAGGGTTTAGACTGGACATTAGGGGAAAATTTCCTCCCCAAAATGGTTGTCAAGCCCTGGAAGAGGCTGCCCAGGGTGGTGGTGGAGTCAACTTCTCTGGAAGGATTTAAACATGAAAATGTGATATTGAGGGATACGGTTTAGTGGTGATCTGGGAGTGATGACTTAGCAGTTGGACTTGACAATCTTAACAGCCTCTTCCAACCAAAATGTTTCTATGGTTCTACGATTCTATAGAAGTAGCAGATCCACTGATTTCTGTCTCTGTCTCACTCACAATCTGTAGACACTGCATGTAGCTATGTAGAGCTGTATATAACAATATGGAGCTGGACATGCAGAGCAATTTTTCAGTTTAAACAAGTTGGAGGTGATTAAACACCTAAAACACTGATGTGAGGAGAGGAAAAGCTGATGTTCCTGTGTGAATATGTGATGGGCATCATCCAGAGTGCCTGCAATTAGAGAAGGGAAACATTATTCTGCCTCCAGGCTTTCCTCCCTGCCCCTTGGTGTCTCTTTCCAGTAGTGATTTTTAAGAAAGTCTGGGAGAATGAGTGATTCAGGGATCTTTAATTCCTTAATGTCCTTCTGCACCTTGGAGATGAGGGGGACAACCCAGTCTTCAGCTGAAGAGTAGAACCCAACAGCTTTTATTTCATACTGTGAGCAGCTAAATGAGCTGTAGTGGCCAATGCTAAGAGCAGGGTAGTTTTGAAGGGGAGGGAGTGAGATCTGTTTGTTACTGCTCTTTGTAGTTCCCTGGCTAGAAACTCAACTGAAAAAAACCCTTGAGCTGAAATTGATGGAAGAGTGAAGAGGAGTACCAATTCAAGAATAGTCATACAGAGATGCAGTGGTGCTAATTATTGTAGCTGATTATTAAAGACTGGAGGGTAAAACCAGACCTTCATACCTCTAGAGTAGCCTCGAGAAGCAAAGCGTGCTTAGTCCTCACTGCAACCTCCAGATCTGAGCCACCTGAATTTGTTGTGAGGTTTCTATCAGCAACTTTTCTAGGTGAAAAAGTACTTCTCTGTCACAAAGCTCAAGATAAAAGTGAAAATTTCCTGTGCTGGGTTTGCAAGTAGGAGCAACATCAGATGTATCTGTATGCAGCAGTAACACTGATCTATTTATCTATAGCTAGGTGTGGGCTTTTCTGTATCTACAAAGGGCTGTTGTTTTGCTTCTACTTGCTGAAGCTGAGGTCAGACATTCTCTCCACTTCCCACTGTGTTTAAAGTAGGACTAGGCTCAAAGAAGATGGGACCTAGGTGGTCCTAGTCTATAAAAATCAAGTTATATTTGCTTTAGATAAACAGATGGGTTGTAATGGGAGGGGTCATCTGCTTAGCAATGCTGTCCAGTGGCCAGTAATGCTGTCAGAACTGCATCCTTTCAGCCTTTCCAAGTAGTTTCATCATGAGAAGCTTTATAACTCTGGCTGTGCATTGTTCTTGTTGTTTCGCCTGCTTGTTCTGGTGTTTTGAAGTTGTCTTCATCCCAGTTTGGTTTGTGTACTTTATATGTTATATTCCTGTGGATGTTTTTTTTTTGTGTTCAATAATTGTGTTTCAGTCTCCTGTTTCATGAATGTATTTCTTTCTTGGAATGATCTCATGGGAAATCTTGGAGTTTTCCATATTGTTTTTCATGCTAGAAATGGAAGATTCCAGTAATTGATGTATCTATGTTCCTTTCAGGCCAGAAAGTGCTAATAACAGAAGACCTGGAAGATGTCACTGTGTTAGAAGGAGAATCTGCCATGTTCAAATGCAGAATCTCTCCTGTAGACTATAGCAAAGTGCAGTGGTTTTTGGATAAAACCCCTCTCCATACCAATGAACTTAATGAGATCCAGTTTCAACCTGGTGGATATCACTTGCTAACGTTGAAAAAGCTCTCACTGAAGGACTCGGGGGTCATTACATTTGAAGCTGGTGATAAGAAAACATCTGCCAGTTTGGTTGTTAAAGGTAAATCAATCCTAAAAACCACAGGAGAAGAAAGAATAAGTAGAAACAAGTATGGGTGAATCTGGGTAGGTGGAAAAAAAAATGAAAATGCAACTAATTTGGTCCCATCATATGTATATATCTGTATATGTTCAAGTATTGCATTAACTGTATGATGAATCAAGGGCTGGGGAATGAAAAATCTGTCATCCAGGACACTACTCAGTGTGCTTATTGAGCCTTACCTGGGAGTGCTATACTGCAGTGATAGTGGATTGGATGCTTTGATCAGTTTTCCCTGAACCAGACTGATAGGATGGCGATAAATGAGCAGAAACCAGTTAGTTCAAGGGGGGGAAAAAGTTGCAACCAATATATATATATTTTTTAATTTGTTTTTTTTTGTTGTTGTTGTTGTTGTTTAAAAGGCAACGTTACATGTGGTCTCTGACAGTCATTGCTGCTACTGAATTTTTGTCTGGAAAAATTAAATGGAGTGTTAGTCTGCTTTGCTAATAAGGATATTAAATGAGTGACCATACAGCCCAAGAGCACAGAACTAGAGAGGTGTTTTCCTACTGGAAACATAAATATTCCTCGTTGCCCAGTGATCAAAAGCACAAAGTCTTTTCTGTGTTAAATTATATCCTCATGCTTTTCAGGTTCACCACACTTCTTACAAAGTTAACTTTTAATATTTTCAGCATTTTAAAATTTGCCTAACCGTTGCCATGCTACAGAAAGGCAAACAGATTTTTCCTGAAGGCAAATGAAAGGATTTGTTTGCAGAAGGTTGATCCTTATTGGTAGAAGTAACTTGTGATGCTATAGTACCAAATTCAGGGTTTAGTCTCCTGATTGGATTCTTTTGAATTAAAAAGCAGTAAGGCTGGGAAGATAAGACCTACCTTGGCTAGTTGAGCTGCTGGTATCTAGCTTAGGTTACCTCTATAAGCTGTATAGAAAGACAAGCACCTCCAGAGACCCGTTCATATTCTCTGTCCTAATAGTGTATTTTGGAAGTGACTTTCTGCTCACTGGAGGTGTTTGTCATCTTCCAGGGGTTATAGAGCCACTCTACATGACCAGTTTGAGCTGTCTGCCTTGATTTTTGAATGACCTGTACTAGTGGGAGGTATCCCTGCCATAGGCAGGGACACCTCCCACTAGTACAGCTTACTCATGCTGATGAGATGAGAGCTGCTCTAGCTGCTTGGCTTTGATAAACTTGTATTGCACCTCACTTCATGCAGAATTGACTTTCCCACATTTGGTTAGAAGGTTCACATGGAAAAGGGCCTGGGAAAATCATTCCTCCATTTTACTCTGGTTTAATGAGATTTGAGGGAGATACCATGTTCTTCAGCAGGAAAATTGTTTTCTCATCTTCTTTCAGATGACATTAGATGTTTACCATTTTCTGGCACGACTGCTGTCTTCCTGAGATCTCCATAGTCATAAAGCCCAATTTACTGGTTACTAACCTTGACCTGCAGTTTTGATATAAGTAATCTTGGATGTAAATCTCACAGATTCCTTGTGATCTGAAAGTCCACACCTCTTCCAAAACATCTCAGATGGTTTTTATGTGATTCTAGAAAAGCCCTGCATCTTCTCAAAGGAGCTGGCTGATACTGAAGTCACTGAGGGAGAGGATGTGACCCTTCACTGTGAAACCTCCAAGTCAGACATCCCTGTAAAGTGGTGCAAAGACGGGAAGAGCCTTAGGAATTCTTCCAAGTATAACATCAGCCGGTCGGGATTTGAAGCCAAGCTTGTCATTCACAGGGCAGAAGAGAGAGACAGTGGCAGATATGAGTGTGAGGCTGGAGCAGCTAAAAGTAGTGCGGTTATTACTGTCAAGGGTAAGAACATTTGGAGGGATGGTTTGGGTCATAACCTAACACACAGGTCAGAGGGATAAAACTAAATGCTAAACACATGCAACTATGCTGAAGAGGAACCTCATGCCTGTGCAGGAGAGGCTGTCATCCAGACATCTGGGACAGCAACCATAGAGGTGACAGGATGTGGGCAGGCAAATACTTCATCTTACCTGACTTTAGCTCTGTGAATGTTAAGTGCCTAAGCTCTCTGGAGCAGTAATGGGACAGCAGAAGTTTCTCTGTAGGAGATTCACCCAGACCAAGGGATGATCCAGAGAAAGACTTTCTTGAGCTGTCCACAGTGATGTCTTTCTCCAAGGAGGGAGCTCACACATTCACATTGGGTAATTCCTTTAGGCAGCCAAGTTGATTGAGAGTAATGCACCTAAAGTGCATCAGCAGGAAGGAAATGCTATCTGAAGAGCTACTGTCTGAACTGAAGCAAAAGAAGATCTCCTTTTAGACAAATGAAACTTAGGTGTACTTTTCTGAGCACACTGGGTAACCACCATGTCTGTTAGGCAAGCATTGGATCTGAGCCACCTCAGAACTGGCCTCCTCTACTACCCACGTTATAATCGGTCCTGCCTCTCTTGAGTCACTGCCATAGCCCAAGGGTGAGGAGAAACTCAGCTTCTGTGGCAAAATGGCTCATTCACATGGGCAGGTTTGAGCAGCAGGTTGTTAAAAGTACGGGCTGTGTGTAGCCTGACCAGTGGATGATCTGTGTGGAGCTGTTGTAACACACTTGGGAAAGGCAGATTGGAAGCTACATCTGGATTAGAGAGGTCATTGTGGACAAAAAGCATCTGGATTGTTGGAATAGTCAATCTGACCTACAGACCATTAAGAGGAGAGGATGACAGTATTTATCCAAAGCACAAGACCAACCTAAAGCTGACATCTGCTGTACAAGGCATTTTAGAATCAGAGTTATTTTGGTTGGAAGAGACCTTTAAATTATCATGTCTAACCATTAACCCAGCACTGCCAGATCACCACTAAACCATGTCCCTCAGCACCACATCTCCATTGCTTTTCAGTCCCTCCAGGGATAGGGATACCACTGTCCTGGGTAGCCTGGTCCATGTCTTGACAGCCCTTTCAGGGAAGAAATTTTTCCTGATATGCAACCTAAACATCCCCTGGTCCAACTTGAGGTTATTTCCTCTTGTACTATCACTCGCTGCTAGGAATTAGAGATCAACTCCTACTTGACCACAACCTTTTCTCAGGTAGTTGTAGAGGTCGAGAAAGTGTTCCCTGAGTCTCCTTTTCTCTGGGCTGAACACCCCAGGTGCCACAGCTGCTTTTCACAGGACCTGTGCTCTCCATCCTTCCCCAGCTTTGTTGCCATTCTTTGGGCATTCCTCGGCACCTCAGTGTCCTTTTAGGAGTAAGTGGCACAAAACTGAACCTAGAAATCAAGGTGTGGCCTCACCAGTACTGAGTACAGGATGACAATCCATGTCCTGGTCCTGATGGCCACACTAATGCTGACACAGGCCAGGATGCTGTACTGTGCTGAGTACTGCGTGCAGTTCTGGAGCCCTCAGCACAGGAAGGACATGGAAGTGTTGGAGCGGGTCCAGAGGAGGACCACAAAGATGCTCAGAGGGCTGGAGCAGCTCTCCTATGAGGACAGGCTGAGAGAGTTGGGGCTCTTCAGCCTGGAGAAGAGGAAGCTTCTAGAAGACCTTATAGTAGCCTTCCAGTATCTGAAGGGGGCCTACAGGAAGGCTGGGGAAGGATTATTTACAAGGTCCTGCAATGACAGGACAAGAGGCAATGGGTTTAAACTGGCAGAGGGGAGATTTAGACTGGATGTTAGGAGGAAGTTCTTTACAGTGAGGGTGGTGAGGCACTGGAACAGGTTGCCCAGGGAGGTCGTGGGTGCTCCCTCCCTGGATGTGTTCAAGGCCAGATTGGATGAGGCCTTGAGTGACCTGTGCTAGTGGGAGGTGTCCCTGCCCAAGGCAGGGGATTGGAACTAGATGATCCTTGAGGTCCCTTCCAACCTTACCATTCTATGATTCTATGCTGTTGGCCACCTTGGTGACCTGGGCACATACTGGCTTGTATTCAGCCATCTGTCTACCAACACCCCCAGGTACTTTTCCAACAGAAAAGGAAAGAGAAGACCTTGATGATCTTATGATGAAGAGAAACGATGGTTAATGGCCCTGATTTTCTGTGTGTTTCTGTAGCGGTAGCATGTGTTCCCAATATCCATCACACACAAAGGAAAGACCAGTGTAGCCTTCAGTAAGACCTGGATCTCAGCCGCAATGAAGGACAATTTTCTGTTAGGAAAACTTGCATTCACGATGGTGCACAACAACCCCAGGCTTCCCTTTCCAGCACAGGGTGTGGGTGGATGCAGGATGGATTCAGATGTGAGTGAGGCAAGTCCTAAGGTTAGCTACAACAACTTGAAATGTTGTAGCTTTCTTTTCTCTCTTAAGAACAGCAAACTAAGAGAAAAATAGAAAAAAAAGGAAAAAAAGAGAGAGAGAGAAAAAAAATCAGTAGCCCTGTGACATTGAGTGTCTCAACCTAGACAGAGGTAAGGGGAACAGAAGAATGGGCTGCAGATTTTCAACAGCCACGGGACAGCTGCATCACACATCAATAGCTGACTTGCATATTCATATGACAGCAGAAACCAGGAAGGAATTCTTGTGGGGTTTTTCCTGATCTGAAAGTAAAACACTTCAGTTGAGTGTGGTTTTATTTTCCCCAATAACCACATTTCTTATACTAGCTCACCTTAAAGCCTTGAATGCCAGACTGATCAAGCCTGCAGCAAGATTCTTTAACACAGCACTGCCCTTTCCTCCCTGTGTTTGCTCTGTGCTAGTTTCAGGTCTGTTGGTCATGTCAGGTTAAAGCACATTGTGAGGTCTGTTTGCTGTTTTTATACTGAGAAATCAACAGTGCTGGTTGTGACAGGAAGTGCTTTGCCATTTCTGTGTCCTCTGTGTTATGTGCGAGTTGACCTGAGTAAAACTTTGATGAGTTTTGTGCCAGTGGTCCAGCTCTGACCACCCACCTGCCACATGCAATTAATGACACAAGCAGCAGTGTAACAGCAGTGTAGCAGCTGCCACCAATGTTAATGGTGACAGCAGTAATATTAGGACTGTCTTTAATAGTACAGACAGTGGTTAAAAGGATGATAAGCAGATGGTCTCTCATCTTTGTTTTTGCTACTGTAGAGTGCTGCCAGCTAGATGTGGCTTGTCAGAATCCATTTGCTGGTGCTTTCTGTCTGTGCTGTGCCTTTCTATCTGTGCTGGTTAACATCTTCATCAGTGGACACAGACAGTGGGATCTAATGCATCCTCAACAAGTTTGCAGATGACACCAAGCTGAATGGTGTGGTTGATATGTCAGAGGGACCTGGACAAGCTGAATAAGCAGGCTTAGGTGAACCCCACAAGGTTCAACAAGGTCCTGCACCACTGTCAGGAAAATTCCCATTATTAATACGTGATGGGAGATGATGTGATAGAGAGCAGCCCTGTGGAAAAGGACATAAGGCTACTGGTGATGAGAAGCTGGACATGAGTCAGCAGTGTGTGCTTGTAGACAAGAAGGCCAATGGCATCCTGGGCTGCATCAAAAGAGGCATGGCTAGCAGATCCAGAGAGGTGATTCTACCTCTCTGCTCTGGTGAGACCTCACCTGAAGTATTGCATCCAGCTCTGGGGCCCTCAACACAAGGACAGAGATGCACCATGAAAGTGGTCAGAAGGCTGGAGCACCTCTGCTACAAGGACAGACTGGGAGAGTTAAGGCTGTTCAGCCTGCAGAAGAAAAGGCTCCAGGGAGACTTCCAGTGCCTCAAATGGGACTATGAGCCATCTGGGGAGGCACTATTTACACAGGCTTGCAGCAACATGAGGAGGGGTGATGCTTTTAAACTAGACTGTGGTAGTCTAGATCTAGTCTAGATTTGATATCGGGAAGAAGTTCTTTACTATGAGGGTGGTGGAACGCTGCAACAGGTTACCCAGGAAGGTGGTGGAGGTCCCATCCCTGGAGACATTTAAGGTTAGGCTTCATGGGACTTTGAGCAACCTGGTCTCATTGAGGATATCCCTACTGACTGCAGAGGGGTTGGACTAGACGACCTTTAAAGGTCCTTCTCAACCCAATGCATTCTATCATTCTGTGATCTCAATAGCCTGGAAGAAAAAGGGGGAAATTATTTCCTGTAAGTATGTTTCCTTAAATGTGTTTTTCCTTTATTTTCTTTTCCTTTCAGAAATGCCAGTTCTTTTCAAGCAGGAGCTCCAGAATGAAGAAGCTAAAGAAGGAAAACAAGTCAAGCTGACCTGCGAGCTCAGCAAACCTGGCACCCCAGTGAAATGGATGAAAGGAGACACTGTTCTCTATGCCAGTGAGAAGTATGAATTCAAGCAGCATGGTACTGTGGCAGAGCTCATTATCCGAGATGTCAAATCAGTAGATGCTGGGGACTACACCTGCACTGCTGGGGAACTGAAGACCACAGCTCGGGTCAAAGTAAACGGTAGGCAGAGTTTGATGTGCTGCCACCTCTCCGAATGCATCACTTAATAGATTCATAGAATGGTAGGGGTTTGAAGGGACCTCCAGAGATCAAGTCCAACCCCCCTGCCAAAGCAGGATCACTTAGAATGCATTCTGGTGTGTCTTGAAAGTCTCTAGTGAAGGAGACTCCAGTGTAGCAGGAGGAGTATGTGCTGGAGCAGCAAGCAGGCGAGATACAGGCCTTGCTATCTCAGAGCCCTGCAGCAGCAAGGAATTTGTGAGGTAATGATGCCTGGAGAACTCTGAAGGGTTCCTTATCGAAGAACTTCTCCCATACTCCTAGGAATACACAGTGAGATGACAACATCTGGGGGAGAACTTTCCTTCTGCTCCTGTGCAGAATCACTTTGACTCCACTCAGCAGAATCAATTTGATGCCACGCAGCCAAGGGAGGGTCTAAGGATGCTCTGCTCATTGAGAGAAACACTGATTTGAAGAAGTGAAGCTATCATGGGGCACTTGCTGTATAGGGCAGGTCAAGAGGGCATGTCCTAATCCCTGCTTTTATGTTCTAGCTGTACCTGTCCTCTTCAAACAAGCCCTGGAGAACACTGCCACAGAAGAGGGGAAATCTGTCTCCTTGCACTGTGAACTCACAAAAACTGATGCCACTGTGGTGTGGAAGAAGGGAGAAGCCACACTCCAGGCAAGTGCCAAATATGAAATGAAGCAGAAGGGGACAGTGGCAGAGCTGGTGATTCATAATGCAGAGCTAGAAGATGCAGGAAGATACACCTGTGACACTGGAGACCAGCAGACCACAGCCACAGTCAAAATCCATGGTAGGAATAAGACACCTGCTTGTGACTATTTGTTGTTGTTTTTGCTATGATCCTGCTAACTCTTGCACATTTACAGTGGACAGAGTGTCCAGGAAAAAAGGGGATCAGTACAAAGTGCAGCTCTAGCTGGGTCTGTGATGTTCTTTATTTTCTAGGGTCTCATGTTAAAAGTTATTAATCAAATGTATCTGATACCAAGATAGCTTTCTTTGCTTCTGAAATAACTGTTCTGCTTTCTGCTGGGGACACAGGTGCTCTACTGAGCTCCAAGCCAGAAGGTGAGAAGGGCCTCAGCTACACATGTTGTTACAGAATATGCAGTTGTCTTCTGCATTATCTCAGCAAGTCTGTGACCATCAGCACTTGGGCAGCTGAAGGGTAATTACTTCCACATTGTAATTGCTGAGGAATAATTGGTTTAGGTTTCTTTCCTCCCAAACTCATGGTGTGTTATTGCAAATACAAGTAGAGTCTTGGAAGTGCAGGTAAGTCAGAGCTGTGCCAAGTTTGTTTTGAAGTCCCATATGAGGTCATCAGTGTGTAACGATGCTCCTGAAATAAAATGAGAACGCTTCATTCCTCAGCCGCCTCTGTGGTCATCAAAGAGGGACTGAAGAGCGTTGAAGCTGTGGAAGGTGGGACAGCCACCCTGCAGTGCCAGCTGAACAGAGAGGCCCCTGTGGAGTGGAGGAAGGGGCATGCTCTTCTTCGACCAAGTAACAAGTACAGGATGAGGCAGGAGGGCACGGTGGCTGAGCTGCTGATCCACCATCTGGAGCCAGAGGATGCCGGAGACTATACATGTGTAGTGGGGAACCAAAAAACCACAGCAGCCTTGTCAGTGAATGGTAAAACATCACAAATGATCTGTGAAACTCTGGAATGCTTTTGTCTATCTCTTCACTCCTTTCTGTGCGTTCCCTCACACATCTACCTTCAGGTCCCACTTCTACATTTTTCACCCTTCCACTTGTCACGTTAGCATGTCACTCCTTCCCCCAGTCTCCATCCACACTCTGCTTTTGTTATGTCCAGTCTTGTGTGTGTGTTGTGTTGTCTTCTCACTTTTGCACAAGGGTGCCCACTTGCATGGTGTGTTTCCTGAATTAATATGGAATCCTAAGATTCCTTGGGATTTTCTGTAAAGGAGGGCTTACCACCCCTAATGATGAGGATGTTTGCCATTTGTGTACATGATCCCTGCCAGGATCTCACATACTCCGTGTCTCACAAAACTATTCACTTGGAGATGTTTTGTTACTAAACACACACACACACACACAAAGTATTTAAGGATGAAGATGTTGGAATAAGGTCTAGGTATCTATACATTAAGCCATGATTCAACCACTGGCCAGAGGTCTGGGCAGGGCCTTGGTCTGCAACCCCTTTCTGTTCTGCATCTCTCAGCCCTGCCAATCCGTTTCAAGAAGGAGCTGAAGAACGAGGAAGGCACAGAGAGCGGAACAGCCACGCTGCAGTGCGAGCTGAGCCAGGCGGGGGGCTCGCTGGAGTGGAGCAAGGATGGGAAGGTGCTGATGCCAAACAGCAAATACAAAATGAGACGGGAAGGGCGTTTTGCGGAGCTGGTTATCCAAGACCTAGACTTAACGGATGCTGGGAGCTATACCTGCGTGTGTGGAGACCAGAAGACAACAGCTGCTTTGAAAGTGAATGGTAACCACTCCACACCTGCTTCTCATTAAGCTCCAAACTTAGTGTATTTGAGGGCATTTCCTGCTCATCTAAAGCTTGGTCACTGTGATTTCCTTAGTGCTTTCATGTTCTTAACTGTGTGGTGACAGTCACCCTGCTAAAGGATAACATCTGCCTGGACACCATCCTGTGCAACCTGCTTTAGGTGAATCTGCTCTGGCAGGGAGGGTTGGACTAGATGATCTCCAGAGGTCCTTTTGAACCTCTGCCATTCTGTGATGTTCCCTTGTGCTTTATTTTCTTTTTTTTTCCACTATGTTGGACCTTGTTTTCCCTAATTTATTTCTCCCTACTCTAGGACATTTTACCCCTTTTCACTTGTATCCACCTAAAAGTAGTTCCGTTTTGGTTAAATGCACACTCTGTTAATGCCCAGTAACTCACAGCAGAGCCCAGTTCATTTTGATCTACTGCTGATACATTCTCTGTTGGTATTGCATCCTTCAGCCTTGCCCATCCTCTTCCAAGAAGAACTGTTGAACAAGGAAGCTACAGAGGGTGAGGCAGTCACTTTGCACTGCAAACTGAGCAAGTCGGCCCAGGTGGAGTGGAGAAAGGGGGATAAGGTCCTCAAGCCAAGTGACAAATACAAAATAGAGCAGGAAGGTCCCTTTGCGGAGCTGACGATCCAGGATTTGGATCTGGCAGATGCTGGTGATTACAGCTGTGTGTGTGGAGACCAACAGACTGCGGCTGCCTTGACAGTAAATGGTAAAAAGCGACTCTCAGCACGTGCCCCAAGCAAGCCTGTCTAACTGCAAGATCTCCTCTTCCTCTTTCTCCTGCTTCATCTGGCCCCTGTACACTTCCTATCCTTCCTCCTGCTGATTAATTTTTCTTTCCTGTTTTCCTTCTTTCTCCTTCCTTTCACCTGATGCCTTATCGATGAGCTGTTTGTCTTGCTAGGAGACGTTCCAGTGACAAGTGGGGTACATAAACACCAGCCCAACATAATCTCCTTAGTCCAAAAGTTTAAAAGTTCTCCCATAGGGATTGACCTAAAAGTGGGAATAATACTTGGATTTTATACCTTAACCTGTCAGACGTGCTGCTCCTGAGAGAAACAAGCTTTCCTCAATGCATGATGCTACACAAGGAATTTCTTAATGGAAAGGTCTTTTTTTATGCTCCTACTATTCACAGTCCTTTTAAAACAATTTTAGCTTAACTCTTTCCAAGCTGACATTTTTTTTTTCCTTCTCTGCAGAAGGGTGATGGCATGTTTGTAATTGACTGCTCTATTTATAGACATATAGAGAATGCCATGGATTGGGTGATTCTGTAGAGCTGCTCTTTTCCTCAGGGGAAACAAAAGTGATAGGAGAGAGAAAATAGCCTCAGGTTGCACCATGGGGGATTCAGGTTGGGCATTAGGAAAAATGTGTTCCACAAAAAGGTTGTTGAGCCCTGGACCAGGCTGCCCAGCTCAGTGATGATGTTGCATTCCTGGAGGGATTCAAAACCCTTGTAGG
Organism: Eubucco bourcierii; assembly: GCA_013396675.1. Classification (NCBI taxonomy): domain Eukaryota; kingdom Metazoa; phylum Chordata; class Aves; order Piciformes; family Ramphastidae; genus Eubucco; species Eubucco bourcierii. Next base: position 573,076 of record VWZE01022899.1, on the reverse strand, counting down.
CATGATGCTGAGGGACAAGGTTTAGTGGTGGGTGAATGGTTGGTCTTGATGATCTTAAAGTTCTCTTCCAACCAAAGCAATTTTATGATTCTGTGAAAATGCTCAGAGTGTCATATTGAAATACAGCCTCTAACTTTACCTCTTTGAATTTATGGTGTATAAAGTCAAGCATTAGATGGCCTACCAACCCAGTTTGTAGATGGGCAGATTTGCTTTTAAAGCACATTTTAAAGTGAGGGCAAACCCACAAAAATCAGGCTGAAATTTCTTTAAAATAATAGAGATTGGTAAAAGTCCTGGATTGTGAAGATCTTGTGGTTCCAGTGATGTGCAGGTTCAGGGAGATAAGAGAAAACAGTGACTAGATCATGGGTCAGGTTTTCTTGGCTTTGATGCCCTATCCCTATTGCATTTACTCTGCAGTCCTGCCTGCTCTTTTCACCAAAGCACTGACAGATGAGGAAGCCACAGAAGGTAAAAGTGTCTCCCTGTGCTGTGAGCTGAACAAGGCTGCTGCTAACGTGGAGTGGAAGAAGGGGTTCAAGACCCTCAGATCAAGTGACAAGTACAAAATGAAACGTGAAGGTGTCATTGCTGAGCTTACAATCCAAAATCTAGACGTGGCAGATGCTGGGAATTACTGCTGTGTGTGTGGAGACCAGCAGACCGTGGCAGTTCTGACAGTACATGGTAAACCAAACCAAACAAGACAAACGTTAACAGTAACTACTCTGTTTTATCTGTTCCTTTGGACAGGCACCTGGTTACCATCTCCTTCCTCTTGCCTCACTCACAGCTCACTGGTGTCAGTGTCAGAAGCTCTAGGATCCACAGCACATTACACAAGCCCAGAGTAGAGGGAATCAGTGTCACTGCTAATTAGAGTTTTAATTAGGGTCCATCATTTTACTTTTCCCTTGTAAGCTCCTTTATTAGGCTCCCCATTAATTGGTTGACTTATAAAGGGACTATGACTTAGGAGTTTGAAGGTGTCATAAAATTTCCAAAGTATAGTTGATTCCCTGGAATCTTCTTCCCATACTTGATTCCTTGGGCCATGAGGTGCTGCCATACAAATGAACCATTTGTCATTGGCTTCAGTTAAGGTCTTGTGTGAAATCAACCCAAACCATCTAAGGGACAACCATTCCCAGGGAGGACTTTGATTTTTACTGTACCTGACATGTTTGAAAGGCTATGTCAGTTCAGGTGAAAATCCTTCATTTCCCACCACGCATTGAAATGAGTAATTTCATTTCAAGCTGACATTTAGAATGAAACTCCAGTGTTTCATTTTCTCTAACACACAATGTCTTTTAGTTTGCTGAAGTATGTGAGAACATAACAAACATCCTCCTGTTATGGTTTAAAAAGTCATATAAGAAAACCCTTTTTTTCCCCTCCAGAAATTTCAAATCTGTGTTGATTCTTTTTACTTGAAGTTTCACAAGGGGGGAAAAGAAAAAAAAAAGCTTTTGACTTATTGATTTGTGATTCTGAGTGCACGTAAAATACTTTCAAGGATTGCTGCAAGCACTGAATCCTTTCCTGGTGATGGCATTTCTTCCCTTATACTGATTCATGGACGTTACTGAGGATCTATGTTCTTGTAGAGATAAATCAGGTTGAGATAAGAGGGGAAACAAAAGCTAAGCCTCGATGTTTACTTTTAACTCTTTGGAGCACTACAGCTCACTGCTCATATTGCTGTCCTTCAGCTTTGCCTGCCTTTTTCAAAGAAGGATTGAAGAACAGAGAAGCAACAGATGGTGGAACAGCCACTCTGCACTGTGAGCTGAGCAAAGTCGGTGTCCCAGTGGAGTGGAAAAAAGGGGACAAGACACTCAAACCAAACAATAAGTACAGGATGAGGCAAGAAGATACTGCTGCAGAGCTGCTGATCCGAGGTCTGGAGGTAGAAGATACAGGAGAATATACCTGTATATGTGGAGATCAGAAGACCTCAGCTGTCTTGACAGTCCATGGTAAAAAAGCCATTCTTTCTTATGGTAGCAGTATCTCAAGGAGATCCCTTTTCTCTGGGAGAGTGCTTTCCTACTTCCTTTGGTGTTCTCATTCTGCAGCATTTTCCTGTTTTTTTCTGTCATTGCTTCATTCCATCTCCCACTCACTGTCTGCTGGCATGAAACTGGTGGCTTGATAGGGAAGAAGAGTTGTGAGAATTTGTCATCTTAGTCTTCAATTTACAAAAGTGAGAAAGGAAACCAGATGTAAGACAAGAGTGAGCTGACTTCTGACAGCAAGCTTGTTCTCAGAGGGGTTAGACTTGTGTCTCACTGATGTCAGTGGATTTTGGTGCTTAAATTGAAGGAATAGCTTTTTAAAAGCTGCGCTCAGTTAGCAAGAGGGATTTTCCATCCAAGGATGAATGACTCTCCTCCTCATTTGTAGCACTATGATATATCCTTTCAAGGAAATGGTACTCTCAGAAAACCCAAACCCAAACTATTATTCTCTAGCCCCTGATTTAGGGAGTGTTTCTGACAGATTTTGTTCCTCTCTCTGCCATGGTGAATAGCAATGAGCTTTGGTTGTCTCTTCAGAAGCAGCAGTTCACATGCAGCCCCTACAGATGAAAGAATAGTTTATATTTGAGATATGTTGTAAGGAGAAGTCATTTCTAAGGACAGGGGCAAAACTCTGGTGGCCAAATTCTCTTCTTTGAGATTTTCTACATGCTCCTACTTCTTGTTTTACTCAGTGCTGTCATCCAGGGCAATGACTTTCAGCAAATAATCAGGTCAGTCATGTTCAAGATAGGTGGTTTCAGACTGAACTGGAAGAGATGACCTGCTGGAATCAGATGGGAAGTGATGAGCACGCTGTATAAAGCAGAGTAGAAGCAAGTTATGATAACAATTACCCAGCAGTAGTTTTCTAATAGATGCAGTTTTCAAGACTTAGGGATTTGTTTTCCTTTAGTGGTGAAGAACTGATCTCAGCACTTAGTCCTGAGTTCTTTAAGGTCAGTAGAAACCCCATTCCTGGAAACATTCCAGATCAAGTTGGATGTGGCTCTGAGCAACCTGCTCTAGTTGAAGATATCCCTGCTAAATGCAGGGGGGTTGGACCAGATAACCTTTAAATGTCCCTTCCAACCCAAGTGTTTTATGACTGTGGTTAATGGTTTTGCTCTCCTTTTTGTTTATATTACATCCTGTAGCTTTGCCTGCACTGTTCAAAAAAGAACTTGTCAATGTGGAAGCCACAGAGAGTGGGGCAGCTGTTCTGCAGTGTGAGCTAACTAAAACCACTCCAGTGGAGTGGAGGAAAGGGCAAAAGGTGCTCAAGCCTAGTGAGAAGTATAAAATGAGGCTGAAGGATACCACTGCTGAGCTGACAATCCACAGCCTGGAGGAACAAGATGCTGGAGATTACACATGTGTGTGTGGAGACAAGATGACTACTGCATCCCTGACAGTGCATGGTAAAATACCCACATTTAATAGGGATTTTCTGTTTTGTCATCTGGGATCTCATGCAGGATCACGAACTGGTCTTGATATCATCTCTTATTTTAAGTTGTGATGACAGCTGTATCAACCACTGGGAATATCTTCCACTGCAAATCCTTCTCTTAGAACTGATGGATAGCACCACAGAGTCCACTCTCTCCCTATTCTTTCATGTTAGTGGGATCTGGAAGCAGACAGTAAAGACCCCAGGGAAACCGTAAATAGCACTTTCAGTAATAGCACTGAGATTTCACATGTGTTTTCTTGAATAGAACTGAAAGATGCTCTCTTACGTTAACAACTGAGAAAGAGGCGAGAACGAATTCCAGGGATGCAGCCTGGAACTGTAAATAGCAGAGTGTCCATTTTAATTGGTCAGCTGATGCTAAGGCAGAGCTGTGCTGTGAAATCTTGGGAGCAGCTCTCTCTTGTTAGAGCTTAAAATGCCTTTGAAGCCTACCTTGCAGCACTGAAATCTGAGTTTTATAGACCAGTTGTGGTGTGTTGCAGACCATAAGGCAGAGATGGCCCTGCCATCATTGTTAGTCTCTCAGGTACTGATATGTCCCTGCTGACTGCAGGGCATTGGACTAGATGGACCCTTTGATGGTCTCTTCCAATCCACCATGTTCTATGATTCAAAAATTCGTAGTGGTTAAAGGGTCTTAATCCAGTGGAGCAGTGAAGATAGAGTCTTTCCCTGGTTTAAAGTGCTCTCTCTTCACCTGTGATCTTCAGCCCTTCCTCCACAATTTACACAAGAGCTGAAGAATGTGGAAGCCACAGAGAAAGGCATGGCCACTTTCTGCTGTGAATTGAACAAGCCCTCGGCTGCTGTTGAATGGAGGAAAGGAGACAGAACCCTGGAGCCAAATGAAAAGTTCACCATGAGGCATGAGGGCACAAATGCTGAGCTGGTGATCCATGATTTAGACCTGACAGATGCTGGAGACTACACATGCTGCTATGGAGACCAGAAAACCACTGCTGCACTAAAAGTGAATGGTAAAAATAAATATATCAAATTAAGTGGATTATTTTCAAACAGTTGTTATTTAGGACCAGGGCAGTTTGAGCTTAGAAATTGCAGCCTCATGTCTGATGAGTTTATAGCAGAAGTGGTTGGACATGGTCATAAATACATGGTCAGTATCAGACACCAATCAGGGACTCACTGCAAGAAGTTTAGATGTTCTTGGTTCCAACTTAGTTCATTGACGCTCATGTTCAGTAGTAGCTACTAAAAAAGGGTAATCATATTATGGTTGTAAAAATGTCACAATTCTGATGTTGAGAATATTACAATTTGATTGTGAGATTCTTTTTTAATCTAATTTTCAGTGTTTCAGATCAATTTGATGGCCAAGTTCTGCTAGGCCATTCTGGGGAGAAATCTCCCAGCAAAGTGGGACCTCAGTGATGGTTTAATTTATGAACCTTTTCACTAGTGATTTGTACTCCAGTAGAACTTACAGGCACCAGTTGGGCTTTATTTTCCATTGTGCCAGAAAAATACCTTAGGTAAAGCAGGTGTGCCTTGCAGAATCTGAAGTTGAGACTGGTGTGGTTCTCTATTTTATGCCATAGACAATACCATAATGAAAGCTTTCACTTATGAACAAGGTGTTCTCCTTCTTTATATGTTTCCCAGAGTGGTTACCAATCCTATTTGATTAGAGAAGGCTTTGCCTATCATATGTGGTTGACAAACACAGATAAATAGTTGCTTGGTCATACATTCTCATCATTTTGAACTCCTTAGCCTTGCCTGCACACTTCAAGAAAGAGCTGAAGAATGAAGAAGCCACAGAAGGTGGCACAGCCACACTCCACTGTGAGCTATCTAGGGCTGCCTCTGTGGAGTGGAAAAAGAAACACAAAGTGCTCAAATCAAGTGAAAAATACACTATGAGACAGGAGGGTACTACAGCACAACTGCTGATCCATGCTTTAGATGTCAAGGATGCTGGGGAGTATACCTGTGTATGTGGAGATGTGAAGACCACTGCAGCACTGACAGTGCATGGTAAGGAAAGAGAAATGAGAAATCTTTGTCTAATATTTCTTCTGACTTCTCTGCAAGCCTGACTCACAACGAGGGTTTTTTTTTCTCTATTTTTTCCATCATTAGATTCTGTTAGTAATTGATTTTCTCATTTTTTTATACTGATTTTTATATAGAATTGTAGTTCCACTCATTACAGTAACACTTTTCCTCTTCTCCTTGCTCTTCTTCATGCTCATCTATACTCATTTGCACCACACTGAAGGCTAAAAGATGCCACATGCTTAGCTTTTGCTTTTTTTTTTTGTTTGTTTTTTGTTCTATTGTACTTATTTTGACTTGACTCTAGAGAGATGGAGTAGTAGGAACTTTCATCCTAGAGATCTGTCTTAAACTTGAAGTTCCACTAGGGTTGACAGATGGTTACATGGATCCACTCCTTCAGGAAGAGAAAAGCTTTTGGCAAGTTCAAGTGTACTGCCACCATTTTTTTCCCAGAGAATTAAAATTAAGCTAAAATGATCAGAAGTCCTTGGATCCTCTCTCTATCTCCCACCTCTTCCTGTTTTTCTAAAACCAGCACTGTGAATGGGATTCTGCTTGTAGGTAAAGATTGGTGTGTGATCCTAAGTTCCCACTGTTGACAGTGGAGATATAACCAACAGAGTCAAAGGAAACCAGAGTCATCCAGCTCACCTTATAGCAGAGACTTACGTTTGGGTAGCAGGTAGCTCTACTGTCTGAATCTTTCTTGACTGTCACAAAACCACAGAATGCTCTGAGTTGAAAGGGGCATTAAAGATCATCTAGTTCTAACACCCCTGCCAGACCATATTGCCCAAAGGCCCATTCAACCTCACCTTGAATATTTCCAGGGAGGGGACACACACAGTTTCCTTGGGCAACGTGTTCCAGTGTCTCACTGTCCTGGGAGTTTGACTCTTGGCTTACATGGTAAAAACTAGATGTGTATATTTCAATCTGTGAGACCTCTTTCATCACTGAATTTCATCCCCCCTCCCCCCCCAACTTGTGTAGCATCATCCATTTTCTTCAACATCTCTAGCATAACTGTTAATGTCTGACTTTGGCAGAGCCTATACTTTAAGCATTCCAGGACAAATTATTGACCCACTTTAAGATATCTTCAGAATATTCAGTTTGTTTAAATATTCTCTAATAATTTTTAATTTATCCTAGACAGAATTGCTATTACTTTCTTATCTATCATTAACCTTTAATATTAAAGAAGGGAAAGTGGCCTTTCTGACCGTTTCAGGACATCAAAGAGTTTGTGATACAGGCAGGATATTCCTGATGGTACTTGGAGCAAGGCAGTCTGTGAAATCATACCCTTGATATTGTTCCTTCAAGCAGTTTTCTACTCTTTTAAACTACCATGTCCTTTTTGTTTGCTTCTGTTTAATCATAAGCAACAATTCTTGCCTAATTATCCTCCACACGCATGCATACAGGAATTGGAGATCTTCTGGCCTTGTGCATTTCATGTCCATATCCAAAAGTGGTTCCCACTCCATTCCAAAGACTTAGCAGACACAGTCCCGTCCTACTGATATCACAGCAGGTAGTACCACAGTACCACCCAGTCTTGTGTGCTCTGAATGATTCTATGAGTTGTTGCTTCTATTAGTTGCCCTAAAAGTGGTGGGTTGTTAGAGTGAACATAAACTTCATGGTGTGAAGATCTTTAAACAGATTTCCATGATGGAGATACCATACTTGGTCTTCCTTTTCTGTTGTTATCCAAGTGATTTGAAGATGTCTCTCTGCTCTTCTAATCCTCAGGCTAGGTCTGTAGACATCCTTAACACTCAGGATAGAGCCCTTTCCCATTTTTTTCTCCCTCTATCTTTTTATCCTGATCATGGTGTAACCTGCTACATGACTTTTCCTGAGCTGAACTCCACTGAGGAATTTGTAGCTTTGACTGTCCATGAACTTTTCCCACCTCTGCTGTTTATTCTCCATACATCTTTAAACCGATCGGAAAATCCAACCACAGTTAGAGATCTTTTGTGGCTGTGATATAGATCAGTATCTTCCTTCTGTGAGATGGTTTTCCTGTCAATAACTAGGCATGGACAGACACTGGAAAACATCAGGAGTCATTTTTTTGATGGCTAAGAACTGTACGTTGTGAAAACATTTGCTCCTTTGTTTCTCAGCCCTTCCTGCTCTCTTCAAAGAAGAGCTAAGAAATGAGGAAGCCACAGAAGGTGAAGCAGTGACTCTGCACTGTGAGCTGACCAAGACCGCCCCAGTGGAGTGGAAAAAGGGACACACAGTGCTCAGACCTAGTGAGAAGTACAAAATGAGGCAGAAGGATGTCACAGTAGAGCTGGTGATCCATAATCTGAATGAGAGTGATGCTGGTGATTATACCTGCGTGTGTGGGGATAAGCAGTCCACAGCTTCCTTGGCAGTACATGGTAATAACCAATTTTGCCTACGTGTCCTCACTAGTGAGAGTACAGTTCGCATTCTTTTTCTCTGCATGTTCATTATCTCTGTGCAGCTCCTGACTTTGCCTGTCATGGGCATACAAACTCTCACGCATTTTGTGATGTAAGGGCAAAACATTCATCCCATTTCCTAATACAAAGTGGGTTTAGGACCTGATCCCTAAAGCAGATGTGAGATCAGGCCTGAAGATGGTTCCTCAGTGCTCTCGTCTCTCCTTCCCCCATCCTTGGCCACGTTTACCTGTTCCATTTTAACCCTCTGTCCGTTGCATCCTCAGCCCTGCCTGCACGCATCAAGGAGAGCCTGAAGAATGAGGAGGTGACAGAAGGTCAAGCAGCCACTCTGCACTGTGAGCTGACGAAGGTTGCTCAAGTAGAGTGGAGAAAGGGAAGCAGGCTGCTGAAAACCAGCGACAAGTACAAAATGAGACAGGAGGGCACAGTTGTGAAGCTGCTTATCCATGACACAGAGTTGAAAGATGCTGGAGAATACACCTGTGTGTGTGGAGAACAGGAGACAACAGCTGCCTTGATAGTGCATGGTAAAAGCCATATACATATATCTGTATTATTGTGAATTTCTCTACCAGCGAATTGCTGTTGGTTGCGTGCTCACTTGTGGCTGAATTTGTTTCTTTAAATGTGTCAAACTATCTTCAAGATCTGTCTGCAGCCAAACTACTTTTCTGTTTCTATCTATTGGTTTGTCCAGTGTCCTGGAATTGTGAGGAGAGAGAACTCTTTCCACCTTAAAATGTTCTCTGTTTCTGTGCTAACCTATCCCTCCCACCACCTGTGTGCCGTGTGTCATTTTTAATGCCCTCTGTCCATTTTGTGACCTTCAGCCCTGCCTGCACTTTTCAAAGAAGAATTGAAGGACCTGCAAGCTGTGGAAAGCCAAACAGCCACACTGTGCTGTGAGCTGACCAAGGCTGCAGATGTGTTGTGGAAGAAAGGAAATGAAATACTGAGGGCAAGTGGAAAGTACATCATGCGGCAGGATAATGCCCTTGCTGAGCTGGAAATTCGAGATCTAGAGCTGCAGGATGCAGGAGATTACAGCTGTGTGTGTGGAGACCAATGCACCACGGCCTCTCTGTCTGTGAATGGTAAATTCATCTTGCAGATGACTGTTCATTTCTAGTCTCTCTAAGACATCCCCTTGCTCCTCAGTGTTCACCTAGGAATTAACCTGTGTTCAGGAAAGGACCACTTCATACAATCATTAAGGCTGTGAAACACCTCTGAGATCACCAATTCTAATTGTGAGTCCAGCACCTCCATGCCCACTAAACCATGACCCAAGTGCCACTTTTTAAAAACACTTCCAGGTATGCTGACTCCACTACCTCTCTGAGCAGGCTGACCACTCTTTCAGTAAAAAGATATTTCCTGGTATCCAAACTAAACCTTCCCTGAAGCAACTTGAGGGCATTTCCTCTCCTCCTAATCCTAGTTACTTCTTGTTCTGACATTTAATTTTGGTCTGATGTTCCTGAAAAGGGAGCTGAGGACATGATCATTTCTCCATATTGCTATGATTTGAGTTAAGAGAATAGCACCTAGGAAATGCTCTTGTCCTATCCTCATGGAGGGTGCCCCTATGATAAATTTTGTAGGTTGCAGCTTGAGTTTATTGAGCTTTCTACACTTTGACCTGTCAGCTCCGCATTTATTTTCTCAATGTTTCTGCTGGATTGAATTTTCCAGGTCATCATAGAGACAACCTCAAACTCAGTGCCTACATTTCCTGATCAGATATGGTTTTTCTTGGTCAGATTTGAGCTTCAGTTGAGACCTTATGAGGCTGATGACAGATTATCTTGGTTTAAATACACTATTGGCTTTCCATTCCCAGCCCTGCCGGTGGTTTTCAAGGGAGAACTGAAGAATGAGGAAGGCCAAGAAGGAGCATCAGTCTCTCTGCATTGTGAATTAAGCAAAGCAGTTCCAGTGCAGTGGAAAGTAGGGTCCAAAGTGCTCAAAGCAAGTGACAAATACGAAATGAGACAGCCTGGCACCACTGCAGAGCTGGTCATTCACGACCTAGAAACAAAAGATGCTGGAGATTACACCTGTGTGTGTGGTGACCAGAAGACAACAGCAACTGTAACAGTTCATGGTAAAAAGACCTTATTAAAGTTGATGACCAGCTCTATAGATAGAGATCACTCTGAAATTCAGCTGCTTCTGCTCTGGATTAGTATCTTGCATTGGCTTTTATCCCTTTCTCTTCCTTTACTCTATGTACAGATCATTTCTTACTGAGAAAGCCTAGTTCAGGGCAACTTTTGGGGTCATTATTAATCTTCCTTCCACTTTAAAAAGAGAAAAGGAAATGTTTCTTTCTGTCCAAGTCTTGTCTTGAATACTTACCATTTCCACCTCTTTACCCACATCATGGGTTGCTTCAGCCAACCACAGCTTTCTCCAAAGCACACAAGTGTGTTCTGTCACACCCTCTGCTCAGAGAAGAAATAGAATCAGACACCCAGCCCTAGATCAGACTGGCCAGAGCCTCATCCAGCCTGGCCTTAAACACCTCCAGGGATGGAGCTTCAACCACCTCCCTGGGCAACCCATTCTAGGCTCTCACCACTCTCATGGTGAAGAACTTCCTCCTCACGTCCAGTCTGAATCTCCCCACCTCCAGCTTTGCTCCATTCCCCCTAGTCCTGTCACTATCTGATATCCTAAAAATTCCCTCCCCAGCTTTTTTGTAGCCCCCCACCCCTTCAGATACTGGAAGGACAAAATAATGTCACCTCAGGGCCTCCTCTTCTCTAGACTGAACAGCCAAATAAGGGTTGAGGCAGCAGGAGTAGGACACATCCCTGTGCTCTGTGGCCTGGCCATGGCTGTTCCTGGAGGTATCATATGCTTTAAGCAAGTTGGAGATGCAGAACAAGGTCACAGATCACAGACTCACAGAACACACTGGGTTGGAAGAGACCTTTAAAGGTCATCTAGTCCCACACCCTTGGAGTAAGAAGGGGCATCCCCAACTAGGTCAGGTTGTTTAGACCCCTATCCAGCCTGACCTCGAATGCATCCAGGGATGCTAAGAGTTACCATTTCAGAACTTGCTACCCTTAATTTAGGTTTTAAGGATGCAGAGCTGTACACCTCTATATGGGTGTCTACACCTGGCTGTGGGATTAGGTCTGCCTTGATGGTTAGATATTAAAGAATCCTCAATGCACAGATCATCAGCAGCTATACTCTTCTTTATTCTGCTAGCTCCCAGTAAACTGACCCAGAAATACATCTTCGTGTTACATTAATGATGTCATTACCTGATGTTCTGCTCTCCTCTTGCTAATAAGTGTCCATTTTAATGGGGTAACAATCCTTAACTCTGAGGAACTCCTTGGTCAGAGACCAAGATCTCTTTCTTCCAGCTTTTTTCCAAAACCTTATGACTTCCTTTAGGCTTTCCTGAGTCCTGGGCTTTTTCTGAGCCATTTGGAGAGTGCTGGTTGCATCCTGTACCCATTTACAGTGATTGTGCACAGGGCGCATTTGTGGTTAGATGTTGTTCATTTGTTTTCCTGTAGGTTGTTCTCATTGGGTTACTATTTCCAAAATTACAGAATAGCAAGAATCTGAAATTCTTGTTATATGAAATGACCCTTCAGACTTTGATTTGAAACTAGAAGTAATTTTACTTTGAAATCTGGATGATTTCATAGAGTCCTAGATGTGTTTTTGTTGAGAAGACCATGAGATCAAGCATTAACCAAACATTGCTAAGGCCACCACTAAGCCATGTCCCTCAATGCCATAACTACATGACTTTTAAACCTCTCTACACTTCCTCTTCCAGGCCCTGACAACCCTTTCAGGGAAGAAATTGTTCCTCATGTCCAACCTAAACCCACTTGGTGCCACTTGGCACTGTTTCCCGGGGGATCTAATTTTTTAGACATACCACAAAATTACAAATACTGATCCTCAAGAATTCAGACCTATGTAGGTAAAACAGTGTTATTTCCAGCTGTGTGGTTTGTGAGTGCTGCTGACCCAAGATCTGGATCTTTCTGTGTTGTTGTTTCACTGTGAAAGGCAACAGTCACCCAGAGAACTCATCTCCTATGGCAAAGGAAACCACATCACACCTGAAGAAACTTTCAGAGTTTCTGGACCCGTTTGTAGCTAAATGTGTTTGTAATAACCTGAAAAAGAGAGGTGTGAGGGGAAATAATCCCAAGCATGACAAAGAAAATAGGATTTTGATTCTGGTTTTCTGATGACCATTTGTCCATGTTGCATCCTTCAGCTCTGCCACCACTCTTTAAGGAAGATCTAAAGAATAAGGAAGCAGAAGAAGGTGGAGAAGTCATCCTGCACTGTGAGCTCACCAAAGCTGCTCCGGTGGAGTGGCAGAAGGACAAGAGAATTCTCAAAGCAAGTGGGAAGTACAAAATGAGGCAGGAAGGGACCAAGGCAGAGCTGGTGATTCACGAACTAGCTGAGGAGGATGCAGGAGACTACACCTGTGTGTGTGGAGAGCACCAGACTACAGCTGCCTTAACAGTACAGGGTAAAAACTACCTTGACCTCCTATTTCCTAACTGGAAATGTTTGTCCTTTATACTCAGATGTTCCATTTTCCATGTCCGTTTGTTCAACCTTATTAACTGAAATTCCATCATTTGAAAGTGTTCCCTGCCTTTGATGACCTGCAAGCTGTGTCCATTGGCAAATTCTGCATTTCTTCTGTGCCATCCTTCTTTTTTTTTTTTTCCTTCCCTCACACACAAACCTGCTGTCCTTGCATCCCTGTCTCTGACATCCCTTTCCTAGCACACAAACCCATCATTCTTCTGTCTTACCTTTCCTGCTTTCACTCTCTGAAACACAAATCTGCTTATTCTTTCCCATTCTCTTCTGGAATTCTTAATACAGAGAATTTCAATGTACTTTAGAGTATATATATATATATATATATATATATATAAAGCAATATCCAGAATAAGACTGTTAGGTATAATTTCTGCAGTGAGTTCTGCTTATATTGGCTTTTGTGCCCAGAACCTCTGTCCTAATATACACAAGATTTGCACTGGGAGATTGATTTTTTTCAAAGCAGGAAATAATAAATTCTTTCTGTGGCCTTCTGATCTTTTTTTCTTAAAAGAACCAGTTTGCTGTTCAAACAAAACTGGTGTTTCAGCTTAACAGTGCTGGAGGTAGGAAATGTGCCAAATCAAGGAAGCTAAACCTGGTTTTGCTTCAGAGTGGACACTAAGTTTGAGATCTGAGACATCCAGACTTGTTAAAGTGGTGGAATATCCCATCATCCCACCTAGTTAATAGAGGGATATAGCACAGAATCATGAATGTCAGGTTAGATGACACCTCAAGGCTTTCTTTGGGAAAACCACAATCTACGTGGAGGTCACCAAATGTCAAGGACACAATGGCAGTGCATTCTAGAGTTATGCTAAGTGAGGAAAAATGTCCTGAGACAAGAAGACAGGCTGGGACTCAAGATCTGAAGATTTTCTTTGGGGTCAAGAATGAGCCTGGCTGCATCTTTTTAAGGTTTTCTGAAGGAAGAAGGAATGATGAGTATGGAGCTGTGCCAACACTCAGAGCTCAGCAGGGCTGTGCTATAAGAGAAAAGAGTAAAAAAGCAGGAAGTTTGTGAAGACACAAACACATGTGTGAACTAAGTTGCTCAGAGATGATATTCTTAGTTCTTACATGGAAACTGATAGCAAGCAGGTGTAAGTATCTCAAGGAGAGTCAAGGAGAGTGCAGTTTTGCTGATAGCAAGCCAGCATAAAGCCAGAAGGATTAGGAAATGTCTTCCAGCTAGGAGGCTTTCATTTATCTTTCTTCTCCTTGCTGCTGATGCTCACCCTTCCATAACCTTAGCAGCTTTCCTTGTCACTTCCCACTCTCACCCATCCCTGGAGATGCCTCTGTTTGTAACACTTTTTACCTGCATCCTGCAGCTGTGCCTCCATTTTTCCAAGAAGAATTGACAAGCAAGGAAGCAGTAGAAGGTGGAACAGCCACTTTGCACTGTGAGCTCAGCAAGGCCTCTGCTCACGTTCAGTGGAAGAAGGACCACCATGTCCTCACCTCAGACAACAAGTACAGCATGACACAGGAAGGCTGTGTTATGGAGCTGGTGGTTCATGATTTAGACTTGGATGATGCTGGGGATTATACCTGTGTGTGTGGAGACAAGACCAGCACAGCCACCTTAACAGTGCATGGTAAAGTAATCCTTGGGACTGAGCTCCTCAAAACCTCAGACTTGCCCAAGTCTTTATTGTTTTGGTCTGTTCCCATTCCTTTTCTTTTTCCCTGGGCTTTTGTGTTCCTTTGGACTTTATTAATCTGCTTCTTTGCTGTGTATGAGTTGGGGGGAAGTTGCCTGTTGGTGTTTGGCCATCTCAGCTATGCTGGTTCTTCTTGCTTTCCTTGCCCTGATGTGCATGGAAGCTGCAGGAGATTTTCCCATCATGTTCTACTGACCTTGATCAGGGCTCAGTAGTATGCCATGTCTCCCGCCCCAGGACCTCATCTAGCCACTTTGTGAGGAATGTTCACAGTCTCTCTGGTAACTCTTTTACTCCTCAGCACTGCCTCCAGAATTCAAACAAGACCTAAAGGACCTGGAAGCTGTGGAAAGTGGGACAGCTGCTCTGTGCTGTGAGCTGACTAAACCTGCTGTGGTGGAGTGGAAAAAAGGGCAGAAGGTGCTCAAAGCTGGCAGCAAATATCAAATGAGTCAGGATGGTGCCATTGTAAAGCTGGTTATCCATGAGCTGGATGTGGAAGACACTGGAGATTACACCTGTGTGTGTGGAGATCAGCAGACAACTGCTGCTTTGACAGTCAATGGTAACAGGAAAATAAAAATAATGAGAGTTGGGTGGAGGGGAACCTAATGAAGTTCAATAAGGGTAGATGTGGAGTCCTGCACCTAGGGAGGAATAACACCCTGCACCAGTACAGGTGAGGAATTGGCCTGATGGAAAGCAGCTCCATGGAGAAGGACCTGGGAGTCCCAGTCAACAAGTTCACTATGAGCCAGCAATGTGCTTTTGTGGCCAAGGAGGCCAACGGGATCCTGGGGTGTATTAAGAAGAGTGTGGCCAGCAGGTTGAGGGATCCTTTGAGTCTAGAGCATTGAGGTGTAGAGAGAACTAGATGATCCTTGAGGTCCCTTCCAACCTTACCATTCTATGATTCTATGAGATCTGCAAAAAACAGCCCTTGGGGCTTTGTTTCTTTTCTGCTTTCTCCCAAACTCCAACTGCAGTATGTTTCAAGTTCTGTTTCTATTTTATAGCCCTACCAGTACTTTTTAAACAAGAACTTCAGGATACTGAGGCAGAAGAAGGTGATAGAGCAACACTGAGGTGTGAGCTTACCAAACCCAATGCTCCTGTAGAGTGGAGGAGAGGAGATGTTACTCTCTACCCTGGTTTGAAATATGAGATGAAGCAGCAGGGCTCCACTGCTGAACTGGTCATTTATGACTTAGAGCTGGATGATTCAGGAAGGTACACCTGCGACTCTGGACATCAGCAGACAATGGCTGTGGTAACCGTACATGGTAGGCACTGTTGACCCTTGGCTCAATAGACATGAAGTGAAAGGAGGATTTCTCAGTCATCTCTGCATCCATTTGTCCATTTTGCTGCTGGGCCACGCTGGCAGCACAGCACATGGTCAAGTTAGAAAGCTTCTTCTTGCAGTATCTGGAGTGGTTATCAACATTGAGGCAATTAAATGTTGACCTGGTGGCAAAGTAGGAGGAACTCTCTTGCCCTTTGAGAACAGGGAGTATGGCTGCATATGGGAATGCATAACAGAAAATAAACCAGGAGGGCTGCTGGTTAATTTGAGTTGTTGGCTTCAGCAGGCATAAGGGTTGCTTAACTGGGCCTAATGCCTCGTTGGGGTAAAGGATTTCTATGACATGTGAAAGTGCTGTGCTATCACTTGGGGCTTTGAGCCTCAGGCACAGGCTTTGACTGCTGACAACTGCCCCCACATGTTTTCCTCCACCCCTTCTACCCTCTAGAGGAAGACCTTGCCTGAAATCTGAATTCCCTCTACCACTTATTGTTTTATTGTCATCTTTTACTGTACTGCCTCTTTGTGTGCTCTGAATGCTAAATTCCTCTTGTATGTGTTGGTAGAAGCTTTATTACTCTAACACTCTTTGCTTAATAAGGTCCATGTACAAGAGCATGTCTCAGTGAGCCTCGATGAGATCATTCATACTTGGTGTTGAGGCCCTATTGTAGAAAAGTCTGCTCTCTTCAGATCACAAACCAGGCCATCTTGTGGGCCAGCCTCTAAAATCAGATCTTTCCTGACTTCACCATCTATCCCCAGCTCTTGGTTCACATAATGGTTTGAGAAAGATGCTACTAAGACAGCCCAAGGAATATGGAATCATTAGAACAAACCTTTTCTGAAGAATGATGATAGGGTTGAATCCTTAATGGACTAAACTACCCTTACAACATTTCCCTTTCAAATTTTGCAGCACTGCCTGTCACATTTAAGCAGCCCCTACAAAATAAGGAGTCAGATGAAGGAAGCACAGCTATGTTCTGCTGTGAGCTGTCAAAACCCAATGTTGCAGTGGAATGGAGGAAAGGAGGAGTGGGGCTGCAACCCAGCCAAAAATATGAAATGAGGCAGAGGGAGTGCTTGGTAGAACTCTTAATACATAATCTCAAATTAGAAGATACAGGAGAGTACAGCTGTGACTCTGGGGATCAGGAAACCAAAGCATCTTTAAATGTGAAAGGTAGGTGCTGTCAGCTGGCTCTTAAAGATGTAGATTTCATCCAACATGCAAAACAATGATTTGAATATGAATATTTTCAAGTACATAATTTTTTCCCCCATTCATCTGCTACACTAGGATGTGGTGCTGAGGCACATGGTTTAGTAGTTACCTGGTAGTGTTGTGTTACCAGCTGGACTTGATCTTAAAGGTCTTTTCTGACCAAAATGGCTCTCTGCTTTCTTCTTCTTTTTCCTTTTTCTTTTTTTTTTTTTTTTTTTTTCAATGATGTGGAGGAGAGTGGTTCTTCTTTGACTTCTAGCTTCCATGAAGAAATACTTTCTAGCTTCATGACTGGGGAGAGATTAGAGAGAGCAATGTCTTAACATACCATCTGGACATTTCACGTGGCAGGTTTAAGCATTTTAAAAGAGATTTTCTTCCAAATACTGGAAGATGACTGACAACAACCTTCCTGATCTAGCAAGGCTGTCCACAGAGTTTTGAACTTCTTTACTCTTGAAGTCTTTGTTAGATCAACTGAAGGATAAATTTATTCAAAGTCTTCAACCCCTGGGAAGGATTTGAATCAAGGAACAAGGGAAATGCTTAAGTGTAGATAGCTGGTTCTGATGCAGCAGGATGATCTGGTATCTCCAGGGAAATTAGAAAACAAGGATCCTGCCTAAGAATATAGCACTTGTATCTTGTTTTCCATCCTACTTATGTTAACCAGGACTTGACCCAGGCTTCAATCAAAGCTCCTATTCCTTCTTTCCCTTCCCTCCACCCCCCCTTTTAGCTCTGCCAGTTCTTTTCAAAAAGGAGCTCAAAGACAAGGAGGCAGAAGAAGGAGCCTCGGTGAAATTCCAGTGTGAGCTGACAAAGGATAATGCAGCAGTGGAGTGGAGGAAAGGCACCATGGAGCTCTTCCCATGCTCCAAATATGAAATCAGACTGAGTGGTCACACTGCTGAACTTGTGATCCACAACGTAGAACCAGAAGATGCCTCTGATTACACATGTGACACAGGAGACCAGCAGAGCACAGCAGTCCTCAGAGTGAATGGTTAGCATTGCCTCATGATGGAACAGAGGGTGAATGGGATTTGTGACCCTTGTGAGAATGAAATTCTGTTGTTTCTTAGTGAATGACCCTCTCCACAAGTTAAGATAATGAAGAAAAGAGGTGGCCAGCCATAAGCCAGGATGCAGAAAAGTGGATCTTGTGGGGCAGGATTTGTGAAATGTTTATTTAAGGCTACAAACCACAGTGCAGAACTTACAGACACCTTGATATGATATGATATGATAAAAGCAAAAAACTGTACCATGAGGATTTTGAAATTCTAATAGACCTTTGGTTTGGGCTCTTCACACTCATTGCTGGCTTAATTGAATCAATAACTAATCATAAGTCATCTATAAATGCATTAAAAAAAAAAATACTGTATCCAAATTTCATAATGGCTTCCTATGAGGCTCCTGGGAACATGATGTTTAAACAAACCAGGGATGTATGTATATATATATGTGTGTGTGTGTGTGTGTGCATATATATGTGTGTAAATATATATATACATATATATATATATATATAAAGGTGTAATGTGAATGCCCTTGATTTTATGGGAAGCATTTATTTGTGGAGCTCCCTGATCCTCTCCTTGTCTGATTATACAGAATATAGGTCTGTTTATGGAGAAAAGGGAGTTGCTATTGTCTTATAAGCACAGCATGCAAATTTGTTCTGCAACATCAGACCCCAAGGTGCCTCAAGCTGAGTTGTGCAGACCTGGCACTCAAAATGAGTGATGGAATACTGGAACAGGCTGCCCAGGGGGGTTGTGGATTCTCCCTCTCTGGAGGTATTCAAGACCTGCCTGGATGCGTTGCTGTCTGACTTGCTTTAGGTGATCCTGCTCTGGTAGGGGGCTTGGACTGGGTGAGCTTTTGAGATCTCTTCCAGCCCCTGACATTCTGTGATTCTGTGAAAACAGGTTGTGTATTAATCACTTTTCACTTTGCAGCCATCAAACCCCAGCTGAAGCAGCAGCTGAAGAATGAAGAGGTGGAAGTGGGAGGGACAGCCCAGCTGAGGTGTGAGATATCCATTAGCAAAGCAGAAGTGGAGTGGAGGAAGGATGGGGTCCTCCTGCACTCCAGCTCCAAGTATGAAATGTGGCAGGACGGCACCATCCATGAGCTGCGTGTCCATCACCTGGAGCCCACTGATGCTGGAGAGTATTCCTGCAAGGCTGGAGATGAGACAAGCTCTGCAAAACTGACTGTGAAAGGCAAGACCTGTTGACTGGGGCAAGGGGATTTTTGAGCTGCTAAGATTTTGCAACGTTATTGTTGCTGCTGTGATAAATAATTGTGTTAAAGGATTGTGAGTAGTGCAGAGCATAGGAAGGGTATCGCAAAAAAATCTTCTGGTCAATGGATGCATCAAAGCTGATTCACTTGGTGAGCAGCAGAGGATATTAATGAAAAGCTGGACATGAACAAGCAATGTGCATTCACAGCACAGAACCAGCCATGTCCTGGGCTGATAACCAGCAGCATAGTCAGCAGCTGGAGGTGATTCTGCCCCTGTGCTCTGCTGAGACTCCACCTGCAGTGCTGGGGTCAACTCTGCATTCCTCAGCACAGGAGACATGGACCTGTTAAGTGGGGCAGAGGAGGCCACAATAATGATGGAAGAGCTGGAAATCCTCTGCTGTGCAGCCAGGCTGAGACATTTGGGTTGTTCAGTCTGGAGAAGAGAAGGCTCCAGGGAGAAGTTCTGGTGGCCTTTCAGCAGTTAAAGAAAGCTGGGGACAGATATTTTAACAGGGTCTTTAGTGACAGAACAAGAAATGATGGTTTAAACTCAAAGAGATAGCTTTAGACTGGAGATAAGAGAGTGGGGTTTTTTTGTTTTCTGTTTGGTTTTTTTTTCATGGTAAGGGTGATGAGACACTGGCCCAGGTTGTCTAGAGAGGTATTAGAAGCCCAATTCCTGAAAACTTTCCAGGTCAGGCTGTTTGGGGCTCTGAGCAACCTGCCCTGGTTGCAGATGTCCCTGCTGACTGCGGGAAGGCTGGACTAGATGACCTTTAAAAGTCCCTTTGAACCCAGGCCATTCCATGCCTCCATGAAGAGGCATCTGTACTTTCTGACACACCACTTGAAGTATTTGCTTGACATCATATAGATGTGAGTGAACAGATGGTTCACCCCCAGCTTCCACTCACGTGTCAGCTGCATCTGGCCTTAATGTCATTGCAGACAGAGCTTGCTTTCAGGTTGCATCACTAGAGTGGAATAATCACCTCCAGCATCTCTACAGGCTACCCAATATTATGGATGCTCTGCACATTATGCCCAGCTGCACCATTTTTTTTGTGCAGATGGAGATCTCAGTAGTATGACTGTACTGTGTTTGGTCATATGAAGGTTGAGCTGCTTCCCCTTTGGTATTCCCCAGCAGAATCAGAGTATATGCATCTTCTGCCTGTTGCAGGTTGTAAGATCTTTGCACGCATTTGCTCAGCAGTCCTAGAAGTAGGATCAGACAAACTGAAGCACAAATACCCTGTGCTCACACTAATCCAGAATGTCCTGCTGAGAGCACAGAGCCAGCCAGGTCACAGCCAGCTTGGATTGCCAGCATGGAATACATCAATTCTGCTTGCAAAATGCCAGTTTTGATGTCATTCTCTGCAAGTATCCAAGTTGCAATGTAAGAAGTTTTAAAATCCTGAATTTTGCTTGGAGGTACTTAAAGCTCATCTGGACCTGGAGCAGAGCAGCTTGCTGTAAGCCTGCTGGTCTCTACTTTAAGGGACCAGATAACCTCTGGAAGTCTCCAGCTCACACTATTCCATGCTCCTATGCTTTGATCTATCTTTCCCCCTTCATGGTGTGATTAATGGTGGGCTGTTTGCAGAGCCTGACGTGACCATCGTGAGTGGCCTGAAGGACATGGAGGTGTTTGAAGGGGACGATGTCACGTTCCGCTGCCAGGTCTCTCATGAAAACGCAAGGGATGTGGAATGGAAGCTGCAGGATGTTGCTCTGCAAGATAATGAAATGAATGAGATCTCAGTGGAAAAAGGGAAGATTCACACCTTGACCTTAAAGAAGGTGACTGAGCAGGATATTGGCACCATCACTTTCCGAGTGGGACCCCACACATCGACAGCAGAACTCACAGTAAAAGGTGAGGGCTCTCTGTGGCATGGGAGAGGAACAGGGCTGGTGACAACAGATGACATTTTTGCTTATGCTAGTAGCAAATTCCAGTGCAGCACTCATCCCCTGTCAGCTCATGTTAGTAGGGTGCTTGTCCTTCAGAGTGTACAAGATGTACTGATGTGGCCTTGTAGACTGTCATCACCAGGGATAAACAGTGGAGATGTCACCAGGGTCCTGCAGCTAGCTGTTTTACAGAGAAATGGTGGTTTACAGACTGAGAGGTGGCCTCATCAATGTCTATAAATATGTAAAGGGTGAGTGCCAGGAGGATGGAACCAGGCTCAGCTGGGTGATGCTTGATGACAGGACGAGGGGCAATGGGTGGAAGTTAAGGCATAGGAAGCTTCATTTAAACATGAGGAATATTTTTCTCCCTGTGAGGGTGACAGAACACTGAAACAGGCTGCCCAGGGGAGTGCTGCAGTCTCCCTTTCAGGAGACATTCAAAACCCTCCTGGATGCATTCCTGTGTGATCTGCTCTAGGTGATCCTGCTTTGGCAGGGGAGTTGGACTGGATGAGCTTTGGAGGTCCCTTCCAGCCTCTGACATTCTATGATTCTATGAATTGACTAAGTTGGCTCCAGTAGATGGAATGATAGATCTGTGATTTTCATTGCTTCCACTTTCCATTTTCTTTTTATCATTTCCTTCTTTGGAGTCTTTCTTTCTATATCTCAGCCAAACATCCTTCTCCTCCTCTCTTTGAAGCTGTTGGTTTGGTCAAACTTCCACTCTCACCTGAACCAAATAAAATATCTGTAAAGGTTTTGCTTAGTACCTCAATAACTTCAACAAATATTTGAGTGAGTTTTCATCCAGGATCCATTCACTTGTTTTAACCCTCAAATATATAATATGGAAGTTAAAGTGTTTTTTTAACACTTAATTGTTCAGCTGAAACTTTAACACTACAGGAAAAAATCTAGTGAGACCCTACCTGCACTGCTGGCTCCATCTCGAGTTCTCAGCATAGGAGAGACATGGACTTGCTGAAGCAGATCTAGAGGAGGTCACAACAATGATGGGAGGGCAGGTGTTCAGCCTGGAGAAGAGAAGGCTCTAGGGAGATCTTCTGGTGGTCTTTCAGGACTTAAAGGGGTTGATCAGAAAGCTGGGGAGAGACATTTTAGCAGGGCCTGTTGTGGCAGGACAAAGGCTGATTGGTTCAAGTTGAAAGAGGGAGATTTAGACTAGACAGAAGTGAAAAAATGTTTACAGTGAAGGTGATGAGACTCTGACTTAGAATGCACAGAGAGGTGACATATTCCCCATCCCTGGAACCATTCTAGGTCAGGTTGTCTGGGGCTCTGAGCAACCTGATCTTGAAGATGTCCCTGCTGACAGCAGGAGGCTGGACTAGATGACCTTTGAAAGTCCCCTCTAACCCAGACCACTCTGTGATTCTATGATGAAGATGACTATAAACACCTTTGCTATGTTTACAATTTCAGTGCCACCTCCAGTCTTTAAGGAGAAATTACAGAGCATAGAGCTTCGGGAAGAAGAAACAGCCACCCTCTGCTGTGAGGTCTCTCAACCTAATGCTGCAGTGAAGTGGAGGAAGGATGCTCAGGTGATTTCCTCAAGCTCCAAGTATGAAATCAGGCAGGAGGGAACAATCCATACGTTGAAGATTCATCACTTAAAACCTGAAGACTCTGGCAAATACACCTGTGACAATGGAAATGAACAAACGACAGCCACCGTAATTGTTAAAGGTAGGTTGTTTTGAATTTTTTAAGATGAGAACCTTATTCCATTTTCTTAGCTTAATATTAGTAAGAGGATGCCATGCACTGTCCTTGGCTTCAGATCTACTTTCCTGGTCTCTGTGTAGTCCCAGCCACTCTGGCAGTCTTTGGGAAAAAAAGTCCAAGAAGCTGAGGAAGGCTCTATGGTCACTCTTCATACTAAGCTCTCCAGTGCACCAGTGGAGTAGAGAAAAGAGTCAGTCTGGTTCCATGCCAGAAAGAAGCAGGAGACAAAGCAGATGGGCTCTGCTGTGGAGATACTCATCCACAGTCTACAGCTGAAGGATGCTGGAGATACATCTGTGATTCTGGCGACGAGCAAGCTATGGCATTCTTGGCATTGAAAGGTGGCAAAAACCCTTCAGTTTGCCTTCCAGGGAGCTCTTGATTACTTTAGATGTTGCATATGTAAGATTCTGGGACTCTGTGGCAGAGTCTGGTCTTTTTTTGTGATGTGTTTTTCTGAATCAACAGTGATGCAGTCTGACAGAGTAGGTCAAGGACTTTATTTCTCTCTCTTCCTTACTCCTTTTGCTGGGTCCCAAGAGCCCTAGGGCTGAAGAACTTAGCTGCATAATGAGATGCCTTCAGTATAAATGCATCTCTACAGAATCCTTGACTCCACACATCCCCCCAGCGTATCACCCACAAGAACCTTCAGATCTCTCTCTTTTTGTACACATCTACCACCTGGTTCCTGTGTCTTCACTCTGAACAGTCTCCTTCTCTTTTAAAAACCAGTTCAGACGTAACTGGGGAGCCACCAAGGCTCTTCTAGGAAGCTGGACTTGACAAACTAAGCTTCTACATGTGCTATGTTGCAACTCAACCCATCAGGTTTCCACCTTGACCCACCAGTGATATACATCAGTGCAGTGGTGTCCACATTTCATCTCTTCTGGGTGCAGCTTTCAAATGAGGGTTATTATGTCATTATGTTTCTCCATGAACCCTCACAAATATCCAAAACCTTAGATACTGGGTATTGAGCTCTGTCTTTGGTACCTATTTGGAGATAAAAGCATTCAGATGCTCAAGAGTCCATATCCATGAATGCTTCCAGAGATGGTTGGTATATGCAGTGCCCATTGATTCTTGAGGAGTGAATAGCATTTTGTGGTCCTGGAAATCCATCACTTTTTGTCATTCCTTGTTTGGATTTTAAAGTAGTATTGGAATGAGTTTGTACCAATGGAATGTTGGAATGACAACACAGTTTCATTAAATGCAAGACTTGGTGTCAGAGCAATGAAACATCTCTCGTTAAATCTAATTGATCTTGGTTTAGCTTTGCCAGCAAGCTTCACAAAACCACTCCAGAACCAGCAGGCTGAAGAGGGTGGCACCGTCACTTTGAGCTGTGAGATCTCAAGATCAAACACCACTGTGCAGTGGAAGAAGGCTGGGACAGTGCTGCACCCGGGTGACAAGTACAAGATGCGTCAAGCTGGAACGGTGGCTGAGCTGACAATTCAGAACCTGAGTGAAGCTGATGCTGGGGAATACATATGTGACACTGGGGACCAGCAAACCACTGCTGCTGTGCTTGTGAAAGGTGGGCCTTTGATTGGGGAAGAGTTCTGCAGAGCTTGGTGCAGTGGCAGGGGGATATGGTCAAGTAATTTGATAGCTGGACATTGTCCTGTGCCCAAGCTGAATCATGAGCATCTCAGATGACAGTGATTGGGCTCCTCATCACTAGAAGTGTTCAAGACCAAGTTGGATGGGGGCTTTGAGCAACCTGGTCTAGTGGAAGGTGTCCCTGCCCACAGTGGGGTATTGGAATTCATTGATCTTTAAGGTCCCTTCCAACCCAAATCATTCTATGATTCCATGTATGGATGCACACATAACTCCATTATGCATCTGTAAGAACCTAACCTGTTCCTACATGCCTGTGTCATACATTTAGTGCTTGATACTTCTGCTAATTCTGTATTACTGTTGAGAAAGAGCATAAAGAAATGTTTAACCCAGGAAGCATCACTTGAAGTAGATATAAAATTCTTATTGACATTTCCATAAAGAACCAGAAGCAACCATTGTGGAGATGCTGAAGGATGTCACTTCCTATGAAGGAGAAGATGCAGTGTTTGAGTGCAGGCTGTCCCGGGAAGCAAATCAGGATGCCCAGTGGTTCCTAGGAGATGTTCCTCTACAATCCAATGAAATGAATGAGATCAGAGTCCAAGGGACAAGTCACAGTTTGATCCTGAGGAAGGTGACTTTGGAAGACTGCGGATCCATCAGTTTCAAAGTCGGGCAGCATGTCTCAGTTGCACAGCTAAAGGTCCAAGGTGAGCAACCTCCTAGGAAGAGGGACTGAGGAGGTACTGGTAAGCACTGTCAACAATGCTTAAGCTTCTGTAGAGGTATATTTGGAGGGAGGAGTCCTTGGAAATTTTGGGAGATTCTGCTAATATAAATTAGCTGTTGAAAAGTTGAATATGCCCAGCCTGGACATATCCATCTGAGCATTTCAGTCCTTTTTATAGCCCATGGAGTGAAGCAAACATCCTTTGAAGAGCATCCAACTTGTCCAACAAGCAGCTAAGATATGTCAGGATTGGTGCTGAAGAACATCAAGATTATACTCTGAATTAAACTTCTACTTATGAAGGGTTTAGATCATGTGTGCTCTTAGAAGACCAAACTCATCCAACCCCCCTGAGAAACCTTTCCATGAAGTTACATAGGATGATTTTGAGCCATGCCAATACCTTAACTTGTTTGCTCCTCTTTGATCTGGTTCAAAATGTAACTAGGGGCACCCAGTCCTGGTCTGGTTGCAGCACTCTTGGTGTCCTCTTCTCCACAGCTGCTCCAGTTGCCTTTGTAAAGGCACTCCATAGCTTGGAGCTACAGGAGGGTGGCACAGCCCACTTGTCTTGTGAGGTGTCCAAAACTGATGTGCCAGTGGAGTGGAAGAAAGGCACATCCGTGATCCACTCCAGTCAGAAGTGCAGCATCAAGCAGGAGGGGAATGTGCACACCTTGGTCATCCATGACTTGAACCATGCAGACTCAGGGGAGTACAGCTGCCACACAGCTGATGGGAAGACCACTGCCAGGCTTGAGGTTAAAGGTATGATCTTTTTTGTCAGCAATGGTGACAGGTGTGCATGTCAATTTTTTGAGCTCTCTGGGTCAAGACAGACATTTGAGGTAGTGGAAGCAAGTGCAGTAGAAGTCACCAAGCTTGTCATAGGGCTAGAGCACATAAAGCATCAGAAGAGGTAGGGACAGGTGAGTTTACTCAACCTGGAGAAGAGAAGGTTGAGGGAAGACCCCACTGATTTCTGCAGTTTCTGAATGTTGGTCTACAGAGGAAGGACAGACAGACTTACTTTGGAGAGCTCAGTAAACAGACGAGACAAGTGCAAGCTGCAGCAAGAAAAATGCATCTTAGGAAAAAGTCCCAAACTTTCACAACAAAGGGGTGGTCAGGTGCTGGGACTGAGCCCAGAGTGGCAAAGGAATCTCTATCCATCCAAGACCTCTAGAGGTCCTTTCAGCCTTACATTCAGGGGTTGTTCAGCCTGGAGAAGAGAAAGCTCTGTACAAGATCTTTATGTAGCCTTTCAGTACTGAAGAGGGCCAGTAAGAAATCTGGAGACAGACTCCTGAGCACAGCCTGTTGTGACAGGACAAGGGGTGATGGGTTTAAAAGAGGGAAGATTTAGACTAGAGAGAAGGAAGAGTTTTTCAACAATGAGGATGGTGAAACGCTGGCCCAGATTGCCCACAGAGGTTGTTTATGTCCCATCCCTGGAACCATTCCAGGTCAGATGGTCTGAGGCTCTGAACAACCTGCTCTAGTTGTAGATGTCCCTGCTGACTGCAGGGGGTTTGGACTAGATGACATTTAAAGGTCCCTTCCAACCCAAACCACTCTATGACTCTGTGAAAATTGTGCCACCTCAGGTCTGCAGATGTGGATTCTCTGAGTGCCTTTTGTCCTGTTACATGTTTTTATTTTGGGGATGGGAAACCCTCTGAGCTTTAGAAATTATTTCAGTTAATTGGGACCTCTTTGTCAAAGCAATTCTAGGATCTGGAGAGAGTAATGCAAATCCTGTAGAACTCAATTTTTTTTCTGCTGGTTAACTTTTCTCACTCCTCCTCCTCCTCTGTCTGGCTTTGGAGTTGACATTACCACCCCAACAGCTCTTCTTAGATAAGTGCATCCAGAATCATGCACGAACTTCATGAATGACATTATTAGTACCCTGAAAACAAAGAAGTCCTCCATTTTCTGTTTTCACTTGACTGTTTTTCTCTTTGCACTGTTCCCTCTCTCAAGCCCTGCCTGTGCTTTTCAAACACTGGCTGAAAAACGAGGAGGTGGACGAAGGGCGCACGGCTGTGCTGCGCTGCGAGCTGACGAAACCCAACGCGCCTGTGGAGTGGAGGAAAGGAGATGTGGTGCTCCAGCCAAGTGACAAGTACGAGATCCGGCAGGAGGGGACACATGTTGAGCTCTTCATCTATGATGTTGAAGCTCAAGATGCTGGTGACTACACGTGTGACTCAGGGGATCAACAGACCACTGCATCCCTGCAAGTCAAAGGTAGGAGAGGCCTTGCTTGAAGGCAGAGAAGTTTTGACTCTGGCTGTTCTCCATAGGGGTCATAAGGAGATTTTATCAACAGTTGTTGAACTGTCTCTGTGAAGTACAACTGCAGGAAAGGACTTGATCATAGAATGGTAGAATAGTTTGAGTTGGAAGAGACCTTTAAAAGTCATCTAGTCCAACCTCCCTGCAGTCATCAAGGACATCTCCAACTTGAGCAGGTTGCTCAGTGCCCCGTCTAACCTTACCTTGAGCGTCTGTACAGATGGGACATCTATTAACCCTTTGGACAACCTGTTAATCCACAATGCATCCTCCAAAGAAGAATTTTGTGCCTTTTAAGCCAGATATTGTCTCTGCAGTTGGTATTTTGATCTCATTGTGTGAGCTGGGAACAAAACTGCAGCTTCTGCTAATGGAAAGTATGTACAGGAGCACATAACTTGCCTGCTACCTGGCCATGAGGGACTGGAGAATTTCACCACAGCTAGAGCAGGACCATTTTAGATGGAGCCTGAGCAGCCCAAAATTTGTGTGGTTGTTTTTGGGGTTTTTTTTTTGTTTCTTTCTTTGTGGTTTTGTGGGTTTGTTTGTTTGTTTGTTTTTTTCAACTGGCTCTGTTTTTTTAAACAGATTTATTACTATTTTAATACTTTTATATACTGATCTTATTATTTTATTAATTTTAAAGAAACAAAATCATGCTTTTAGATACTGAGTATAGTCCATCTCCTGGTCCAAGTACATGGCTTTCAACCATTAAATAAACTTCACCATGGAGGTGGTGAGACACTGGAACAGGTTGTCCAGAGAAGTTGTGAGTGCACCATCCCTGGAAGTGTTGTGTGAGTTTTGACGAGGCTTGGAGCAACCCAGTCTAGTGGAATGTGTCCCTGGCCATGGCAGAAGGATTGGAACTAGATGATCTTTAAAGTTCCTTCCAACCGAAACAGTTCTGTGATTCTATGAAATATTCAAATGTTGTGATTAGCACTATTGTGCCTCTCCCTGCTTACACTGGAAGTGGTGTGTGTGCCCACATGAAACTCCTTAGAGGTCCTGTGACCTATGGCATTCCTTTATGTAGCATCAGCAAACACCACTTTTGTATCACAGTCTGATCCCTGTGAGTGTCTGGCTGTGGCACAACTCGAAGTACTGCTGTGGGCTTGACATTGCCACCAGGCTAGCTGGAGTTCAGAAGATGGGAACTCTTATGGCAGGGCAAAGGGTGATGGTTTTAAACTAAAAAAAGGGAGATTCAGGTTAGATAGGAGGAAGAAGTGTGTGGTAATGAGGGTCTGAAGCACTAGCCTAGGTTGCCCATCCCTGGAAACATTCACAGTCATATTGGACGGGTCTCTGAGCAACCTGCTTTCATTGATGGTGTCCCTGCTGACTGCAGGGGGATCGGACTAGATGACCTTTAAAACTGCCTTCCGATCCAAAGCATTCTGTGAAGTACCAAGCTGGAGAAGTTGCAAGCAAATTTCTCACCTCTGAGCACTGTTAGTGATGCAGTTGCTTCTCCACCACAGTACTACCTGTGCTCTTTAGTGAAGAGCTGAAAAATGTAGAGTCTGAAGAAGGGGGAACAGCTGTCTTGCACTGCGAGATCTCCAAACCGAATGCCCCTGTTGAGTGGAGAAAAGGAGGGGTGGTCATTCAGCCCAGTGCCAAGTACCAGATGAAGCTGAAAGGCAACGTTGCTGAGCTGATCATCCGTGGTGTAGAGCCTGATGACTGTGGGGATTATACCTGTAGCACTGGATATGAGATCACCACAGGTTCTGTGTACGTGCAAGGTAAGGTGAATCGTGGTGGGAACACTCTGATTGTTCTGCCTGCATCTCTTCTTCCAAAAATCTTTGACAGTAATTGGCCAAACTTGTCTCAGATACAAACAGTTGAAAGCCCATTCATTTCTCTCCTGTTTTCAGCAATCCAGGCTGAGGCTGGAGAAGTGTTTGTAGGCTAAGGTAGTTCAATACTGTCCATACTGCATACCACAGCAGATAGTGGCACTGCTGAAAAACTCTTTGCTTGGAAATAGTTGTAAAAAATACTGAAATTCTTGTTAGTATTGATTACAGCTTCTATCACTGATGAACTTCTTACTACTCTTTTAAAGCACTCTGAGTAAATATTTATATCTGAAGCTACTTCTCTGCCTTCCATCTCATACAATGCGAGTGCAGATGGTTGCAACACACAGGAGAGACAGTCATGACCTGATCATGGAGTAGAGTTTCCCCCCCAGTGAAGGTGTTTGCAGACACAGGTACTGCACTTGGAAGCAGGTGAAGGCTGGAAAGTGATTCCTTAATCCCTTAAAGAATTTTGCAGGTCTTTTTTTCCTGGAACACCATTAGAAGTTTAACTGTCATGGACAGCACTCACTGGTGGTTGGGCTAGTTCTGCAGGAAGCAACACGTATGTGTTTATGCTTTTGTTCTCCTTTTGGCACCTTCTCTTGCTCTGTTGTACAGAAGAAGCAGCAGTGATAGTTTCTGGTTTAAAGAACACAGATGTCTTCGTGGGTGAGTCTGCCACGTTCACCTGCGAGCTCTCGCACCCGGGCGTGAAGAACGTGCAGTGGTGGCTCGATGGATCTCCCCTTCACAACAACCTTGTGACTGAAATCTCTGAGCAGAATGGGATGATCCACACTTTAACCCTAAATGATGTGGCTTGCCATGACTCAGGCACTGTCACCTTCAGAGCTGGGTCCCTTATATCTTCAGCTAAATTATTAGTCAAAGGTATTTTGTTGTTAGAGAGGCACCCCTGGCCACCTCTGGACTTGCTCAGTGCACTAGTGCTTCTGCCTTCCAGGCTACCCCTTACTAAATCCCATCACAGTTCTTCTGTATCCTGCAACCCTCCACCTCTGCAAGTCACCCATGCTTACATAAGAAGTCTTCTTTTTACAACCACACTGAGTTTTTGAGTGGTTCAGATGAGAAAGGGTTGCAGGGTCAGGACTGCTGCTTTCAACTGACTTCACCTGACACCTGAGCAAAGCTGAACATAAGCCACTGTGATAGCACACAAGTTTTGTTTGGGTTTTTTTTTTTTTGTTGTTGTTCCTTCTTCAACTGTTTTTATAATGCCACACATTATGTAGCTGGAAATTCACAGAATACACTGGCCCAGGTTTCCCAGAGAGGTGGTAGTAGCCCCATCCCTGGAAACAGTCAAGATCAGGTTGGGTGAAACTCTGATCAACCAGATCTTCTTGAAGATGTCCCTGCTGACTGCAGGACAGTTGGACTGGATAACATATAAATATTATGTGATTGTATGACAGCTGTGCTGCTCCACTGCTCAACTGTGCTGCTCCTTAGCCAAGCTACCAGCACTGAGCTCAATATGTTCCCAAGATAAGACTTTGAGTTGTTTTATTGATGGCTTCAGAGTTCTTTGTGGAAACCAAAGAGTGTATGACATTGGGGTAACATAGTGACTAAATGAGCCTCATTTATTGACTGCCATGATAGTAATGGTCATCAGTGTACTAGCAAAAACTTCTGCTCCATTGAATAAAAGATTTTCTTATTTGGTGAGGGTAGCCACATGCTGCAAATAACACTGAGCTCCAGACTTGACAGAACAAGCTCCTTCACATCCAGCCTCTTTATAGCCATTGGGGGAAAACTGCTATTTTTCAGACAGAAGTAACACTTATTCCTTGCTTGGAAAAAAAGGATTTGTCTCTCTGGAGAGAGAAAAGGTTAAGAGTTCTTTATTAAAATGTACCCCCATGCTATAACTGCCATAACAGGAATGATCCACAGTATGGAATTGTAGCCCATGGTTGATGTCTCCTTCTCTGCAGAATGTGTCCCTTGCATGTTTAGAAAAGTTAACTTCCTGCAAAGTACCAAATCACTCCTTCCTCTTATCAGAATGATGCAATGACATAGGGTGCAAACCCCATAAATCCCACATCCATTTCTCTCAACTTGGAGTTTCATATTTTCACAGAAAGAAACCGGTTCTGAGCTCTTCAGGCAAAGAGCACCAGTGCTCCTAAAATGTAAATTAAAAATAAATGCTTTGTTAGGTGTTCTACTCTGTCAAATAAAGGGCTCCTGAGTTTTCAGTTCACAGAATTATGGTAACATTGCTGTGGGAAGGGACCTCTGGAGATCATCTAAACCAAGCCCATAACTCATGATGGTATTTATATATGTGTGTGGAGTATTTTGTGCTTCTGCCAAGACATGATTTCTTTATGGGAACCTGAATCACAGGTGATCTAGTAAATGGCTAGCATTGGATCAGGAGAAAGGTATTGAGATGAAACCCAGTTACACTGTGCTCAATAAATTTGATTAAGAAAGTAAAATACTAGTGGAATTTTAACTGTGCTTCTGGTAACAGCCTATTTAATACATTTTATTTTATCCAGAAATGTATAAACAGATCTGTCTTTGAACCAGGTATTTCCATCTATCTAGCTGTCTATGGCTTGCTTTTCATCAAGGACCAAGTTGGCTTGCTCTCTCTTCCACGTGGCCCTTTCTCCTGGTGTGAGGCATGCTTGTCAGTGGATATATTCTATAATAAGTGAAATCTTATCACAGCTTTTCTTGTTGAGCCTTCACAATATCATTGTCCCACAGCTACCTTCATTCAGTGGCCTACCACAATGGAATCTTCATGCATGGGCAGAGGGGGAAATGGAAAAGTTTGAAGAAGCTTCTGCCTTCTTCTGACCCTCTTTGGCAGGGTGAGAATTACAGGTTCCATGGTGGGTACATGCTGGCTCCTAAGTCCCAAGGAGCTTTCTGCCATTCTTTGCGAGTGAATAGGGCCATGAAGTTCTTCATCTAGCAGTGGCAAGGAACAAGAAGTCAGTGGAATCAGGACAACTTCCTTCTCCAAGACCACAAGGTGATATTTTGCTGTGAGGAGTATGTCTACATCTCATGAAAGGGGATGACAATGTGCCCCCCCCATCTGCATGGATGCCTTCTTGCTTCCTCAGTCCTGATACAACCAAAACACCTCAATGATCTGCCATTGATGCCTTCTCTCCATAACCCCACAAGCAGACACCTGGAGTGGTAGAGGAGCTTCTGAGAGAAGGATCAAACCTCACAACAACTTTCCAAATGACTTTTTCAAAACTCTCTTTGCTTCCTGGAGTCTGCCAGTAGCATCTCAAATCCTCAGCCTGATGCACCAGTTTCAAGAGGAGCATTCCAGACAAAGGTCCAGTGTAGTTTGTTCTAGCTGACTTCTATCAGAACTGTTATTTGAAAGCTAAAGACAGATACCAAATTTCTTTCACTGTCATCTTTTTATGTCCCACTGTAGCCCTATCAATAGGGAGGGCAATTGATATAGTTGAGAAGAGACTTCCACTTTCAGACTTCACTGAGGTATTTCTTTTCAGCCTATGTATCAACTTGTATGAAGGTGGTCCAAGTGGCTGTTTTATCTGTTTTGGAAGCTTACACTATTTTGTGGTTAGACATAACTATGGTGGTCTACAGCTGTCTCCTGAGAAGCAGAGCTTGTATTTTAAAAGAGAGACTGGATGCTTAAAAGCAGCCTTGTGGATTTCATCCTTAGGGATGAAGATTTGATGATTCTGTGAACTGCATATCCAGCTGCTCCCAGCATCTTATGGACTCTCAAAGTGAAATTGCAATTTCATGCTGCACCTCTAGATCAGCTACTCTCAGGGAAACCATATTATTTTACTGTGAGATATATATTTTTGTTGCAAAGGAACACATGGTTAATCAAAGAAACACATTCCTATCTCCTGTGAAGTGCCCATTCACATTATAGTTGTCCTGGAGCTTTGCTCTTTGTGCCACCAGTGACTCCTGCTACACAACCAGCACCACCACAGGACAGGAATAAGTATTTGCATTTGAACATTGCATTTCTTCCCATTGAATTGTTGTGATTTGCTCATACAAGGAGCCCTTAGTAGAGTTTGTGGCATTTTCCTTTTGCTATGTGAGTTTGAGTGTTACAGGGAACCACTCTCAGCAGCCCATCCAATGCATTTCTCCATCTTAGACCTTCCCTCCTGTCCTCTGGGAAACAGAAACACTTCTTAGTCTAGAGGGTCTCAGCAATGTTGGGAGGATAATCAGTCCTGGAGAGAATCCTAGCAGATGTTCTGCACAGGAGTTCACATTGAGGACTGTTAAAGCTCAAACCTTAATTGCTGGTGGCTGATTTTCCAGTGTGATAGCTGTGTTCTAACGTATGGGGCTTGCTTCAGTCCTGCTTGATGCTGGCAGAAGCACAAACTAAACTGCTAATCCCTGGTGTGCCCAAACAGCTTCCTGCTTGCACTGCCACTCTGCTTGCTCGACACAGGCTTTGTGCTTGTCAAAAATCTCTAAGTTGCCATTTCCATGAGGATCTACTAACGCATGTCCTTCCTGACGTGTCGGTTAACAGATCCAACCATTGAAGTGGTCAGTCCCATGCAGGACATAACTGTTGATGAAGATGGCACAGCAGAGTTCATATGCCAATATTCTAGGCCAGTGCACGCCATATGGAAGAAAAATGATCAGGAAATACATGCAGATGGGCAGCGAGTGATTATCGATCAGGACTGGAATGTAAGCATGCTAAAAATTAAACCTACGGTACCAGAAGACACTGGCATCTATTCTTGTGAAGCTGGAGGCACTAAAGTGATGGCTACACTTGATGTTCAAGGTGAGGTCTTCCAACCAAAGAGGAAGACTATGATGGGTTCCAAATAAAAGAGCTGGAAAAGTTATGGCAGCACCTTACAGTAAGAGACACATCAGATACTCGCTCCTTGGTGCTCGCTCCAGTGCTCATAAATGATAAATGGGAGCTCATGGGAATTAAATATGAATATAAGCAGCATTTCACTGGAGCTCACTTGTGCAGAGAGGTGGTAGGTGCCCCATCCCTGGAAATATTCCAGATCAGGTTGGATGGGGCTCTGAACAACTTGCTGTAATTGAAGGTGTTCCTGCTGACTGCAGGCAAATTGGACTGGATGACCTTTAAAGGTCCTTTCCATCCCAAACCATTCTATGCTTATATCACTTACACATCATACATCTGAAATGAACTGGAACATCAGTACAATGGGATGTGTGCTGCTGAATTATTACAGATGTAATGTAGGACCAAAGGAATAATAAGAGTGTTTTTGCTGGTCCAAAGTGCTTTTGATTTCACAGTGTGCCTTAACCCCTAAAGGATAGTGTGAAATTTCATTTTATTTTTTTTATCAAAGCCACAGCATCTTGGCACTTTACTTATTTCAAATGCTGATTGCTCAGGAATTACCTT
Organism: Eubucco bourcierii; assembly: GCA_013396675.1. Taxonomy (NCBI): domain Eukaryota; kingdom Metazoa; phylum Chordata; class Aves; order Piciformes; family Ramphastidae; genus Eubucco; species Eubucco bourcierii. The sequence goes on along the minus strand of VWZE01022899.1, from coordinate 538,467 downwards.
CTCATTTGGCACCAGCATTTATGAGGGGCCTGAGAAACAGTAATGAAAATATTAACACTCAGTTTATAATTTAATATTGATGTTCTTGAGTGGGTCAGTTTTGGTTTGTGTTGGGTGTTTGGGGGATTTATTTGTTTGGTTTGTTTTTCATTTTTGCTTTGGTTTGTTTTTTGTTTGGGGATTTTTTAAAATATTTTTGAGCTTTCTTTGGGCTTTGTTGTTGGTTTGGTATGGTGTTTTGGTTTGTTAGTTGATTTGGGTTTAGGGTTTTTTTTGTTGCTATTGGGTTTTGCTTTGTTTTCCCTGCTGGATATGGAATTATCATTTTTGGTCATCAGAGGAGCCAGAGTTCTAATTTGGTTTCTGAATATTTGTGTTTTGTTAGACATTTATGCCTTCTTGCTTAACCAGAAGAGCAGGATACTATTTATTATCTTTTTTTCTTACATCAGTAAGCACTTCCCATTTTAACAACTTAAAAAGATATTACTGAATATAATCTCAGAGCACCCCAGAGGAGGCACAAGTTGCATTTGACTGTTTTTTTGTAGTTTGGGAAACCAGTGCTAAACAAAATCATACATTCCCTAAGGATTTACACACCCTTCATTGTTCTCCACACTGTTGTAAAACACTTTTTAAAATTTGTGGGTTTTTTTTTTAAAGCCTGCTGGGTTTGGGTTTGTTATTAAATAAATTGTTAAGGTGCTTTATTTTGCCCAGAACAGTTCCAGGCAGTGGTGGTGGAGATCCAAACAGGAATATCTAAGGGGGTTGGTTTATGTTAAAACTGATGCTGGCCATAATATGGTGTTGTAAACTCTACTTACTCAACCCTACATTTCCACTGCATGAATGTAGTTTACCCATCTAGCTGCTCTAACACAAATTATATTCCCATGCACCAGCCCCTGCTTGATTTTGCATCAGGCTGATTGCCTACGTAGAAATCCAAGTGATGCATGACTCTGGGCACATGGAGTGCGTGGACAAGTGCAAGTTTGTGACCTCACACAACTGGGAAAATAAACCTAGTACATCACCACTGAGCTTTTGTAGTACTTCAGAAATTCACTATTCAAAATATTTGTAATGCCTGTTTCATTATCTTGTGTGTTTCCAGACTTGCAATTGTTCTGTTAACTCAGGCAATAGTTGTCATTGTTTTGCAAGCTGGAATATTCTCTTGCATTTGCTTTGCATGCAAGACACTAAAATTTCTTCATGAACTACCAGTGGGTTCACATCACCCCAGTTATGATGATAATCACAGAATCACAGAACTTTAGAGATTGGAAGGGACCTCAAGAGATCAGAGTTCAACCTCCCTGCCAAGGCAGGATTACCCAGGGTAGTTCGCACAGGAACTCATCCAAGGAGGTTATGAAAGACTCCAGAGAAGGAGACTCCACAATCTCTCTGGGCAGCCTGTTCCAGGGCTCTGTCACCCAATGACACTGCTTGGGATATCTAAAGAAAATGTTTACCACTGTGGGACAGAAGGAATTTGGTTAAACTTTATTTTCCTGAGCTATCCCTTCCCATCAACAATTGATTCCTATAAAACACCAACGTTTTTCTTCTCTATTTGTAAAAACAGCAGTCAGGTTTCTGGAAGAGATCTTAATGAAATGCTGGAGGTGCTAGAGGTTTATAATTTTTAAACTCACTACTCAAAATGTTTATAAATACAGTTTTGTGTTAGAGCCTGGTTCAAATGATACAGTTTTGTGTTAGAGCCTGGTTGAAATGAATAGCTAAGCCTACGAGCATAGTCAATCACATCCACACCTTTTCCATCAGCTTTCCAGCAGTGGGAATCATCCAATGCACCAAGGCTTGTTAATATTCAGCGCTACATGGCCAATTAATATTGCCCATTGTCCTTCTTTGGTAGCCAAGAACAGCATTGTCCAGGGCTTGGAGAATGTGGAAGCCGTGGAAGGAGGGGAAGCCCTGTTTGAGTGCTACCTTTCCAAGCCTGAGTGTTACAACTACAACTGGCTGATTGATGATGAACCTGCCAAAACTACAGAGAACACTGAGATGGTTTACTTTGAAAATGGACTCAGGCATATTCTGCTGCTGAAGAACCTGACTCCCCGGGATAGCTGCAGGGTGACTTTCATGTGCAGTGATGCGGTGACCTCAGCCTTCTTGACAGTGAAAGGTAACTGAGGAACTTGTGCATGGGATGCCTTAAATTTCTGGCTGGAAAGGGCAAACAAACCAGGAAACACGAGTGGCAGAGAGGAAAAGTTTCACATGTCGGTTGCTTCTTACTTAAATCCTCTTCCCACCCCATGAATGGATGGTATCTTACCATTTCCTTTTTATCTTGCTCCATGTGCTATGCAATGGATATAAGCAGCATCAGCTGGCACTCAGCCAGCAGCAAATTACTATCTTGCAGTTGTCATTATTCTGGTGAGTTTTGTTCATAGGTATTTCAAGGCTATAGAGATAAGAGTTATATCAACAACACTATTATCTCTGACTTATGCATTTTATGTTTTCACTGGAGACCACTGTGAGGATCAGAAGTCCAAGATCAACTTTTCTCAGTCAAAGCATAGTACCTCCTTTGTAGTTTTCTGCTAAGTTGGCTTCTGCTGCTCAAAGTTTTGGAAAGTCTCAGTCCCCAGTGGTACCTTCTGTTGTAGTGATAGATGGAACCTCTCTTTTAATGATCTCCTTGGTCTCCAAGGCCTGATGGTCCAAAGCTTCAGCGCAAATATTCACAAAATCTTTCTCCTGTATTTTGCTCTCTAACTGAACTTGATGTTCTTAAAAGTCTCTTCCAACCAAAACTGTTCCATGATTCTAACTGAGGGAGTTTGATTACCTGTTTTATCTATAGGATGGCGCCTACAGATCTTGCAGCCCATTAGAGATGTGGAGGTCTCTCCAGGGCAGAAAGCTACATTCAGCTGTGTTCTAAGTGAAGCTGTGCCAGTTAATGAAGTTACCTGGTACAATAATGATGCCGAGATCCAGTCAGACGGGGACTGGGAGGTACAAGCAGATGGAAACAAATACACACTTATTCTTAAGAAAGCCCAACCACATCATTCTGGAGAGGTGACCTTTGCTTCCAGGGAAGCAATTTCATCAGCCAAGTTATCTGTGATAGGTAAGTGTTTGTTGCTCTGGCCTAGTGGCACTTGAAATCTCAGATTTTGGTACTGAGCTGCAACACTGAATTCTCTAACCTTTGTGTTGATTCTCTTCTCTTTGCCTTGCATACCTCAAACCAGTGTTCTTAGTCTGAGAAGATGCTGCTAGGCAACTTGTTCCTTGACCACAAATAGTCCACTTCATCAAAAGAAAACCATTGTTCAGCTTGGATATATAGCTTAGTGGTGGACTTGGTAGAGTAGGGTTAATAGCTGAACTCAAAGATCTTGAAGGTCTTTTCTAACCTAAATGTTGATTCCAACCCCAGTTCCCCTGACCACTCATCACAGGACTTAGGATTTAGACCCTTCACTAGATTCATTGCCCTTCTTTTGACATATTCCAACAAGTTCCTTGATACTTCAGGCAGCTTAGGTTCATTGCTATTCTGGATGGGACAAAGTAGTAGGGGAAAAATAATGGTAATATGTGACAATAAGTATGTGAGATGGAAAATGAATGTTTGTCATTAGCAGTGCAGATCTGGGCAGACAAAGGAGAACTTGCTGATGCACAGGTATGTCTCATGGTCATGAGCATGTTCTTGCTCAAGTTTACAGCAGGACTAGAATCTGTTGTGCTTCCTTCTCATTGCTTGCAGAGGGCTCTTGGTTGTTTTAGTTGCAAAGCATTATTGCTTATGTCATATATCATGGGACCTCTGTTGTGCCTTCAGCCCACCCCGACCCACCTGAAGAACCAGAAGTTTTAAGTAAGACCAGTCACTCTGTGACTCTGTCTTGGTACAAGCCGCTGAGCGACGGCGGTTGTGACATCCTAGGCTACAACGTGGAGAGGAAAATCCCAGGTGTTGGCTGGCAGTCCTGCAGCAAGGGCATTATTCCAAACACAGAGTTTATGATGGACAATCTCAGCCCAGGTGAACCCTACAGATTTCGAGTCTCAGCTGTAAACAAAGTTGGGGCCAGCGAGCCAGTGCACTTCCCTCAGATGGTGCGGCTAGGTGAGAATGAAGAGATGCCCCCACGGAGGACTGCAAGCTGCTCTAGACCTGTGTTTCGCATGGCATGCCTGCTTCACCCACTCCAGGCACCTCCTGGAAGAGTTCACTCTACAACATCTTTCAGTGCTTTGCTGCCAACACAGTAGAGGAGAAAGAGCTTGGAGAAGTTGTTCTGGGCTGCCATGAACAAAACTGCTGTGTTGTTAGCACTCAACACTTATTTTCTCCAAACTCCATCAAGCTGCCTTGCAGTCTGCATTGTATCCATGTGTTGTCTGGTCACCATGAATTTCTCTTCTGGTGGAGTTTGGATGGAATGAGTCAAGAGGGGCATGTTGGAATGCATTTGAGGTGACTGAGACCCTGGTGCCAATGCAGTGGGTGGGCAATGTTGTCTTCTTCACCCATCTTTCCCTCTCGTATTATTCACATCTCTTTTTCAATAACCCCTACAAAGAAACGCTGGAGCACACAATTCCTACTGTCTGTTGGTGAAGCTTTGGAAGCTACAGTGTGATGGAGAGCCACTCCTTCAGTCTTTCTTTTCTTGCAGATCAATCTGTGATAACTGAGTGCCAAACAAATTCCTTGAAGTGAGAATAATAACAAATCCTCTTTTTTCTTTGCACCAACAGCCAGCATGTCAGCTGGACCATGATATCTTAGCATATGTTGACTTTATCTACAATAAACCCAAGGCGTTTTTTTGGTCAGCAGTCTCCTCACCTCACTGAAATCTGCAGAGGGGCAAATGATGCTCAGGGGTGTGCTGTTTGGGGGAGGCCAGCTGTGTGCTTTCCATCTCAGTCAACATCTTGTTTAATGCATTTGCCTTGGCTTCATTGGGAGTATCACTGTCATACAAAGGGGGTGCCATTGGCAGACCTCTTTCCAAACTCAAGGAGATGCAGAGAATTTTGACTTTTTAATTCTGTATGCTTTTTTCAGTGAATGTAATTATTTAATTTTTTAAAAATTATTGTTAGTTTTTTACTTTCATGCCTGGGTTAAACACCACTTTTAACTATCTTTTTTCTTTTTTTGGTGTTTTCACCATTTCTTTCTTGTCTCACTTCAGAACCAATTCACTTCTAACCCTTAAGGTCTTCTAGAATCTGTAGGACTGCTTGAATTACTGGTGATGGGTAAATGAAGAGCAGCAAATAAGGACAGGAATGTGAAAAATGCAACCATTTTTGCATGTAGATACTTCAGTGGAGCTGGTTTGACTGCTGGGAGGGCTTGCAAAGTTAGATAATTTCTTTGGAAGTGCAGACTTTGGATGCTGCCAGTTGTTTGGGTTTGTTTTTTTTTTTTCATTTTTCCTTTGGTTGTCTATAACAGCTAAAGAATCTATAAGCGAAGAATGGGATGCTTGGATATTTTACAGAGTGATCTCAAGTGCCTTGAAGTCAGATGATGATATGTTCCTTGTGTTAATTTACTTTTTTATTGTAATTACAGAGCCCTCCGTTACAGTCAGCCGTCCTTTGGTGGGAGGCTCAGTGGCAGAAGGGGAGATGGCTCGCTTGGAGTGCAACTTGTCGAGTGAAACCAAAGAGACAGTGACATGGTTCAAAGGAAAAGAGCAAATAAAAGCTGGAGGGAGATATGAGATCCAGTCTGATGGAACGAAGCAGATACTCATTATTCATGCCTTTAAACCTGAAGATCAGGACACATACACCTGCATGGTTTCTCCTGAAGTGAAGTCTGTTGCCACCTTGTCTCTTGAAGGTAGAGAATGTAACTTTGTGATGTTAAATCTGTTCTGCTTATGGGCATCCAAAGGCAGCTGCACAGCTTGGACTGGAATCCATTTTCTTTTACAAGCTGTGCCTAAACTCCACAAAGGACTCTTGTCTTCCTGGTAGATATTGCTCAGTATGCTTCTGAATCCCTAAAAACTTTGAATTGCTCAGATAAGATTTTTTTAGCCTGATATCTAAGGTGGGATGTAGTTCTTTCTGCATGAGCTTCTGCTGCCTTATGAGATGTCTTAAGGATACCTTCCTTGGTCTTCAGCTGCCACCTGAGAAAGTGAGGGCTTTTTTGTACGTTCTGTATGGTGTCTGCTGTCTCCTGCCACAGGCATCCTAGATAGCTTTGGGCCACAATGCTTAGGAAGCTGAATTGCATCCCTGTAGTGGGATTAGTGGTCCACACATAGGCATTTAGTGCCATTGGGGCACTTCAGGATATCACCCCATGTCCTCAGCTCCTTCTCCAGAGGGACCCAGAACCCTCACAGTTCCTATGTATTCTCTGAGCGCCACATGTGGATGTCCCAGACATCCTGCAGCATCTCAAAAGGCACTGGGCACTATGCAAAGGCAAGTCAATGTGTCACAAAGGTTGAGTGATGATCTTCAGACTTAGACATCTCTAAACTGTAGTATGTACTTCCATGTGAGGTGGGAGTCTCAGCTCCCATTACAACCAGTGAAGATCTATGTTAGTCAGTGAAGCCCTGTGTGGCTGTAAAGTAGGATGACCCTGAATAGCTTTCCAGGCTCCACTGACAGTCTTGACTAGATATTCACCAACTATAACATTCAAAAAGGGTAGATGTTAATTTACTGGGTTCACATTTTCAAGGAATGAAATTGTTTGGCCATCTTTCAAGCACATGTAGGGAATCACAGGATGCTTGATGTTGGAAAGGCTTCTGAAGATAGTGTAGTCCACCTTCCTGCTCAAAGAAGGATTGCAAGTGGCCAAGGATTGTGTCTAGCTATTAATTTCACATGTTGTTCTCAACAGAATGCTTAGCTAAATGCCCCTGATACTCTTCTGCCCAGGCTTTAGAATGATGTTTCCTTGTGCTTTCGCACAGTTTAATCACAGAATTTGTCTTTTAACATCTGATCAACTTAATTCTCCTCAGTTCCCACAGCAGCAATGCTAAAAGAGATTGCCAGGGAAGCACCTACTGCAAGCCAACCAGAAGAGAGGGTGGATGGCCATGTTCAGCCCAGCTTACCCCCTGAAGCTGCTCAGGAGGGAGACCTTCACCTCCTGTGGGAAGCCCTAGCCAAGAAACGCCGGATGAGCCGAGAGCCCACCTTGGATTCCATCAGTGAATTACCTGAAGAGGATGAGAAGCTGCAGAAACTGAGGAAGGAGGAAGCAGAAATGTCTCATTATTACTCAGAGGAGTACTCAACATGTGATGAGCTGGCTAGGACAGGAGAAGCAGATTTCTCTTTCACAAGCTCAGACGATGAGTCTAGAGCTGGGACTCCTTCACTAGTAAACTACCTCAAGAAAGCTGGGAAGAAAAGTATCAGTGTTACTAGCAAAATTCAGTCCAGCTCCACAGGCAAGTTATGGAAACAGTGGGAGAAATCCACTGTGGAGACTGTTGTGGCTGCACCAGCTGCTAAGCCAGCTGAACCAGAACTGCCAGATTTAGATGATCCTTCAATGAACAAGGCTGCTGTGAAGATCCAAGCTGCATTCAAAGGCTACAAAGTCAGGAAAGAAATCAAGCAGCAAGAGTGTCCAGTGTTTACTGAGACCTTCAAAGATTTCTCTGGTGAGCCTGGAAGCACTCTCCACCTCGAGTGCGTGGCCCACAGCAAAACCGATATGAACGTTCGCTGGCTGAAAGATGGGGAAGAGCTTTCAGATGGTCGCTACTATCACATTGACAACTACAATGATGGGACCTGCTCTCTGATTATCACTGGTCTGGACAAGAAAGATGCAGGTAAATACACCTGTGAGGCATCCAATAAATTTGGCAAGGTTTCACACAGTGCTAAGGTGGTCATTGGTGCTCAGGAAGCTCAAGTAATTCCTAAGGAGAAGAAGGGCAAACAAAGCACCGACAGTGAGACAGAGAGCTCATCTGGGAGCGAGCTGGATGATGCTTTCCGTAAAGCAGGAAGGAGACTTCACAGACTCTTCAGAGCCAAGATCTCAACAGAGATATCCGATGTGGAGGAAGAGCTCTTTGTCAGCGCAGATGAAGGGGACATAGAGGTGGTCGACCATCAGACCTATCGCGAGGACGACCAGTACATCTACATCAAGTTTGAAGTCTTGTCTGAGGCAAAAAGTGCTGCCACACGATTCAGAGAGATGTTTGGTGCCCTGGGAATTCCTGTGGAGATTGACATTTTGGATCAAGGCCCTAAAAAAATTGAACTGCGGATTGGAAAAGCAACACCACCCACCCATGGGAAGTTTCCACCGTCGATAGCGAGACCTCCACCACCCTTGCTGACCTCTGATACAGGTAGGTGAAGAAAACTTAGTTGTTTTTTTGAAAAGACAGCTGGAGCAGGCCACAGTGTCTTCAGTCATGAAATAAGTCACAAAATGCCTTTGTTTTTCAACTGGTGCAAATATTTTTTCTGGAATCTTTGCACTTTTGGAAAAACTGAAGACTTCTTTAGTTTTTTTTAATTTAATTTTTTTTTTTTTTTAATTTGAGGGAGAGAAGGGAGGTTAGTGATGAAGGAGGAGGGTGCAAAGTATCAACTCCTCTTCAAAGCTGCTTTTCACAATGGAAGTGTCCCCTACCACAGTGATATTGAATCATAGAATTGTTTGAGTTGGAAGAGATCTCTAAGATTACCAAGTCTAACATAGGGTCTACAACTGTGGTATTACAATGTTTGTGATGCTATGGAACAACTTTGTGTAGTTCATCAGGAAGTTTCTTGATGATTTCCCTAGATAAAATATATCACTCTGCAATTAAAAATCCCTAGAAACCAGAAATCTTCAGGCACTGGGCAACAGAGCTCTTAAAATACAGCTTTTCACGCAACTAACTTTTCCTTTCCTTCTCTCCTAACAACCCTGGCTTCAGCTCCCATGTTCATGACTGAGCTCCAAAACCAGGAGGTACAAGATGGGTACCCAGTCAGCTTTGACTGCTTTGTTGTTGGCAAACCACTCCCCACTGTCCGCTGGTTCAAGGATGGAAAAGCAATTGAAGAAAATGATCATTACATGATCAATGAGGACCAGGAAGGCTGCCACCAGCTGATCATCACAGCTGTGGTCCCCACTGACATGGGTGTTTACCGTTGCCTCGCTGAAAACAACATGGGAGTTGCTTCGACCAAGGCTGAGCTTCGAGTGGACTGTAAGTCTCAAAATCACTGTGCACAAAGCAAGGGAAGGGTCCTGCTGAGAGATGGAGATGGATTTCTTGAAGAAAAATAGAATTTACTTTTCTTTTAATGTATGCATTGTCCACAACGTGATAGAGTCACAGAATTGTTATGGTTGGAAAAGACTATTAGGATCCTCAAATCCAACCATTAACCCAACACTGCCAGGTCACCACTAAACCATGTCCCTTAGCTGCTGACTTTTCAATTCCTCCAGGGATGGTAACACCACCACTGCCCTGGACAGTCTGTTTCAGGGCTTGATAACCCTTTTGGGGAGGACATTTTTCCTAATATCCAACCTAAAGCTACCCTGGCACAACTTGAGGCCATTTCTTCTAGTCCTATAACTTGTTACTTGGTGAAAGAGACTGAGTCCCACCTTGCTGCAACCTCTTTTCAGGGAATTATAGGGGATGAGATTTCCCCTCAGCCTCCTTTATCCAGACTAAACCACCCCAGCTCCTTCAGCCACTCCTAAGAATTTTGCTCTAAACCCTTCACCTTTGTTGCCCTGCTCTGGACATGCTCCACATCCTCCATGTCCTTCTTGTACTGAGGACCCCAAAACTGAGCCTAGTATTCTAGGTGTGACCTCACTAGTGTCCAGGGGGACAATCCCTGCCCTGGTCCTGCTGGTCACATTGTTTCTGACACAAGTCAGGATGCTCTCGGCTGCCTTGGTCACCTTGGCACACTGGGCTTCACTTATGAGCCTCCCAGATTCAATTGGGCTTTTCCAACTCCAAGACAAGGCTCAGAGCAAAGTTCTGTGGCATCCTCCTGCACTAGCAGTGTAACATCTACCTGCCAGGTTAGTAGGAAAACTAATTATGGCAAGGAAACCAATTTCAAAACTCAGATTACAGCAAATGCTTCATTTTTCATTTAACAGTGACCAGCACTGACTATGAAACAGCAGCAGATGCAACAGAGACATCTTCTTACTACAGTGCCAAAGAATATATTTCAAGGTAAAATACTGAACTCTAGCTCTTTCTGACTTCTGGCTTGAGAAGATCAATAGGTGTATTTATGCCAAACCAGATTTTCTTCTATCTAGCAGGATCAGTTTAATGTCCTCAGGGAATAAATGAAGCAGCTGAGATGCAATAACTGCAAACTTTGAGCGTTTATCATGTGCAAACTTGCTCTGGCTGCCTTTGGGTGAGCCTGGGTAGTTCTTCATGGTCCCACTCCATTACTCCTAATGTCAAATGGTGCTGAATCTGTTGTGAGGATGACAAACTGCTACAGACTGAATTAAGCTAGAGTAGCTTATCCCAATTCCCAACTCTTTTCTGGCTTGCTGACTTTCTGCTTTCTATTCAAATCACTTTTTAGCCGAGAACAGGAAGAATCTACCACTGAGGAGGAGCAATTGCCTCAGATCTTTGACGAGCTTCATGATATTCATGTGGCACCTGGAGCATCGCTGGCTAAATTTCACCTCAAGGTGAAAGGTGAGGAGAGTACTGAGGCTTGCTTCAGGATGGCTGTCAAGTCAAAGTGTTGGACATGGTTTTAGAATCATAGAATCATAGAATGGTAAGGTTGGAAGGGACAACAAAGATCATCTAGTTCCAACCCCCTGCCATAGGCAGGGACACCTCCCACTAGTACAGCTCNAGTGAATCACAGAATGGGAAGGTTGGAAGGGACCTCAAAGATCATCTACTCCCACCCCCCTGCCATAGGCAGGGACACCTCCCACTAGTACAGCTCACTCAAGGCCTCGTCCAACCTGGCCTTGAACCCCTCCAGGGAGGGAGCAGCCACAACCTCCCTGGGCAACCTGTGCCAGTGTTTCACCACCTTCATGGTAAAGAACTTCCTCCTAAATAGAATCATAGAGTGATTCTGTCATTATCATCTAACATAATTTTCTGATGTTCTCTTCTGTAGCTGTGATCTCAACCCATGATCTCTTGCATCATGTTAGACAAACCAGCTAGAAGAATGTGTTTATGCTGATGAGCATTGAGTTTTGCAGCTGATTCAGGCAGATTGTGTGTCTTGTTCTGTGTCCATGTCTCCAAGCATATTTACAGGCATAAGGTTCTGAAAACTGAGTCTTGTAATTCTATGAGCACATTGGTTATGGAGGAGGAATAAGGAATAGAAAAAGATGATGAGAGTGTCTTTCATTGCCAGAGTCCTGGACTTGTCTTAATCTAAGATGGGGTTGGTACAACAACCTAAAAGCTCTAAAAATATCTTCCTTCTGTTTACTGCCTGCGATGGGGAGGGGTAGGATGTTTGATTGCTGCCTCTAAAAATTATGATAACTGCTTTGGCCTCAGCTTTGCTGTTTGTGCACATTGCAAATCAGACCCGAGTGTTTCCTGTCCCACCTGGAAAGCTTTTGCACATTCAGCCAACATGGGAAGTGGCAGAAACTGCAGAGACAGGAAAGACCTTTAGCAGATAAATTGCATTTCATGGCTTTGTAGCCATTCCTAATATGGTATATCCTTGAAGCATTACTCCTGGGAAGAGCTGAGGATTCCTTGGCTCTTGCTTAGAAGGACCTGTCTGTTGGGAGGTGTCCCAGGTTGGGAACTATAGGGTTAAAAAAAAAGCTCCTCTAGGGACTAGAAGATTGTTATTCAATCCCATAATTCTGCTATCTCTTCATAAACTCAGGGCAAGGCCAGCTTGTCCTCCTTTCCTCCCCATCCAGCCTTATGTCTGGCTGGAACTGCTTTATTGGGACAAACATGTAAGGAGCAGGCCTGGTTTGAGGCCTCCAGAGGCTGTGCTTAGACCTCTTGGATAACAGAGGCATGGCAGGGGGTGGGGAGGATTGGAGCACTGGGAATTACAGATTTAATTTTGGGATGAGGGAAAATTCAAGGGGGTTTGCTACGGATTTTGTATCTGCTTTGTAATTTCTGTCTGTAACTGTTGTCTCCAAAGATAGTTCTGTTTTTCCCCAATTCATTTGAGAGCTTCGTTCTGTCAACTCTTTAAACCCCACAACAGGAGGTGCTCCCAAGGTGATGTTGCCAGTGCTTTTTAGTCTCCATGTCTGTGTCTCCTCACAGGGTACCCACAGCCTCGTCTCTATTGGTTCAAAAATGGAGAGCCCCTGAAACCCTCAGACCGCATCCTGAAGACTGATAAGCGGGAGTTCCACTCACTGGAGATTCGTGACGTCACTAAAACAGATGCTGGCCAGTACTCAATATTTGTTGTCAACAATGCTGGCTCTGCATACTCATCAGCCAGGCTGGTAGTTAAAGGTAGGCAATGGACTCTTTCTGGCACTTGGGTTTCTCTACTCCAGTGCCTCTTTCCATTTTAGATAGTTATTTTTCATGAGAAAGCCCACCAAGGTGAGACGAGTGAGGTGGGGAAGTCTGTAGCTGAAAGACGACAGGGCTCAATCTTGCTTCACCTATAAATTTACTGTGTGTCCTGAAGGTGAGACATGCCACAGAACCACAGAATATCAGGGACTGGAAGGGGCCTTGAAAGCTCATCCAGTCCATCCACCCTGCCAGAGCAGGATCACCTATACCAGATAACACAGGAATGCATCCAGGCATCTCCAGAGAGGGAGACTCCACAACCTCCCTGGGCAACCTGTTCCTGTTGGTGTAACTTGAGAAAACAAATACTCCACTGAATGATCATTTGGAACATGTAAATTATCAAGTCACCATTTAAAAAGAATTTTGCCTTGGGAAAAAAAAAAAAAAAAGTTATTTATCCTATGTGCATTTTTAAGTGGCATTCTTTAAACATGGCATGAGTATTGGCTAAATGCTACTCCTCTTAATTACTACTCTTTCTCAGTTGCTACTGAAATATTTTATGTCCATTTGGAATCAAAGTATTTTACTAAATAATGAGCTATGTTTCTGAAACAAGCCCAGGCTGGATGAGGCTTTATGCAGCCTGGTCTAATGGATGGTATCCTGGTCCATGACAGGGGGGTTGTAACTAGATGATCTTTAAGGTCTCTTCCAAACCAAACCATGCTGTGATTTATAAGCATCCACTTTATTCTTGCCCAACATCATTAAGTTTAATTATTAGATCTGAGGGCCTGTGATAAGTAGCACTAATACTATTCTGCAGTATTTCCAGCAAGGAGTAATCCCCTGGAGTCACTATTATTTAAGAACACAAAGGTATCTGTACTTCTCATTTTGTTCTTTCTCCTTATGTTACAGACCCTTATGAGAAAGAAGAGCCCTCAGGCACAGGTAAGAGAAGCTGCAGGAGGTGATAGCAGAAGCCCAAGGAGCTTTTTTGAGTAGTCTAAGCTCACGCAGACAGTGTCACCATGTTTCATCAATAATCTCATTTTCAGATTTCTGTGAGCAGCTGATTCCACCAAGGTTCTTAGAAAGATTTACTAATAAAAAAGTGAAAAAAGGTGCCAGCATCACATTATCTGTCAAAGTGGAAGGTGAGTGGATAGATAGTTTGCCTCTATGCCTAACACTTAAACCTCATAACATCATGACACATTCTAGGCTCTCTGACCCGACTCATTGTAACCTCTCCTGTATTTGAAATCTGGGACTCTACTTTCAACTTTGTGAGAGATGTTCTGTGCTTTACAGGACAGCTTCTTGCTCATCTTCACCTCTACTTTTCTTAAAAACAGGGGTAATAACAATTACTAGCCTTGTAAAGATGTGTTGATTAACAGTTTTGGTCTTACAAAATGGATGATTGTTCTTTTGAGTGTGCTGTAGAAAGCTTTATAACCCTCTATTATACATTATGCCTGCTGTTAGTGGAAAAACACCAGGAAACAGATAAAAACAGCATTTATTCACAGCATGGCTCATAACTGTAAGGAAAGAAGACCTCTAGGAACCTTAAAACTCATTGTATTGTCCCTCCTTTAGGCCATCCACCGCCAACAATTACTTGGCTGAAGGAAGAACCTCGAGAAGGCATCCTGTGGATCAAACCAGAAACTCCTGGGTATAAACTTGCCAGTTCAAACATGCATCACAGTCTGATCCTGTTGGATGTTAAAAAGAAGTACAGTGGAGCTTATACATGCATTGCCACCAACAAGGCTGGCCAGTCCATCTGCACTGCCACCCTGGAAGTTGCAGATGGTAAATCTTTATGACAACACAAACACTGTTATCTTTTTATACAACACCCAAGAGAAAAGCAGGCATGACTGATAGGGAAAGTAATCAAATCACAACTGAAAAAAAAAATTCATTTTCCCAAGATTAGCTGTGACTCTGCTTGCTCTTTACTACTATAATGTCTTTAGAATCTTGTATTAGGTTGGATTTGTTTAGATTCTTGGATTTAGTTTCTTGGGTTAACAGCAGAATCTATTCTGCATAAACAGAAGACAGGTCCAAGAAGCAGCCAAATCAAGCAGAAAGTAAAAGGACAGGAAGAAAAGCAATGTAAAATAACCAGAAAAATTAACTATTCGAAAAATGAATCTCAGTGCTTCACTCTGCTAGGGTGTTTTGTACCATAGAATTGCCTTGAAGAAGCTACAATTATTTGATTTCCCCCTTTGCAGAGCTTTCCAAGGCCTCTTCTGGACCAATTCCTTCAGTAAGGTGGACGGGGAAATACAGATTGGGAGTAGAGGCAGCACTGTAAAGGACTTCAGTTTTTGATATCTCTTACTGTACTAAGAGCTACAGGAGTATGGCTTGAGCAGTTCTATGGTGCAATTTTACATCTGTACGAACAGGGAGAGGAGCAAAATATTTGCATGTTTTAAAAGGAGACTGAATGAAGCACTTAGTGCCATGGTTTAGTTAATTAGAAAGGCCAGGTGATAGGCTGGACTTGATGATCTCAAAGGTCTTTTCCAACCTGGTTAATTCTGTGAGTGGTCATATGATGTTCCCAGGTCAGGAGCTGCCCACAGTGAGGATTCAGCATCTCAATGCTCCCAGTAATCCATGTCTAGGGAATGTGCCTACATTAAATACATTAAAACCCCATTCTTTTCTTTCTCTCCTCTAATAATAAACCCTAATTTTACAGTGAAAGAGGCTGAAGTTCTGACCCAGGAGCGTGTGATGGTGTCGGAAGCCATCATGACCACACTGGGGTAAGTGGTTGACCACCTATGCTGAAGTGGACCAGTGCAGGTACCACCCTTGCAAAAGTTCCCACGAGTCATTTTTAGGCAGTGTTCACTTTGAGCATCTTATATTCATGTCTCACACAGGCATCCTGATGTACTGGGAGCACATCTCTTGGTGTGTTCCCCAGTCCTCGGTTTCCTGATGAAACCACTGGAAAATGTTGAGCACCAGTTCACTGCAAACTGACTGAGGTTTCAGATTCCCGCTTTCCACAGTGTCTCAAACTGTCATAGCTTTATTTCAGAGGCAGCTGAGAATAACATCCCAGTAGAACCAGACATGTGGAGGCTACTCTGTTCTGCAACTCACTCCCTGAGCAACCAGGTCTTCTCCAGTTAAATAAAAGTCAGGAATAAGGAGAATTCTCAGATAGGATTTAACTCCTAAATTAAGGCTTAAATCCTGAAGATTAAGACACTCCAGTGTCTCTGTGCCTGTATGAGCCAAATGGCCCAGTTCTCATATTTGCCTTGGTGAGTATCAGCTGCACCTGTGGTCCAAACCAATGTCCTAATCTAGATGTTCTCAGGCTTCATGCAGAAGGTATGAGAAAGCTGAGGTCTTTCTCATTCAGATCTCCTTACTACACATTTTAACTTTTAACTCTGTTTTACTCTTTCTTTTACAGAGATATTCATCCATCTGAAGCAAGAGAAGGTAAGAAAAGCTCTTTCATCTTTCCTTCTCCTGCCCTTCACATCTACAGCTGAGATTGTCTATCTATTTCATAATTACCACCTACTTCTGTCCTGTTTTCTTGAAATTGTCTGAAATGTTGGAGCTTTTAAGGACTGGTCTCTGTTCAAGGGTGAATGGTTTGGATGAAATGTGAGCAAGCATACTTTTGAAAACAGGGGAAGTGAACAAAATCAGAGCTTCCTTCCCCAGAAGCTTTTGTTACTCAAACAAAAGATGACTTTCCAATGACACTGCCTGCTTAACAGAGAATTCTCTCGTTTCCAGGAGACCTTGAAGCTGGTGTACCCAAAACTCCTATTTCTTTAGCTGATGTAGGCTCAGAAGAGTTCTTCCAGAAACTCACCTCTCGTATCTCAGAAATGGTATCTGCAAAAATAAGTCAGGGTAAGGAACCTGGCAAACTCAATTTAATTAATGTGGGGAAATAGATAACTTTTATTAGGTATCAGTTGGACTTCAAATATCATTGAGATTTATAAAGCAGGCTTTGAGAGACTCATCCTACATAAGCATTTCACACTTTGTTCTTGCTCTGCTTTCTTAGCTACACTTCGAGTGCCAGGTGCAGAAAGTGATGATGAATCAAAAACTCCCTCTGCATCTCCTCGCCATGGACGATCCAGACCTTCATCCATTGCTCAGGAGTCCTCCTCTGAATCTGAAGATGGGGATTCCAGAGGAGAGGTGTGAAAACTTTACAGACAAGTTTGATAAAGGAAAAAATTTAGAATAACCAATCTCCTATAGTCTAAGGATGTCCACAGGATAGTGAAACACTGGAACAGGTTGCCCAGAGATGTGGTGGAAGCCCTATCCCTGAAGACATTCAAGGTCAGGCTTGATGAGGCTTTGAGCCACCTGATTAGTTGGAAATATTCCTGCTGAGTGCAGGGGAGTTGGACAAGGTGACCTTTGAGGGTTCCTTCCTATACAATGAATTCTATAAGTCTATTTCCTTAAGGAATAATATTTCACTTTAATTTAGTAGTTAAATAATGGTTCTGTGATACAGAACACAGAGAAACAAATCCTGGTGCTCACTGTGTGATCTTGAACATGTTGTTCAAGCCAGCATGAGCAAAACATATTCATTACTTGGCACCTCTAGCTGACATGGCTGAGCTTTAGAAAGTCAGAGCATCATTGTCTGTGGCCTTGGACAGAGCTGATCAGAAGAATTTTGTTAAGAACTTCATGAGGAAAAGAAAATTCTGTGTAAAACAGAACATTTTTTGGGTGTTCATTTCAAATACTTTCTTTTAAGAAAGAAAAAAAATAATTAGGACTTAGGAAATGCTAACCTATTTTGACATTTTCAAGGCCACTGTTTGCTTTGCTGTAAAAGAAAAATTCACTAGTTAATGGTGTCAATCCGAAACACCACTGAGAGTTTTGAAAAGACATCCTGATCCTCCTAGAAACTTAACCTTCACCTTGCGAAAAAGCAGAGAGTGTTTCTTTTTTGCTGTGCAAGGGTTGGAGAACAAACCATGAAACATTAAATTCTTAGTTTCTGCTGGTGTTACTGCATTCTGGTTTCAGAGCTTGAAGCAACTGTTTGTCCTTTTGTGCCTGCAGATCTTTGATGTCTACATGGTCACAGCTGACTACGTGCCTGCTGCTCCTGACAAAGAGGCCATCACTCTGAAGGAAGGTCAATATGTGGAAGTTCTTGATTCAGCTCATCCTCTGAAGTGGCTGGTCAGGACTAAACCCACAAAATCCAGCCCCTCTCGACAGGGCTGGGTATCTCCAGCTTATCTGGATAAGAAATTGAAGGTGATGATCATGCTGTGTTTATTTTTCATGTGAAATGAATGTCTTTCTTTTGCAGTTTTGGGCCATCCCTTTTGCAAGAAGTGATGGGTGAGGAGGTTGTTAAAGTTGTCAGTAACATGATTGGAGTTTTTGATGTTCTGACTAGACAACATTTCTCTATATGTGCAGGTGGGGTCTGAGTGCAAAAGTATCCCCCAGCAAAAAAGAAACTCCACACTGGTTTAGGAATAGTTGAAAGGGACTGCGAACACATGAGGGACATTCCTCAGTGTGCACTGATAAAAGCACTGTTAACTTAAAAGACTAATGTTTTATTCCTGCATTTCAGTTGTCACCAGAGTGGGGAACAATAGAAGCTCCTGAGTTCCCTGGAGAGTTTGTTTCTGAAGACGAATATAAAAGGAAGCTAAGGTGAGCTGATGTCACTTGGTGTTTGCACCTTGGTTTTTTTCTGCCTTCTGAACTAAAATGAATGTTGGTATCTAGGTCCCCTCTGTCAGTCACTGGTTTTGTTTGGCTGAATCCTGCCACTTCCCTTTTCCTAGAATCAATCAAGCTCATGATTCTCTCAGCCTTGTCAGTTTTTTAGCTTTGATTGATTTTTCCTGTTTATTTCAGCCCATAAAAATTCCAGGCACTCTACATCATTAGGTGACCTGTGACCATTTGAGTTAGATTCCTAACTCAGACATAAAAAAAAATCAAAACAGAGAAACTTGGAGGTTTCTCTGGGCAAACATTCTGGGGATAGACCATATAATGGAACGACATAATGCAATGACAGGACAAGGGGCAATGGGTTTAAACTGGCAGAGGGGAGATTTAGACTGGATGTTAGGAGGAAGTTCTTTACAGTGAGGGTGGTGAGACACTGGAACAGGTTGCCCAGGGAGGTTGTGGCTGCTCCCTCCCTGGAGGTGTTCAAGGCCAGGTTGGATGAGGCCTTGAGTGACCTGTGCTAGTGGGAGGTGTCCCTGCCTATGGCAGGGGCTTGGAACTAGATGATCCTTGAGGTCCCTTCCAACCTTACCATTCTATGATTCTATGGCAACAATGGATAAGTTAATATGATTTCATTGGAGCATCAAGAGCTTTATGTCTTGGAAGCACAGCTTGTACCTGCCCCTTCCTGCTTTGGCTGCTTCGCCTGCGCCTGCTGCTGTCTTCCCCTGCTGCTATTTTGGCTGCTGCTGCTGCTTTTGCTGCTTTCACCGCCGCTTGACCCCTTCCCCATCTTCCCTCATGTTATTATATTCTTGTAGCAGTTGAATTTTTCCCTATACTGTTATATTTAGTTTAAACTATAAGAAATAAATTTTTCCCCCTGACTTCACAAAAAAAAACCCCAAAAAAACCCAACCAAACAATACATGTTGTGGTGAGTTTATTCTACCAGGGGAGGGATCCACCCTAACCTGGTACATGACCTGAAAGAAGGAATTTGCATGACATCATTCTGGAAACTGATTTCACAAAATCTCCTAAACTTCAGTACCTCTGTTCTGTGGGGTGCCCTATATCTGAGGAAATCTTCACATGTCAAGGATAATTTGTGACATTCTTTGCTTCCTTTTTGTCTGTTTGTCTTCTCTTCAGCGTTCTTATTCAAGAGCTGCTGATCTCAGAAGAGGATTACATTCAGGATCTAATGTTCCTCCAGAATCACCATCTTAAGTTCACTGAGACCTGTCCCAACATCCCAGGAGCTGTTGCCAGTCAGAAATCCACCATCTTCAGAAATGTTGATGACATTGGTCACTTCCATTCCAGGTGGGCATTCCCACATGTCTTCCCTTGAGGCCAAGGAGTGGCTCACACACCTCATATCAGAGCCACAGTAACTCTTAGCATTGTGAAGCACTGATGGTGCTGAAATGCAAGGGAGTTTCTCCAGGCTGAATAACCTCAGTTCCCTCAGCCACTCCTCACAAGGCTTGTGTTCTAGACTCTTCAATAGCTTCATTGCCCTCCTTTGGTCCCTCTCCAGCACCTCAGTGAGGAGGCATTGAGAAGTTTAATGCTAACATGGCAACACCTCTCATTTCCTGTTACCTTGAAATCACCTGTTTAAAAGATCTGGCTGCCGGGACTGTGTTCTAGCCTCATTCCATCACCTTCTCCTCATTCAGAAGTCATTTTTTTCCTTTATCTCCACAGTGTCTTCCTCCAAGGCTTGCAGAAATGTGACACTGATGATGATGTGGCCATGTGCTTTATCAAGCATGAAGCAGAGTTTAATAAGTACATCCAGTACCTGGTGGGAAGGGTACAGGCCGAGTCAATTGTTGTCAGCAAAGCTGTCCAAGATTTCTACAAGGTAAAACAGTAGCCAAAATGCCTACTGAAGCCACTGCATCTAGAAATGTAGCTATTAATCACAGATGTGATTAATTCTGAGAAGAATTACTCTTTTTTTTGGTGGAAAATCATTACTGAATAGAAGAATACTTTTGTGTTCACTGTCTAGCTCTTCCTGGTTGGTACAATAGCCATGGGGACACATGTACCCATATGCATTTATGATTATTATAAAGATCACACAGGTAGGAATGTGCCTGTGATTATGTAACTGTAATTAAGAGATGTTTTAAGGGCCACTACATTTATAAGACCAAGCAAAATCACATAAAATTTTAGTACGGGTAGGGAAATCCTGAGCACTTTTAGCCTCTCCATGAGCCTCCTACTCACCAGGTATTCCAGGTTGGTGTTTGCTGGAAAGCTCACACCTACCCTCAGATTGTCAGCACAAGCTCTCTGCTTCCCTAATATCCATGCCTGGATCTTGGGTCTCTTACTTGCAGCTAGTCCAGCTCAAAGTTTGCTGGTGAACTGCTCATATTTGCACCCAGGTCAGTGGAAAGGATAAACGTCCAGTTCAGTGTTTGATGTCCTACCACACAGACTCCAGGACCTTACCTATGAGCCCTGTGACCATTCTAGATGACCTTTAGGGGTCCCTCCCAACCCCAAACATTCTATGTTTGGATGTTCAATACAGTATTAGCTATGTGCTTTCCACTCCTGCTGCTGATGCCAAGACCTTCACTGGCATTGCAGGCACACAGACCTCACTTGACCAAGGTCTGCAACCAGTTGCTGGTACTGAGTTCAGTCTCTCATACATTCACACCCTCTAAGAGCACTAATCTTTTGCTGTCACACCACCTGGTTCTACAGGCTTTGCATCACACTTCCCCAGCATCAGTCATACACTGGAAAAGCAGAAAAATTCAGCAGCTGAGGCAGTCTTGGAATTGTTTTGGCTGGAAGAGACCTTTATGATCACTGACTCTTGTAGTCTGCAATAACAACTAACTGGTAAACATGGAGGAGAGTTATAAATGTCTAAAATATGGGGCAGTAAGATCTGGTAGAACTATCCAGCTTTGGCTCTTAGGTTTGTGAACCAGCATCATAAGAGCATTTTTCAGGGAATAATCTTTCCCACTGTCACTTACAACAACTTTTCCTCACTCTTTCATGTATTTTTTCAGAGATACACAGATGAATTTTTAACTAATGAAGATCCTTCACAACCACTTATCCCACCACTGCAGCACTACCTGGAAAAGCCCATAAACAGGATCCAGCAGTACCAGACTATAATCAAGGTGAAGTGCTTTTGTGGTATGCCTACATCTGATAGTTTCATGTTATGCAAATATTGTCATCTTATTTCACATTTCTTGGCTGCCTTCTGATCCAACTACAACTAAAAACTGCTTGAGTAAAATAAGCAGGAATCATCCCCAGGGATGATGCTGTCTGAATAATTTTGGAAGTATAAATCCAGGTAGAGATTCACAGTCTTAAACCCCCTAAAGTTCAGCACAATTTATCTTTAAATAGATATAAATATATACAAATATATATATACACATACAAAAAAAATCATATATAGAATCATAGAATGGTAAGGTTGGAAGGGACCTCAAGGATCAGCTAGTTTCAACCCCCTGCCATAGGCAGGGACACCTCACACTAGTACAGGTCACTCAAGACCTCGTCCAACCTGGCCTTGAACACCTCCAGGGAGGGAGCAGCCACAACCTCCCTGGGCATCCTGTGCCAGTGTCTCACCACCCTCACTGTAAAGAACTTCCTCCTAAATCCTTCATATACCTATGAAGATGTGACTGCATCTTTCCAAGACACAGATGAGTTTACTTCATACTCAGTACCAGGTAAGTTATAAAAATAAGCAATTTCCCATGTGTAAGGAATTAACTTACTGGTTTCTTTCCTTGTGTTTTATACTGATGGAGGGACTTTTCCCAAGGGCTTTTAGTGATAGGATGAGAGACAATGGCTTTAAGATGGAAGTGGGGAAATTTAGTCTGGAGATTAGGAAGAAATTATTTTCAGAGAGGGTGGTGAGACACTGGAACAGGTTGCCCAGGGAGGTTGTGGTTGCCTGCTCCCTGGAGGTGTTCAAGACCAGATTCGACAGTCTTGAGCAACCTGGTCTAGTGGAAGGTGTCTCTGCCCATGGCAGGGAGGTTGGAACTACAAAATCTTTAAGGTCCACTCCAACCCAAACCATTCTGTGATTCTATGAGTCTATGATTTTTTTTTTTATTTTTTTTTGTGAAAAGCTTTGCCTTGTTCTACCATCCTGAAATGCTTCATCTTAAAAGCTTTCATCTGTACGAATACCTCAGACCACAAATCAAAGTGTTGAAGTAGCAATTTTTGTAATGGTATTCTTGTGGAAATACTCAGAAAATAATCTCTGAAGCATATCTGGAGTATTTGCTTCAATGTTGTCATATATACCAGTTTAGGAAAGCAGAAGCCAGACTGGCTAGTCAGGGAGGCTATGGAATGGGTAGGAAAGAGGAGACTTCAGTAACTAAAAGCACAGTGTGAAAAAAATGGGATAAAAGTGCCCTAGATGAAAGAGCTGGAAGAGATACTGAGAAACATTTTGACTGTCAAGGAAATGTTGGTTTTTGGTTGGGGTTTTTTTGGACACAACCCAATAACATTTTCTTTACTCATCTACAGGAACTGATCCGAAACAAAGCAAGAAATAGCCAAAACTGCACTCTGCTGGAGCAGGCTTATGCCATTGTGTCTGCACTCACCCGAAGAGCAGAAAACAACCTCCATGTCTCACTCATTGAGAATTACCCAGGGACCTTGGAAAGCCTTGGTGAACCCATCCGACAGGTAACTGGAATTTCTCAGTCGTAGTGCTGTGCATGCTGTTGCTAACCTTAGGTCCTACAAGATCCTTTTGAAATCGTATGTGAAAAGGACAAAGGACTGCATCAAAAGAGATATGCCTGGAAGGTCAAGGGAGGTGATTCTGCCCCTCTGCTCTTGTGAGACCCCACCTGAAGTACTGCATCCAGCCCTGGAGATGCCAACACAAGGAGAAACTCCAAAGGAGGGCCACAAAGATGACCAGAGGGTTGGAGTGCCTCTCCTGCAAGGACAGACTGAGGGAATTGGAGTTGTTAAACCTAGAGGTGTCTTTCGGGGGGACCTTATAACAGCCTTCGTACCTAAAGGGGACCTACAGGAAAGCCAGAGAGGGACCACTTTTATAAGGGGATGTGGTGAAAGCACAATGGGCAATGGTTTTGAGCTAGATCAGTCTCACCATCCTCACTGTAAAATATTTCTTCTTCACATCTCATTTAAGTCTCCCCTCTTTAATTTGAAACCATCTCCCCTCACCCTATCACTGCACTCCCTGATAAAAAGTCCTGCTTCATCTGTCCTGTAGAAGCCAGGTCACAAAGATGTAGGTGTCTGAAGGTATGTGAAATGAATGTTCTGCTCTGGTGAGGAGACCCAGTGGCTGTATAAATTTTCTATACAACACATGGGATATAATTTTCCATTATCATTGATACTGTTAGGGTGTGCCTGCTTGACATGAGCTCTGTATTTTCTTGACAACAAAGAACATCATTTAAAGGTCAAAGTAATGACAACCACTGTGTGCACCCCAATTGGTGCCGTCAGTCTGTTGCATCAACTTTAACTTTAGAAGCAATCTGCTGTGCTGCAATAAACCAGAGACATACAAAGTGATGATGCAACAATAAACATCTGGCATCTCTTCACTGAAAAAAAAGGTGGTGAGACATCATCATGGCATTAATTCCAGAGTTTTCACAATGTACTTTGCCTTTTTTCTTTCTATCAGGGTCACTTCATTGTGTGGGAAGGAGCTCCAGGAGCTAGAATGGCATGGAAGGGACACAAAAGACATGTCTTCCTCTTCAAAAATTATATTGTGATCTGCAAACCAAAGCGAGACACAAAGACAGACACCTACAGTTACATCTTCAAGAACATCATGAAGGTCTGATCATTACATACTCACCCACAGCATTTCTCTGTCATTGAGAACTTCTTGTTTTACATCCAGCTTCTGGTCATTTAAATGGGACATCTCACTAACCCTGTTGTGCTGTTCCTGGGCCAAAGAGTGCTACATTGTAGGGTTGGTGTGTCCCACCCTTTGGATACCCTTTAATGCTGGTGTTATGTTCCTGAAATGGGATCAGTTCTCTCAGGAAAATGTGTCTTGGGTAATCAGAAATGCAGGCAGACCAGGGAAAGGATTGCAAACTGACCCTGATTGCTGTTCATCCAAAACCACATTACATTGTTCATAGAGTCTTAAAAACTCTTTTTAAATTGTATAAATTGTCCCTTCTGCTCTTGGAGAATCTGATGTAGATTTAATGGGAATGGCAGACCTCACATCCACTGAAGAGGCCACACACTGGCAGCAGGAGACTTGCTAGAGTTTAATAGTTATTTCCATTTCAAACATTGATTGAAGATAAGAGTATTGTGTTGAGTTCTGGGTTTCCTAGTTCAAGAGAGAGAAGGATATAGTAGAGAGTGCCCAACAGAGGCTGTGAGGATGGAACATCTGTCTGATGAGGAAAGGCTGAGAGACCTGGGACTTTAGTCTGGAGAAGAGCAGCCTGACAGGGGATCTTATTGATGCGTATAAATACCTGAAGGGTGGATGTTAAGAAGGGACCAGGCTCTTTTCAGCACTGTCTTGTGATAGAACACTGGGCATACAAACTGGAACCCAGGAACTTCCACCTCAAGGCGAGGAAACACTTCTTTAGTGTGAGGGTGTCATGGCCAAGGAACAGGCTGCCCAGAAAAATTGTGGAGTCTCCTTCTCTGGAGAATTTCAAGACTCATCTGGATGTGTTCCTGTGTGTCCTGCCCTAGGTGATCATGCTTTAGCATGGGGGCTGGAATCAGTGATCTCCAAAGGTCCCTTCCAACCCCTAACATTCTGTGATTCTGTGGTTCTGGTTCACAAAGGCTAAGTCCAGACCTGAACTGTCCTAAACTCCAGGATTTCAGTTGTGGGAAAGGTTGTGGCTGGAATTCAGCCCTAAGAGCACAGGATGTCTGCTGAGTTTGGTATCCTTCTGTCCCACAGCTGAACAACATAGATGTGAATGACCTGGTGGAAGGGGACGATCGGGCCTTTGAGATCTGGCACGAGCGGGAGGACTTGGTCCGCAAGTACCTCCTGCAGGCGCGCACGGTCAATATCAAGAACTCCTGGGTGAAGGATATCTGTGGCATACAGCAGCGGATCAACGAGCCGCTCTGGAGTGAGTACGGCCCAGGCAGCATAAACCTCTCACTGTTGTCTTTGGCAGTCTCTCTAAATCAGGAAGGAGAAAAGAGAGAGAAACCATTGAAGGTCATTTGCCACCCCTTAAACTGAACTAGGGTCAGAGGTTTTCCTTTAGTAACAGGCATTTAACAGCCTGAATTTAGTCTCACGTACGTGAGGACAGCAAGTCACCTTAGAAGTCATTAGCTGCTCACATTTCCTGCTCAGCTTTCCATACTGAACCTCACAGATCTGCAAAACCTTTACCTTTCTTATCTTGCTTTTCAGCAGCCAACCTGTGGACAGAGCCTCCACGCTCCAAACTAACATTCTTGCTTACTGTGATGTTTCAGTACCTCCAGACTTTGAGGAAGAGCTGGCAGACTGCACAGCAGAGCTGGGAGAGACAGTCAAGCTGGCTTGCAAAGTTACAGGAGCTCCCAAGCCATCTGTCAGCTGGTACAAAGGTATGAAGAGCAAGTCATGGAATTCATCCTCCAAAGTTGTTCTCCATCTGTATTCTTTGTGCGAATTGGTTTTGTGTAATCTAAAAGCCTAGAGAAATCCTAGGTACCTAGAAGTAACCCTGTAAAGAAGGACTTGTGTTTGGTGGTGAATGAATATGGACCAACAATGTGCACTAACAGCCCCAAAAGCCAGTTGCATCCTGGGCTGCATCCCCAGCAGTGTGGCAGCAGGTGGAGGAAGGGGATTCTGACACTGCTCTGCTGAGTTCCCACCTGGATCCAGCTTTGGGTCTCTCAGCACAAGAAAGACATGGGTCTGTTGGAGAGGGGCCAGAGGAGGCCACGGCAATGATGGGAGGACTGGAAGACCACTGCTGAACTGTTGGGGCTGAGAGAGTTGGAGTTGTTTTAGCCTGGGCAAGAGGTCACAGGGGACTTTATTGTGAACTTTCAGCCCTTAAAGGGGACCTACAGAAAAGATGGAGAGGAAGTCTTTATCAGGGAGTGTAGTGACAGGATGAGGAGTAATGATTTGCATCTGAAAGAGGGGAGATTTAGATGAGATATTAAGATGAAATAAGGATCTTCCTATATTTCAGAGGAAACAGCTTTGCTCTAATTTCACACCTTGTTAAGATCTGCTCTGCATGTTTACAGTCACTTTGGAGGTGTTTCTTGACTCCTCAGTCAGAGCTGTAACTGCACAGCTCGTACTCTGGAAGAACTCAACCTTTAAATGAGCATTGATAGTGTGTGAGGTTCTTCAACAGTGCTTTGCCCAGAGGATATTTTGTAGAGAACTGGATGAAGATGAAGAACTCATTCCTCAACTAGTAACATGAACTGCAATAAAACAAATACAACTCAGTCCTCTCAGACCAAAAAGTTGGGTGAAATTCCCAAGGGGGAAACATTAATGATACTGAAGTCTTTATGAAGAGCTTTTCTCCTCTTTGTCTTTAAGATGGAAAACCTGTGGAGGTGGATCCCCATCACATTATAATAGAAGATCCAGATGGTTCCTGCACACTGATCTTGGACAACCTAACAGGCATTGACTCAGGACAGTACATGTGCTTTGCTTCCAGTCCTGCTGGAAATGCCAGCACCTTAGGAAAGATCCTTGTTCAAGGTAAGATCCTCCACAGATGGACTGGTTATGGGGCTCTGCTATGTAATACCTTAAGCACAAATGTTAAGACATCCCAGAAACTCTGCATAACACTTTGAAAAAAAAAATTATGTGATGCACAGCTGTGGCCAGCTGTTCTTAGGTCCAGAATTTCTCTCTTTAGTGTCTTGTTTGCAGACATCAGGAGAATTGTCTGGTCAGGGGCACATGCCTTGTGTCTAATCATGTTTTCAGCTACTAGCTACATTTATTTTTGCTTTGCAGTGCCCCCACGGTTTGTGAACAAGGTCAGAAATGCTTATTTTGTGGAGGGTGAAGATGCTCAGTTCACCTGTACTGTTGAAGGAGCACCAAGGCCTCAGATCAGGTCAGTTCTGCCAACCACACTGGAACAAATTCCATCTTCCTATTTCGCATGGTCAGAAGAGTCTATTGCTCTGTCTTTCACGGTTATGACCTTTTCTTCTCTGGGCTTTCCGCCTTAACCCTGTTGCAATACTGACTCTTCCTGATCACAGGGTGTCAGGGGTTGGAAGGAACCCAAAGAGATCATCAAGTCCAACCCCCCTGCCAAAGCAGGACCACACAATCTAGCTCAGGTCACACAAGAACACATCCAGACAGGCTTTGAAAGTCTCCAGAGAAGGAGACTCCACAACCTCTCTAAGGAGCCTGTGCCAGTGCTCTGTGACCCTTACAGTAAAGAAGTTCCCCCTTGTGTTGAGGTGGAACCTCCTGTGCTGCAGCTTCCATCCACTGCTCCTTGTCCTATCACAAGGAGCAAGCAAGCAGAGCCTGTACCCCCTCTCCTGACCCCCAGCCCTCAGATATTTATAAATATCCATGATATCCCCTCTCAGTCCTCTCCAGACTAAAAAGCCCCAGGTCTCTCAGCCTCTCC
Source organism: Eubucco bourcierii (assembly GCA_013396675.1). NCBI lineage: Eukaryota > Metazoa > Chordata > Aves > Piciformes > Ramphastidae > Eubucco > Eubucco bourcierii. Next base: position 510,503 of record VWZE01022899.1, on the reverse strand, counting down.
TCATCAGGCAGTGCACCAATCCCCTAATCATCCTCATAGACCTCCATTGGACTCTCTTGAACAGATCTGTGTCCCTCTTAAACTGGGGAACCCAAAACTGAACACAGTACTCCTGAGATTCTCAGCAACTCATTCTAGTTAACATCTGAAATTAAATGCCTGCAGATAATCCCTGCTATAGGATTGTACCAGATCTACTGCCCTGACAACACTTTATCACTCCTTATGCCTCCTTAAATTCATTTGGTCAGCAACCACTCTGGGTTATTCAGGCAAAAAAAAAAACTCAGCCTATCTTCTCATGATTTTAAGCCCTTTTTCCTGCATTGACTGATGAGATTTCATGAGAAGAATCTCATAACTCTGTGCAGTTTAGTATCCATGTGTGATCTACCCACCTGTGGACCTATATTACATGATCCAAACAGTTACCTAATGATGCACTCTTGAGGTGGTTGTCCACTGGTTTGGTAGCTGGATCAGTAAGCTGAGGACTTCTTGACAACACATCTTTTTTCCTGTCTAATACTCAGTGTTTTCTACCTGCAGATGGTACAAAGATGGTGTACTCCTGAAGGACACAAGTAAATATCAGACTTTCAGTGAACCACGGAGTGGCATAATAGTCCTGGTGGTCAAGAACCCTTCCAATGAAGATATGGGACACTATGAATGTGAGGTAAGTTTGGAGGGGGTATAAAGATCTACCACCTGATAGGACATAGCTAGGAGAACTCATTTTACTGGGAGATACCTGTTGCATGGACCTAGTGGCTGAGTAATCATTGCTGCCTGTCATATAGAAAAGGTTTCTACAAAGCATTTTAAAGTCCTTTCCAACCCAAAACCATTCTATGATTCCATGTTGCTCCACTGAGCAGCAATGTGTCCGTTCAAGGTCCAGCTTAAGTTTGGGGTCACTCCTTCCTCCATTTCTGTTGTGATAGTTGTGTTGCTTTTGTAATGTAGAGGAGGAAGGTTTCATTACACAAACCCACCTTGTGTTTCATTTGGTGCTGCATCATTCTCTTTAGCTGATGAACAGATTAGGGTCTGCAAAAAGCGGAGCAGAACTTTACCACCACACTGCTGCGGCCCTGACCCAAGAGAGGAGAGGAGACCAAGCCATTACAATAGAAGGTATGATCCTTGACCAGCTGTGTAAGTATGTCACTGAACTACTCTAAAGCCACCTTGCTGAGGATCTTTGAGGATATTTGCCATCTTATCCATGTTGATTGTCAGTGTACATGTATCTGTCTGTCTATCAAGAAGTGAATGGGTATACTGCAACTCAGCTCTATACCCATCACCATCTGTTGATTTCCAAACCTGGCAAATCAACTTCATCATATAATGTTCACAAAGGCATTATATGACAAAGGAGGAGCAAATGAAGGGTGTGTCACAGCACAACTAGTGCAACAAAGATGTTTTTTATTCCTCTCTGGATACTTGTTAAACCTGTGCCAGCCTGGTAGAAAGTGAGTTGCACAGCCCCGAGAGCAATCAGGAGCCAGTCAGTAAGGCTGCAGGCACACTGTGATGATTTCTGAAATACCACTGAAGACCACCTGGAGTGACTGAGGAAGCAGAACTGACAACAGTTCATCTTGAGCATTAATAAACAGTTCATCCATCATCTGGGGCTCTTCAGGTGGCAGACAGCACAGAGTCACAGAATCTGTTAATTTTTTCACCCGAGTTAGTGAAACAAGTCATTGAATTTTGCACCCATCCAGCAACACATCTCTTAATATCTTTAGGGTGCCACTGCTTAGTTACTTTCTTACCAAAGGGATTTCCACAGGCAGTGTGTTAGACCTGCGTGTTATAAACCCATCACAACTTAGTTTAGAGCAGTGGCTGTACCATCCTGAGGAACATTTCCTGGCATAGAGAACCAGTTCTTTGTGCATCTCAGAAGTGTCTTTGGATGGCTGAGCATGGGCCACCCAGTGCTGTCTCTCTCAAATAGTTCCCAGCAGTGGTTCAGGGCATAATACAGCCAAGGAACCACCTGGGTCTCCTCAGTATGTAAAGGAGATGATTGGAAATCTGGGGACAGACTTCATCAGTGCCTGTTATGACAGGACAGAGAGTGATGGTTTTAAACTGAAAGACCAAAGAGGAGGAATACATTTTTTTGTGCTGAAGGTGGTGAAACACTGGCTTAGGGTCCCCAGAGAGATGGTAGAAGCCCTATGGCTGGAACTATTCCAGGTCAGATTGTCTGGGGCTCTGAGCAACCTGCAGGTGTCCCTGGTGACTGGGATTGGAATGGATGACCTTAAAAGGTCACTTCTAACCCAAACCATTCTGAGATTCTTTGATTCTATAACTGTTTGAGCAGAATAAGCCCTGAAGTGTTTGAATACTTTGTCCTTGCTGTGCCCTGAAGACAGAAAGACATATTGCGTGAAGGATGTAGTGGAACACAAACAAATCTCTTAGGGTGGCATATTTTGGTGAAGTTCCCTTGCACCAAGGCAGAAGATGTCATGAAAACAAGCAAGAATTGTACAACAGCATTAGGAGTATTGTTCAGCTCTTGGGGTTGCAAATGTGTATGTTCAGCCCCAAATTAATTATGTACTGTTATTCTGAGAGTCATAAATGAAAAATTTCATGAGCTTGGCTGAAGAAATACAATTGGAGTTTGCCTGGAAGCTTCAGAAATGTTATGAAATAGCTTTTGGTCCATGATCTGCAATGGCTTGAACTTGGTAATAGGGAAGGGACTAGATCCTTGGAACACCCCTAAGGAAGAGCAGAGGGAGAGCTGCTTCAGGCCAGTGGAGCACAGAGCAGGCTTACCCATGGAGCAAGAGGATTGTTCTGAGCAGAATCTCATCAGGGATGCATTTGGCAGAATGCACTTGACCGAGGAGGGAATTCGTTGCTTTCCTGGGCATCAATAACCAGCTTTGATCTACCAATGGAAAAAATCAGGTTCACCTGGCAAAGAACTGGAGGACAGATGGATCTCATGAAGGATTTCTCTTTCCATCCTTACAATCCTTTCCATTTGTGAAAATGGGATTATTTGTAACTTCACCAAGAGGACAACATTACTGCTGTGTGGTACTATTACAACAGAAAATAGATAACTCTCTCTGTTTCCTAGCTCACCTGCACAGTGGGTCTAAGTTTTACCTGATTTATCGTTGGTTCTATTAAATGACCATTGTCAGAGTCTCCTGAAGCACCCAAGGGGCTTTAGTTGCCACTGTATTAGTTTTTATCTTCCTGCCTGTCTGTACTGTTTATTATACTGAATCAAATCTACTGTCACAATTTGGGATACCATTAGTCCAGTGGTTTATGAGCCCTGACCTGCAGTAAGTGATGGTCCAACAAACACCACGGGTCTCAAAACTTGTTGTCATAAGGACTAAAGTCACACTATGGGAATTTACTGATCTATTGGAAGGTCCAAATCCAGAAAGGATGGTAACCACTGGACTTAACGGGTCCCTTTGTGAGCACCCACAGCTTGGGCTGCAAGCCTGAAATGCTGAGATCTGCCTTCAGCTACACCTGGTTGCTGCACTGAAGTCAATAGAGAGTTAATTTAAAAATCGGGATATTTTTTCTTTCTGTGGGTATTGGAACCACTGTAACCAAAAGAAGGTTCTTCTCTTTGACTTCAGTTTGACTGTCTGCTTTGCACCTCGCTGCTTAACCTACATGAGGCAGATCTGGGTTGGTGTGCTCTGGCATCCCTGTTTAACATGTTCCCACTGCAATTCATTCATCCCAGGCTCACTAACTTCTAAAATTGTAGAGAAAGACAAAGCCCAGTGGTTTTCAAAGGTGTTGCATTTCCATTTGGATGGGCAGGTCTAGGACATGTAACAAGATAGTTGATTGTAAAAGATGGAATCAGCTGCAGTAGTGGAGATAAGCAAAGCCATAAAGAAAAATGCCCAGAACAGTTACAGCCAGGCTATCTCTCCATAGTCTTGCCTTAGATCTCATGCAGAGCTTTGGACAAGTTTAGCTGCCTTGGGTAATACCCTGCTTGCAGGGAAAACCTCAAAAACTGAGGCTCTGAGATCAGTTTGCTTTAAAACATACAGAAGCATTGGAGATCTTAGTGCTACCTTTTTAGTGAAGAAATGGGGCATAGGAGTTTTCTGCTCTGGCATTGTTAGTTGCCTGATTAGGGTGATGATTAGGATATTTGTCTTGTTATTTTTATTTTGTTATCATGGTTGGTTAGCCTCATTTTGTGGCTGGCCATATGGTTGTTAGTGCAAATTCAAGAGAGCACAACCTGCCTTTACAACCACTGCCATCACTAGAGGAGTGGAGCCTTGTTCTTAGGGAGGGTGCAAAACACTCCCATTTGATCCACAAAATTTAGTGTTATGTCTATGAATTGCTCATATTAAGCTGAGCTTCAGTAGCTCATGTCAGATTTGTGCATCCCTTGTTTTGGGCTAATCTCTGAAGTGGAGCAGAAGAGAGGTGAAAGCTGAACGATGCTCCTGTGGCTTGTGTCACATGTAGGAAAAATAGGTTTTTGCTTCTGTAAATGGAGAAAACAGACTTAAAACTTGTAATAAAGGCTACAAACCACCTTTCATCTGTTCAGAGCAACAAGAACTGACTTATTCTAAATGTTTCATCACTCGTAAGTCAATGATTTCATGTATTAATGAAGTCTAGTCCTAGAGAAGTACTGGCTGATCCTAATGCTTACAGCTCTTAACCTGCTTATCAGGGGCTCCTGCTTGGCAAAACTGTTTGTCCTAAAATGCTGTTGAACAAGTTGAAATGATAAATCTGGTGCTAAAATGGATGCAGAATATTTTCCTCTCGGGGAAAAAAAAAAAAAAAAAAAAAAAAAAAAGGAAAGGAAAAAAAAAAACCAAAAAACAAACCAAAACTAAATTCTCTCATCCTACTTTCATGTGGTTCTATCCTTCACATAGGATTGCTTAAACCCTCCCTCACACCTTGGGTAGCACACATAAAACTGAACTGTCAGGCACTAAAGTAAGTCATCAAGTCCCCTGTACTCTATGTCATTTATGGGTTTTTTTATCCCAGACCTGCCAAACTTTTGGATACTGAATTCTTTTGACATCTGCTACGTACAGAAATATTGCCATGGATGTCTGGGAGAAGAGCAAGAACAGACATTAACAGTGAACAACAAAGAATCTTGCTCTTACTGGGAGATTTCACTATATACTAATTTAATTATCATCCAAATACAGTTGTTAGCTATATAGACCACCTTTCTTTAGGTGTATAATGAAATCAGCACCTAAATGCAGTTGTTAACATGACTATATAAACCACCTCTACCTAGGTGTACAATGAAATGAATTCCCATCTGCATCAGAACTGATGCTCTTGCTGCTTGTGGATTCATCTCACAATGAGATTTTATGAGATTTTTCTAAGACTTACATGGAAATTTCACAATCTCCATTTAAGGGTTTAAAACTCCAGGGAGGATTTTGAACCTGGGTGCAGTGTTTGAGCACTCAGCTCACCTTCCATCATTGTAGAATTATCATTCCACCACTGAAAAAAGGTTTCCAGCAATTTAACTAAGGACAGATAAAGAGAATTCTGTTCAGAGAGAATAGAATTTTGCCATTAACTTACTCAATAAACTACAAACTCTATTTTCCAAGCAGATTTTCTTTAAGCCCACCTCATTCTGCAGTAGTTCCTTTGACTCTGTTGGAAATTACCCCAGATTTTAACATGTTTTAATGAGACAAGGCTCTGCAAAGAAACCATAGGGCTCTAGGTGATCATTAACACCCACGTTAGCACAGAATTCTTTTTCATTAGGATGGGGTTTCATGTTTTACCTAGAGGCAGAATAAAACCCTTGGAAGTTAAGTGGAAGGAAAATTAGGTTAAACTATTGTAAAAGTATTTTTAATTTTCAGTCAGTGCAGTTCTGGGACACTCTCAGCACTACTCAGCAGTTATTTAATAAATAATCCAGAAACTACAAATTCTCTGGGTGAGAACTGTTTGTGACTTTAGGTTTTATAAACCTTTCAGTTCCTGAAGAGGGCTCCTAGAAAGCTGAGGAGGGACTTTTTTACAAGAGCTTGTTGTGATAGGATATGGGGGAATGGATTTAAACTGAAAGAAGGTAGACTGAGAATGCATATTAGAAAGAAGTTCTTTACAGTGAGGGTGGTGAGACACTGGAACAGGTTGCTCAGGGACATTGTGGATACCCTCTCCCTGGAAGTATTCAAGGCCAGGTTGGACAAGACCTTGAGCAACCTGGTCTAGTGGGAGGGGGGGGTTGGAACTGGAAGATCTTTGAGGTCCCTTCCAACCCAAACCATTCTATGATTCTGTGATTTTTAACCTGTAGTTCACTTTTAATTGTAACAACTGGAAATTGCCAGAGTTTATTGTAGGCTGCCTGAAAGATTGCAAACCAACTGTTGGGCAAATTACCTTGAGGTTAAATTAAAGGTTTTTAGAAGCTTTGTTATTTTTTTCTTTTTATCAAATAAAAGTGAGACTTACTTGTTTCTTCTAGATGTCAAACAGGTTCAGCAGTTCAGGGTGTGTTCAAACCAGTCTGGTTCAAAGAGTGTCTTAATTTCATTCCAGCAGATAGCATGGGAACCTGCTTAAAATCTCTCTTAGCTCTTCAGATGGTGTCCTTCTTGTAAAAAAATTACAAATTGTAAGGAATACTTGCAAAATCACTTCTTTGGTCTTGAGATGCATCAAGCTTGCTCTGGGACCAGTTCAGGAAAAATCATAGATTGCAGCAAAGGAGGTGGATTAGAAACAGGCATATCACAGGAATCTCCTGGGTTTCCTAGGGATTTTTGAGGCAGACTTTTGAGCCTGGTGATGATGATTTTAGTTTTTCATTTTTATCAATTTGAATTTTTGCATCTAGTCCACAAAACATTCAGTCTTTGGGGAGACTCTTTTTGTAGTAAGTCAAATCCCAGTGTAAAGAAGGTCAGCTCTCCAGCATTTTCCAGATCTCAGGTCTCTCACACCATCACTACCTTTTGATAGGAAATAGCTTTGATCTATCACACACAGTAAACACCTTTTGCAATATTGTTCTCCAAAAAAAAGCATTTCACTTCAAAGCTTAAATCAGGCACTGTTCAGGGAGCCCTCTGAACTCTCTTTCTTGGTCAGAGACACTAAAGATGATGCTGGAAATAACCACAGAAAGCATGGATGGGATGGTACAGTTGTTTATCTATTTGTTTGTTTCACTCCAGTTTATTCTGATTATTTAACTGAATGAAGTTAATTTAATCATTTCAGCTTTTGCCTTTCTTTAACCCCATGCTGTTCATACTGTTTTCTTTGTAGTCACTGAACAAGAGACTAAAGTGCCCAAGAAAACCATCATCATGTAAGTGCTGATTGATTTTTTTTTTTTTGGGGATAACATTTGTGTTTTGCCTTGCTGCTTATGCATGATCCAATAACAAGCTTGTCTTTATTGGCCATGCAAGTGTGTTCATTCCCATCCCACCACATCTCATGGTATTCTGTGCCAAGTGACCACTTGAAGAAAAAAAAAAAAAAGAAAGAAATCTCTTACTAGATAGGTAAAAAAATAGCAGCATTGAGATTAGACACAGCCTGGGTCAGTTTGGTTTGGTTTTGGGTTTTTTTTAAATGATATTACATGTGAAAAAAATGTCACTGGATACTGCTGTAGTTGCACAAGAGTTCAAGAAGGCAAAGTCTTACTCTCGAGGTTGAAAAGAAACCAGTTTTGAGAATAGTCTACCTGAAAAAATGTACCAAATTGAGAAACACTTCACAACTTATAGGGAATTCTTCTGGTTTCCTATTTTAAATTCTTCAGGAAAGCCTTTAGTGATCAAGCAGAAGGAAAGAAGATGCACATTTGTATCCCCTTCTGCCTCCCCATATCTAATATGGTATTTTGTCCTCGTAATGACTTGGTCTTTTGGGATACTTGGAGTCTGTTTTTTTATTGGTGCCCATAACATATTAATTGCAGCAAAAGGTAGTAGTTTCTCACTCAGGTGTAGACCAGAAGCCCAACAACCATTAGAATCTTAATCTCTCTTCTTAAGTATCCTAAACAAATACCTAACAAAATTGTTTCATGTGCTAGAATGGGAACCTTGTCCTTCTATGGTAGGCTTTTAGAGCACCCCCAAGCTATTCAAATCATGTCCTAACAGTAGCAGGTGGCTATAAAATGGGTATTTGGGGCAGTGCATTCCCTCAAGTAGTGTAATATTGCTGAAATCAGTCCTTGACTTGGACGTGATGCTAAAGTTGACTGCTCCTTTTATTGGGTGGTGAGGAGAATGTGTGAAGTGACAACTCAGATATAGTGAAGAGTTGCTTACTTTGTATCTGTTATTGTTTTCTATGCTGACCATTTCTTATGATTCATGCACTTAGCCCATTTGGAGCCAGTGGCTTATAGGAAGACATGTGCTCCCTCTTAGCACCCTTTGCCCCTCTCTCTTGCACATCTGTTTGGTTAACACCTCTAGTCATCAGATTTTTTTACCCTGCAAAGACCATGAAACAAAGATGTTTCTGCTTGCACCATCTCAAGGACCAGGGGTCAGGTACCAGTGGTGTTGCTAAATGGGGAAATACTTTTTTATGTTATGTTCAGAAACATCAGAAGGAACCACTCAGAGCCAAACCGTATCTAAAGCTTAGAAAATCTCATCTACCTGCATCTCTGTGCCTGTAAATCACCTGGAGAGACGCTTTTATTTTGCATCTCTCCTCAGCCAGACAAGAGTCATCCTGATTTCAAATCACAAGCAGCATCATTAGTATCAGTTGATTAAATAATAATAAACTGAAACAAAGTGCCATCAGTTCTTGAATTCTGATGTGTAAATTCCATAGGCAGCTGAAGAAATGATTCCAAAGGTAAAGGCTGCAGCCCCAAAGGAGGTTGGTATATCTATGAATAGGATCTCAGGATAGCAGAAAGACCCTTCCTTTTGCTAGAGGATGAGGTCATGAACTTACTAGAGTGGACCTCACCTGGAAGTGGGATAGTGATGGGGTAAATCTCAGGGGACAACTCTCTAAGAGCACATTCCAACTCTCCTTAATGCTTGGAGAGCTGAGAAACAGAAGCAGCTTTGAAGTTGCTAGTAGAAAATAGCAGGTAATTTAGAGATGGGATTGAACAAAGTCTATAGCTACAAATTACAGACCCTAAAAAGCATTGTAACTTGCAACGTAGAGCAAGGCCTACTGCAAGAACACATGGATTCATTCTTGTCTTCATCTAAAATAGTTCAGTTTTCTCTAATTCAGAAAGTCACTGTGGCCATTAGGAAAGCTCTGCATGGACCTTACAGCTCTATAGCAGTGTCCAGAGAAGCCCAACATGAGATGGTGTCCTGGTCATATGGACATAAGGTAGTGCTCTGGAAAAAAAGAAATCTCACTGTAGCTGATGTAATCCTGGACTTCACCATATCCTCTAAGGGAGAGATTGATGATGGAAAGAAATCTGATCTCCATAGGAGAAGGCAATATCAGTGTCCAAACCCAAGACCAACATATGGGAAAGGCTACCATATATCTTGGAGGATTAGTCTTTCATGGTGAATAGAAAAATACCATGGGAGGAACAGAGCCTCCTTTCACAAGAACTCCTTCCACTTTACCTCAGTGCTAGACCCAGAGCAGAGCTGGCTGGAGAGAAGAGCTGGTGGCTTTCAGCCTTACATGGCTCTGACTAGAGGCTGGTGAGGAAAAAGAGAGAAATGAAAGAGCTATTGTCTGGATTCATAACCCTAATTCAGGTCACTGTCTTCACCTTTCAGTTAAATGTTTTATTGCTTTGAGGCAGGATAGAATCTCAACACAGAAACAAAATTGGCTCTGCCTGTTAGTTCCACTGAACCAGCTACCTCCCTCTGGAGAGCATCAGCTTCTTGCAAAGACAACACTGTCTGCCTTCAAGTTTTCCTATGTAAGAAATGACACTGAAAAATCTGCAGGAAAAAAAATTAAGGGCATTGAAGTCTGGGTTTAAGTGTTCTTGTCCCCAGAATTGAAAACTACTTGATCCGACTCCATCTGTAGCTCATTCAAAGGCCAAGGCAAGTTTGTCCTGGCATGTGCATATGCAGGAGATGCTGAGACGTTTCGACCTCTTTGGATACCTCAAAAAAATCTAAGACCAGCAGAAATATGCTGGGAAATTACAAGCATGAATCCCAGATCAGTTTGATACCTTTATGTCAGTGGCCCTTTCTAGGTTTGAGCTGCGTCTGAAATAATGATTTTATGAAAAGTAAAAAATAAATCTATTTTGGCCTGATAACCCATGCAGGAAATGCCTTAGCTGTCTTTTCCTGTCTCCAAATGCTTAATGCCCTTTTAATCTACCTGTTTTGCTTGTGAAAAATGCAGATTTCTGGTCTCAAATGAGTAATAAAAATAATTAGGGATATCCTACATTTATTTAAAGAAGGGACACTGCTGACACTACTTTAATAAACACCATTTTTAGATTGAGTTTGAAGCCAAAGGCACTCAAGCAAGAGCTGAACTCCTTGAATTTTTATTTTGAGTGAAACCTCCATGGGTCCAAAGTAGCACAGCAGGTGGTCAACACGAGCACATGAAATACAGCAGGATCCAGAAGAACATTTCTCAGCTGGACATACTCATTGTATGTTCATCTGCTCAAGGAAGGTGATGGAGCCAGGGTCCACCTGGGGGAAGGGGCACTGAGGTTTTCCCTGAATCAGCAAGCAGATGGAGATGGGCATGTGGGTGTGTGTGTGGTGTGTGTACCCCTCCCACAATGACATGCTTCACCAAAAGCTGGAGTGCTCACAAAACTAACCCCCCTGTAGCACCTAGACCAACCGTGGCATGTGCTGATGGAGTGTGGCTCCCCTCAAAGTCTCTCTTCCTGCCAACTCCAATCCCACCCTTTCTGTCATCAGAGAGGAAACGATAACCACTGTGGTGAAGAACCCAAGACAAAGGGGAAGGGTTTCTCCTGCACGCTCTTCTTCACGCTCACCTTCCCGCTCCCCAAGAGCGGAGCCAGCACCAGAGCCGGTGTATGTGTCAAAGATCAGGCAGCCTGTCCACAGATATGAGCAGGAGGTAACACCAAAGTCTGCTGTTCCCATGCTGTTTGTGACAGAACCAGAGGACAGGCAAGGAGCAGCAGCTAGAGATGTCAGCACAGAGAGCAAAGTGGATGAGAAAAAGCCCAAATGGGTTGAAGTGGAAGAAATAATTGAATTCAAGGTGAAAAAATCACCAAAACCTGCAAGGAAAAGAGGCACTTCCCCAGCAAAGCAAGAAAAAGATGATTCGGGGATGTTAACCTTCACTTTTCCCAGCTCAAGACCTGGGTGGTCCCCAGAAGATGATCCAAACACAAACAACTCCAATAATAAATTGGTGGAACAGTCCAAATCTTTGCCCAGTGATAGTCTCTCTGAAGCTGATATCCAGCCTCTGGTGTATGTAACTGAGCAGGAAGGACCCCAAGTCAGCAGTGAAGATAGAAGCTCCCCATGTGGAGCTGAACAACTAGAAAATAACTCATGTGTGGATTATGCAGCAGAAGGAAAGAGCTTCCCACAGGAGACAAGTGCTCACCACGGGCCAGATGTCTCCCCTCCACTGCTCGCTTGCAAGGGTAAGCCTTTGGTCTTCAGTATTGAGACAACTGCTCCAGACCAGCATGAACTTCTGTTCTCATTAGCGAGTCCAGAGGTTGAGGAAGAGGTAGAGGAACTGGATGTATCTTGGCCTGTCGAAGAAGAGGTACCCAAAGTAGTGCAAGATACAGAAGAGGATAATGTCATTATAGTTGATGAGCCAGAGGAACTGCAGCCAGATGACATTAGCACTCGGGAGCACAAAATCCTAACCCACAACGGCAAAGTATTAACGTTGGAGGATCTTGAAGATTATGTTCCTGAGGAAGGTGAGACCTACAGGTGTGGTGATCAGAGCCACACAGCAGAGAGACCCTGTGAGATCTCCGTGCTCCAGACAGAGATCAACGAGCCCACAGTCGGGAAACCAGTGCTGCTGAACCTGGTGAGACCGGTGGTGCCCGAGCCCAGGCAAAGATTTTTCAGCCAGCTTGAGGAGCACATTCCTGGGGGCGTGTTCATGTCAGCATCCAGAGTAACCGGGGTGCAGTCTGTAGGCCCCTCAAACATCTCCTTCCACGTGAGTGACGCCCGCATGGCAGGAGTGCACACAGCAACAGTAGCAGCTTCTCCTGCTCCTTCTTTCACGGTGAAACCCTCTTTCTGCACCGAAGTCCAACTCTCAGCAGACAACGGACAGTCAAGCTTTAAAACAGAAGTTTCCACAAGAACCCTCAGCTACAGGACTGTCGGCGAGCCTGTTACCTTGCACATCAGCACAGAAGACCTCTCCCAAAGCTGAGGAGATGCAAGCATAACTTTCAACACAGAAGAAAGCAGCGTTTTAGAGAAAAAAAAAAAAACACAAAACCAAAACCAAAGACTAATGCAAATGGTTGTAGGCGAGGGGAATTGGTGGCAAAGATTGGAGGTGATGCGTGTGAGGGAATACCTTTGAGGAAAATATGTTTCAATCTGCTATGTCGAGCTTTTCCAGTCTTAAAGGGAACATGTCTGTCGGAAGAGTTTGCAATTGCAAAGGCTTTAATCGAGGTGAACATTTATCATTCCATAGCAGAGCAGGGATGGGAGGTTCAGGAAAAGCCTATGACAGAAATATCAATGAATAAGTGATTCGTCTGTCTGTGAACTTAAAAATTCTTCCAAGTGCCAATTTGTACATCACGGTGTGGCAAGAAGGTGGAAGTGTCTGAGCTTCATGAACAGACTTCAACAGCCTGGGACAGGAGGATTATTTCCAACTCACATGGCCTCCTGTCACTGTGCATGCTTGAAGCTCATGAAGCCTCACACTGCTTTGACTCCACTGTACACTTGTGGCACCAGTTAGCACTATCAGCATTTCTTCATAAACTTTTCAGTGTTCTGGCTACATTATTTTAAACTTCTGCCATGGAATGAGACACACAGAAAATATTGCATTTGCTAGGGGTGCAGAGAGCTACTTGGCTCTTTTGGCTGAAATCCTAATTTGACTAAAGTCAATGGCGAAAATCCCACTGGCTTGAGGAAGCAAGGATTTTGTTGTTTGCTTCTGCTCTAAGTAGAAAAAGACCATCTTTAAATGACTGCTGTTTTCAAGTCCACTTCCTAGCTGTCTGAAGGTTTCATTATGGATGAAACCTACATGTGGATTTAGAAACCCTATCTCTTAAAACATAGATTTACTTCACATGCAACCAAAGACTGAAGTGCTGCACAAAATTGCTGCATCTATAATTAAATGCTCACATAGGCAAAGAACCACAAATGTGGTTTCTGTCAATAAATATTACTAGAAGAATATTCTCCTGTACGTGCCAGTGGCGAAACATTGCTTGTTCACAGATATCTCCTCTACATGCTGTGAGAAATCCACCACTGAGCAAAGCAGCAGGAGCACAAAGAGACTTTTAAAATAAACAGATAAATAGATCTTTACCATAAATGCCTGGTTGGAAAATACATCTGTAGAAAATATATTGGGCTGCTTGGAAGCACTGCCCGCTGCAATTGCATCATGTTACTGTAAGCATGTATGTTGAACTGCCTTGTAGAGGTGCTGCCTTCCCCTGAATTCCTCTGGAGCTTGGCAGCAGGAGCACTGATTGAGGGGAAAGCTAAGATGCACTGAGCATGGCCCATTCCTGTTGGCTTCACCAAAAATGGATGTTGCACAGACCTTCAACAAGTTGCTCAGCCCTGGAGAGAAATGAGCTCGTGAATTCAACTATTGGTCACAGTTGAAGTCAGCTGGAGTTTGTCATTGATCTCAGTAGGACCAAGCATGGCCCTCTCTGACAGGGATATGGGATGAAAAGTTCCAACACCTTGTCCCACCTGAGTTGTGTAGAAGTGTTGTGATAGAAAACGTCTCGGTTTAGATGGTGTAGGGAAACCAGAACTGCTCAGACACAGCTGGATTTTTAACCAGCACAAAGAGAGAGAATTGAGTGAGTTTCTGCCTTGGAGCTGTATGTGTGATGTCTTCCCAGTGTTTCCCAGCTAGGTGATCTTGTGAAGCTTGTTCTGGAGTCCTCTGGGCAATATTCCTGCTAACAGGGACTGAATTCACCAAAAAGGTGCTTGTAGAAAAATAAAACTTCCCTCTCCCCCATCTGTGGCTGCACCTTGATCATGTGCTGACTAAAATAAGCATATTAACTTTACAGCCTTTTACTTGCAACATTTGTGTGGTATCATGTGCACTACCCTCACAATCCAGGATGCTTTTCCAGTGATGACATGTGGTGAAAGAAAGCCTCTTTTATGTTATCCTCCCATTTTTTATAACATCTCCTTGGTTTATACTGTTAGTTTTATAATTAAGCAATATGATGGATATATATTAGTGCTTTTATAATTTAATTTTATTTTATTTGGTCATGTATTGCACTGGAAAGTAACAGACATACAACAGGGAAATGCTTCCAAAAACCACTTTCCCTTTATATTGGGCCTGATTCTGATCTCAGTTACTTCAATATCAATCTAGAATAATTCCACAGAAGTGGCCTGTGGAATTATTATAAAGGCTACTTCTGTGGCCACTTACAAAGATGCTGCTGAGAAAAGAACTTGCCCTGTGCTAGTCTTCAAAAATAATAATATCCATCCAAAAGATGATAAAGATGTGTCAAGAAATGCAGAGGTTCCACCTGTTGTGATTGATGCTTTGTGTAGTTTAAGGAACCTAAAATGTTGCAGTTCAGATGGTGATAGAAGAAATAAGTATCCTTTGATTCATTAGCTCAAAGCAATTAATACCTGTTTACATTTCCCTTTGAATTTTAAGGGAAAAACAAACAAACCAACCAACCTAAATTAATCAGTCAAAAAGGCATTTTAAAAATCTTTTTCAGGACTCTGTTCCAAAAGTGAAAGGTTAATGAAAAGTTCATTGCATATACTTTCAGAATATTTTCCTAGAGGTTAAAAATGAGGCTTGTAAGTGATTAAGTGATGTGGATAGCTAATGAGACCTGTGGGGATTCACTTCCTGTAGATGAAAAAGATAGAACTGTACTCAAAATTTTAACACAAAGAATGTTTGACTAAAATTCCTGCAGGTAAATGGGTATTGATAAAGTGGAAACTTCCATTTGCTTGAGGCACAGAAGGGTTAAAAACACATCCCCAAAAAATCAAAATCAAGATACGCTGTTAGATGCTGAGTTTATATCAATAAATGTCTTGCATCAGCTGCCACTGAGCTTGTTGGGTTTCTTTGTTCTTCTCTGCTCACACCACTTGATTGTCCATCAGCTCATCCACTGATGACTTCAGCAGAAGCTGGGTTGCCACCTGAGAACATGAATGCAGTTGAGTTCTGGCTTCATTTCCAGGGACAGTTTCAGAAGTGTTGAAGTGGAAGAATAATTCCAACTCAGATCTATGAGTCAGTAGTTTTGAACGATGCTCCTCCTCTTGGGTTCTTCTTTGACACTGAATTGGAACTTCAAAATACATGTCAGTCTTCTGCTCTTGTCACTGCCTTGGGAGATGTTTGGAAAGGTTTGTGGCTGACATTTTAGAAGTAGGAAAAATGCTGTCAATCACAGGTGTGTCATCACTGAGGTGTTAATTGACACAGCTCAGCTAGTATTTAGATTCCCCAGGCCAGCATCTTGACTCAAAGTGTGTAACCTCCCTGAAGAGGGAGGAAAATGATGGTTTTAGCATAATGGGAGAGACCTGTGGGTATATAGAACCTGTATATACATACACCTGTGGATATATTTTCTCATTGCCAGAGACCAAGGGTGTTTCCAAACAGGTCATTTGTTGGCAGCTGCCCAACTCACAGGACAGCACTAGTTGGCAGCAACCACAAGAAGAACATCAGAGAATCAAAATATTTATGCAAAAGAATTTTTAAAGGTCTTCCACTCAGCCCAGTGCTGCCTGGGACATGTGAGAGTAAAACTTGCTCTTTCCATCAACAAACCCACAACTGAAATATTCCCTCTCCTTGGAAGCGCTCAAGGCCAGGCTGATGGGGCTTTAAGCAACCTGGTCTAGTGGAAGATGTTCCTGCTTTTGGAAGGGGCGTTGGAACTAGATGATATTTAAAGTCCCTTCCCACCCATGCCATTGTATGATACTCTGATAACCACTATTATGCGTGTTGGGTCTGTATGGGTGCAGTGGGTAGAAGAGCGTTCTCCTCGTGTGTTGGGTCTGTATGGGTGCAGTGGGTAGAAGAGCGTTCTCCTCGTGTGTTGGGTCTGTATGGGTGCAGTGGGTAGAAGAGCGTTCTCCTTGTGTGTTGGGTCTGTATGGGTGCAGTAGGTAGAAGAACGTTCTCCTCGTGTGTTGGGTCTGTATGGGTGCAGTGGGTAGAAGAGTGTTCTCCTCGTGTGTTGGGTCTGTATGGGTGCAGTGGGTAGAAGAGTGTTCTCCTCGTGTGTTGGGTCTGTATGGGTGCAGTGGGTAGAAGAGTGTTCTCCTCATGTGTTGGGTCTGTATGGGTGCAGTGGGTAGAAGAGTGTTCTCCTCGTGTGTTGGGTCTGTATGGGTGCAGTGGACCACTGCTGGGTTCATTTGGCTGATCTTAACAAAAATATTTTTGACAGATGAGCCAGTGTAATGTTAAGCTGGGAGATGAAGCCTTTGTTCTGCTTTCTGGAGACAGTCTGAATGTGTGAGCAGTGTGGCACAGTGTCCTCAGCCTGGTGAGATCTGTCTTCCCAAAACGTGTTGTGTCAGCCTTCTTAAGTCTTAGCTATGTTCCTATTGCTGGAACAACCATTTCTGCATCAGCTCACTGCTCTAGGAGGGGAAAATGATACAATTCCATGGGTTGGATGATGCTGCTCTTTCCATGTTACCCTGAAGAGAGAAAAGTTGTTCTTGTCATCTGTAGGAATGACTTCCTCACAGTCAGAGATGGGGACATCTGTCCAAGCCTCGCTTCAGCGTGCCGATAAAGAGATCAAGACAGCTCTAAGGAAACTCATGGACTCGGCATCACTGCTGGTGACTCTTCCCTCAGATATGCAAGGAGGAGCTGATAGCCTTGGCCTTTCTGGGCCCATTCCTTCAGACCACTCACCCAGATCCTCTGTGCTAGTTCATGAAGCCAGTACCCAAACCCAGGCTGCTGGAGGGCATGGTAGGTTTGGCGTGAGTCTGGAAGATGTCCCACGGGAGTCAAGAGAGATAAAACTATTGAACACATCAGTAATGATACTTGCCCCCTTAACTTTCTGTTTTGTTGTGTTTTCAGGAGGTGAAGGTTAAGAGCACATTCAGACCCAATTTAACGTGGGGCTGTGGTTTGGGGTTAGGCTGACCACGAGTTTGGGTAGATCTTTCTGAAAACAAGAGGTGGTTGAAAACTGTGCCTGGGCTCATCATCTGCTGAAAATGGAGGGATGGGGGATTTTTTTTTTTCCACTTTTGACCAGGACTTGGGTTGTTTTGGGGAGAAGGTGGGCTGGGTTTCTTCCTTTACATTTATAAAAGTAATTTGTTGGGGGTTTTGGTTTGTTTTTTATTTAGGATGGGTAAGGGAGGTTGCTTTCCTGTTATTGTTGGCCATAAACAAGCTGGAAATGTGTTTTAACGCTCCTGTGTCAACTGCAGAGACTGTCTGTGCACTCCTGTGTCAACTGCAGACACTGTGTCAACTTCACTTTCATTTCACTGGTCCTGGAGCCCTGATAGACTCTTAGCAGTTTACATGTAAAGTAGTTCAAAAGCTATGATGTGTGCGACTGTGTCTTGCTAGGACAAAAAGTCTTCTGTCTCTGCTTTGTTTTTACTGTGAATAAGAGGCAACCCTTCCACTCTTCCTTCTGCTTCTGCCATAGCAACTTGTCTAAGCTGTCTCTGTGTCAAGTGAGACTAACTGTCCTCTACCAGTACTAACTTCAAAGGACAGTGTCAAATGACCTTCAGCCCTCAAACCCCAGATGCTGTTTAAAAAAAAAAAAGAGAGAGAGAGAGAGATTCCTGTCTAAATATTAGGACAGAAACATTTCATGGAATCAGACTCAAAATAAAACAATGACATATTTTAAAACTTTTTTTTTTTTCCTTTCTGGTAGAAAATTGTCTCTGACTATTATCTTCTGATGAAGTAGGATGACTTAAAAATCTTAAGATAAAATGTCAAGCAGCAGGTTATTTCCTCAGTCTTAACTACAGAGATAACAGAGCAGTGACTGAGATGGATTTGCAGTCTTTTCATCCGAGAAAACTAAACAGGTTGTTAATATGAGTGATAATTTTTATCAGATGGAGACTTGACAACTGTCCCTCTGATCACATGCTCTGAATAAACTATCCCTGTAACACAAAGTTTAACTGAAGCATTCACGTGTGTGAAGCTAACACTGGATGTCCCTGGAAGTGTTTAAATGTAATGCTGAGGGACATGGTTTAGGGGTAGACTTGGCGTGATTAGCTAATGGTTGGACTCAATGATCTCAAAGGTCTCTTCCAACCTAAATGATTCCATGATTTTATCACAGCCAGGAGTTGGAACTCAGGTGTTTCCTGTAAGGAATATATTGAACTCCTCATGTCCTTCCAGTTGTCCTATTTCTTCCCGTTCCCTACTGACTACATCTCCTATTTTTGTCTCTGTGTTTCCTTACAGCCAAATTAGTTTTGCCCAGTCAGCAGTGTGATATCATTTAGTCTCTCTGATGTTATCCAAGCCCCTTGCCTCATCTGATTTTCTCATAAGGGCCAAATTCCCCTCTTAGCTCCAGTGACTGCATTCAGCTCAGGTCAGATGGACTTATTTCTGACACAAAGCAGACTAGAGATGGCTCCAAAGGTTTGCTCTGGTTTCAGCTGTGCTGTCATAGGTGATGTGCCTAACCTGCCTTATTCCTGTTGCCAGACAAAGCACAAAGGCAGATTCCAGATGAAGAACCAAGTTTGCCAAAGCCCAGCCCCAGTCCTTCCCATGAAGAAACAGCGGCTGGAGATGAAAGCACTCAGGAGCACACTGTTCCTCCTACCAGGTAAATCCCATCTCAATACAACGGAATCATGGAACCATAGAATGGCTGGTATTGGAAGAGACCTTAAAACTCATTTCGTTCTACCGCCACTGCCTTGGGGACACCTCCTACCAGAGCAGGTTGCTCCAAGCCCCATACAACCTGGCCTTGAACGGTTCCGTTTCCAAATGTGTCAGGTTTTGTTGCAAGAAAGCAACTTTGTGGTGGAGGAAGCAGTTGGGGGCTTGAAGTGATTCTCATAAGTTTATTATTAATTTTAGAATCCTGTTCACACAGGCATTGTACAAAAAGGACAGAAGAGGTTGGAGGGAATTCCCCCAACTCCAAATTATTCTTGTATTAATTTTAAGAAAGATATTGAGTTGTAGGAGTGTGTCTAGAGAAAGGCAACAAAGCTGGTGAAGGGTTTGGAGAACAAATCTGCTGAGGGAACTGGGGTCATTTACTCTGCAGGAGAGGAGGCTTAGGGGAGATCTCATTGCTCTCCACAACTACCTGAAAGGAGGTTGAAGTGAGGTGGGAGATGGTCTCTTCTCAGTGGTATCAGGTGATAGAGTGAAAGGAAATGGCCTGAAATTGTGCCAGGGAAGGTTTAGGTTGGATCATTAGGAAAAAAATCTTTCCTGAAATAGTGGTTGTAGATTGGAACTGGTTTCCCAGGGAGGTGGTGGAGTTGTCATTTCTGGAGAAATGTGTGGACATGGCCCCTTGGGACATGGTTTAACGGCCGTGGTAGTCTTAGTTTGAACCCAATGATCTTAGAGGATTTTCTGACTGAAGCAATTCTATGATTCTATAAATAATTATTTGTCTGGTGGTTCAACACACAGATCAGTGGCAGGCTGTAATCCTCTGTCTCTGCAGTTGTATTTGATCATGTATTGACCTTCTCTCTTGGGCTTTATTAAAGACCATCACCAGCCTCGGGGGCAGGAGATTGGTACAGAAGAGAAGGAGATGTGGTCTGGGATATACACAGTGAAGTTTATATTGAGACCACAAAAAGAACTCATGTATATAAGACTGAAGAGAAGACCCCAACAAGTAAGTGAGAACCAAGTTTCTGTTTCCCACAACTTCCCACAGTTGTGTCTTTTCTGTTGGTCTTCTTTTAATTACTTCCATTCCTTGATTAGCAACTGTTAATTAAACAGCAAGTAAAACAAAGAAGCATGAAGAATCTTAAAAGTAATGCTCATATAAAAGAAGCCCAAATACAGTGCTGTGGTGTCTCCTGATCTGATCTCAAGCCAATTAGTTATCCTAAATGCCCAGTCCTAAAAATTACCTTTGAGCCACTGTGATGGCTTAGGAGTTCCCTGCCCCCCTCACTTTGTAAAACGACCCAGACTAGAACTCAGCCAGCTGGAAGTTAAGGACTGAAGCTCTATTTACAGCTCAGCACAATATACAAGCAGATATATACATTATATACAGGAATAGTTACAGAAATACACAAGTTAAAGGTAATACAGAAACACAACTCCCCTCCCAGAAATCAGAGACCCCAGGAGGGGCTCCCAACCACCCTTCCACCTTCTCCCCACCCCTGTACCTTACCCCAAGGTTTGCCTTACGCACAAGGTAAATTAGGAGGGTCGGCCAGGGAGGTTAGAAGAAAAGTAGTTAGTGAGAAAATCAGCAGATAGAAGCCAGAAGCTGTGCCCCTACAGACTGACTGTCTTATCTATGTTTTGGGTTCTTCTCTTAAACATGTCAGCAAGCCTATGAGTGAAGCAGACATCACCATTGTTTTCCTTTCACAGCCTACAGTGTAATTTTCTCTATTATAATATTCCAATTAGCCTCAAACCAGCACAGCCACTCCACCCACATCAGCACACAATGAATAAAGTTATAGCACTGTGCACACAGCAAACCCTTTTGTCTCACCAGGTCCTCCCTACATGCAAGTGACGATAGAGGATGTGCAGGTGAATGCTGGGGAGCGTGCCAAATTTCAGGCAGTCATTGAAGGAACCCCTCAGCCAACTGTTCTGTGGTTTAAGGTAAGCACAGGTTTTCCTCTGGCTCAGAGTGAGCACCACAGAAAGGACTATTGTGCAGTACTTCTGTAAGGAACTTCTTCTGCCCTTTCATCTACACCAACTCTGAGTCCTGTCTATAGAATTTATTGCAACCACCACCCACACATTCCACTTTGTGTTGTCTCCAGTGTCACTGTGGCAAACCTTCATAATGCACACACTTCTCCTGTCCCTTTATTTGTAGCATTTAAGAATATATTAATTAGCACAAGTGCCAGAACAAGGTGGAAACCAGGCAGGAGCAAAGCAGAGAATCATAGAATCATAGAATGGTAAGGTTGGAAAGGACCTCAAGGATCAGCTAGTTTCAACCCCCTGCCATAGGCAGGGACACCTCCCACCAGTACAGGTCACTCAAGGCCTTGTCCAACTTGGCCTTGAACCCCTCCAGAGAGGAAGCAGCCACAACCTCCATGGGCAACCTGTTCCAGTGTCTCACCACTCTCACTGTAAAAAACTTCCTCCCAACATCCAGTCTAAATCTCCCCTCTGCCAGTTTAAACCCATTGCCCCTCATCCTGTCATTGCAAGACCTTGTAAATAGTCCCTCCCCAGCCTTTCTGTAGGCCCCCTTCAGATACTGGAAGGCTACTATCAGGTCTCCTCGAAGCCTTCTCTTCTCCAGGCTGAAGAGCCCCAACTCTCCTAGCCTGTCTTCATAGGAGAGCTGCTCCAGCCCTCTGAGCATCTTCGTGGCCCTCCTCTGAACCTGCTCCAACAGTTCCATGTCCTTCCTGTGCTATCTGATCCTCGTGATCCCTGGGCTCACTTGCTCAGAGATGGTGTGCTGGGAGAGCTGAAGAATAAGCCCCATAGTCCTGGTGCCCCTCCCAACCCTCCTATGAACAGGTTATGGGACAAAAGATTGTTGGGTAATATGGAAACAGAGAGAGAGAGAGTCAGCATTTTTTTAGTGAGGTTTGTTTGCCTCAATACAGCTCTGGTCCTGTGTCTCATTTCATGAGGAGAAAACCCATCTGTTTTGATGTTGTTTTATTTTGATGTTGTTTTATGTCCATTCATTCTTGCAGGGCACTTCATTGCTGACAGACAGCAACAGGATCCACCAAGGGGAGGAAGGAACTACATATTTCTTAGTTGTGGATAATGCTGTCTTGGAAGATGGTGGTGTTTATACCTGCGTTGCCAAAAACACAGGAGGGGAGGTTTTGTGCAAAGCAGAACTTGTTGTGCATGAAGGTAATGTCATGCTGCCAACTACTGGAGCTGCTTCCATAGTCACTGTAATCTGTACTCTGTTGTGGTCATCTTCTGGTAACCATAAGGTTCTGCATTCCTGCGTAGTGCTTATGTTACCAGTTTGGCAAGATCCAGTATAAGAGCAAATGATCTAATGACCTACAGACATATATAGGCAAATGAGATTCTTGTTTGCCCTTTCTTCACACATCTGCTGAACTGGTACAGAAATAACTGAGGCTATTTCCTCTCATTCTATTGCCTGATACAAGGGAGAATATACTGACCCCCACCTCACTCCAACCTCCTTCCAGGTAGTTGTAGAAAGCAATGAAGTCTGCCCCCAACCTCCTCTTCTCCAGACTAAAGATGCACCCCTGAAGGTAATACTGACAGGTTCCATCATCAAACAACTCTATTGTGCAGAAATTTAGAGGGCCCCTGTGATTTTTCAGGCCTTATCTTGTCCTGTAATGACTTTGTACATTCTTAGTGAGGCACTGTTGTCTGAATGTTAATGTTTATACTCTCCTTCATTTCCAAAGCTAAGAAAGACCAAGAGGCAAAGAAAGTGGCCACCAGGAGAAAACTTCATTCCCTTTATGAGGTTAAGCAGGAGATTGGAAGGTAAATGAATTTCCTAACTTCATAGAACCATAGAATCATTTTGCTTGGCAAAGATCTTTAAAACCATCAATTCCAACCAGTATCTAACTCTACCAAGTCTGGGGCTAAAACACATCCCTCAGCACTCTGCTGCTTTTAAAAATCTACAGGGATGAGGATTCAGCCACCTCCTGGGGAGCTCGTTCCAGTGTTTGATAACACTTCAGTGAAAAAGTCTGTTTTAATGTCCAGTCTAAACCTCTCCTAGTGCAACTTGAGGCCATTTCCTCTTGTCCTGTTACTTGAGACTAGAGAGGAAAGACTGACTCCCACCTCATGACAACTTCCTTTCAGGGAGTTGTAGAGTGTGAGAAAGTCTCCCCTCTGCCTCCTTTTCTCCAGAAATGACTGCTGGAGAACATCTACTTACCCATCTGAGCTGCTGAGCTTATGTAACCAGAGGCAGAGGTGGGTCTGGCTAGGGAAAGGTCTGAAAAGATCAAAGTACTGGTAGGAGTGGGAGATCATCCTACGAAGGTGTGCTGGAAACGCTTTCCTGAGGTTTCTGACAGAGGATGGCAGAGTCCATACAGCCCATAGGTCCAGGTAGCTCCAAACAGCAAAAGTCCCAGCCAGAAGCTGGCAGGATAGGTGCCCATGTATGACATGTTGGCAATGGGCATCACAAGCCCACGGCAATGTATGCACAAGAACCGTGTCCACCCAAGGGATCCGAGAGCATCAGCCTTTGTCTGCTCAAGGCTGCAGCACCTGAAAGAGATTTAACTAACTCGTGAAATTCAGCTAATTCATTGCTTAATTTTGGAGACAGCCAGGAGAGGGCAACAGCACCCCACAGACAGGAAAATGAGCTTTTAATGTTGGGCAATTTAAACCTTCAGCAGCAGGGAGCTGTCAAAGGCTGGGACATGGAAAGGTCTACACCTGCTGTGCAGAGGGCTTTGAAACAAGTCTGAGTGGGGCTTCTCCTTTGATTTTAACACAGAGGCTGCTTCAGTTTTGTGAAACGAGTTGTACACAAAGGGAACAGAGTGTCTTGTGCCGCTAAATTCATTCCCCTGCGAAGCAAAACAAAGGCTCGAGTGCACCAAGAGAGGGATATTCTTGCCTCTCTGTCCCACGACAGAATCACCAGGCTGCTGGATCACTTTGAAACAAGGAAAACACTGATTTTGATTCTGGAGTTGTATCCTTTTCTGTGCTGCTTCTCTAAGGAGGCTGGGGAGTAGTAGGTAGATCTCATGTATTAAATAACTAAGGAATTAAGCATTTTTAGGTTTTGCCTGATTTAAAAGGACATGGAATGTCTTGCTCTGCACTGCAGGATAGCATAGCTCTGTGAGGTCTTCACAAAGTACTGTTTTTGCTCTTTTAGGAAAAATCATAGAATGACTCGAGTTGGAAGGGGCCTTTTAATGGTCATCTAGTCCAATGCCCCTGAGACACTTGCAACAGGTTGCTCAGAGCTCTGTCCAACCTAATTTGAAATGTTTCCAAGAATGGGGCATCTACCACTTCTCTGGGCAACTGGGCTCAGGTTGTCTCACCATCCTCAAGTGTAAAAAAAAATTCCTTTCTTCTCTCCAGTCAAAATCTCCCTCCTTCAGTTTAAAACCATGACTCCTTGTCCTGTCACAACAGGCCCTGCTAAAACGTCTGTCCTGAGGTTTCTTACAGACTCCCTTTAAGTGCTGAAAGGCCACCAGAAGGTCTCCCTGGAGCCTTCTCTTCTCCAAGCTGAACAATCCCAACTCTCACAGCCTGTCCTCACAGTAGAGGGATTTCAGCCTTCAGAGTGTTTTTGGTCTCCTCTGGATCTGCTCCAATGGATCTCCTGTTGTGAGGACTCCAGTGCTGGCCCCAGCACTGCAGGTTTGCTATTTACAAGTAGCAATGAGTTCCGAAGAACCAAAACTCTTTTCTGAAATGACTGGAAGTGAAGAATTTCCTTTGCATAAGATCCAGCCTGGGAGAGCACCAGGAAAGTGGATTGCAGAGCAAAAAAGGCAAGAGCCAACAAGTAGGTTTTAGCACAAGTCATATCCTGCTTGTAGGGAGCACAGGTTCAGAGAAGCCAAATTCAGCAAGAAAGAGGCTGGTGCAATAGATACTTTAATGAATTACTTGCAGATCAGGTTGTCTGAGATCGCCTCACAAATTCTGCTGCTAGCTGGACAGAGGTGGTGACAAAGTGAAAAACAGCTTTTACCTGTAGTTCTGTTTGCCCTTAATGCTCTTGCCAGATGCTCCAACGAAGAGCTCCTTGACCGATTGTTTAAGAAGAGTGTCGTCACTGAAGCAGAGGTAATCTGCCTTCCTTATCCAAAAATCCAGAGCTGCTGGCTACCACCAAAGCACCTTCCAGCTGCATTTTCCTTTTTCGAATATGTGGACTGTCTCTGATCAGTGCTAATCTGTCAAAACAGAACCATCCCTTTCGATGCGTTCCAGCCAATTTACATTGCTAAGTTGATTGTTTCCTGAAAGGGTTTTGACCACCAGCACTGCATTCAGCCTAATAGAGAGGATATTTGCTCTGCTCTCATCCTTTCCTTGCCATCCATTAGCTGGAGCTCCTGTATCTTCACTTGTTTAGTAAAACTTTAGGGTCTCAGAACTGTATTTCCAGCCACTCCCTTTCAGTCTCCAAACCAAAGGATGAACCTACAGTTTCTTAGGTTGTTTTTTGAGATCCTTAGTGCTCCAAGCTCAAAATCTTTCACATCTCCCATCTAGTAGGTAGATGGCCCATATATATTGAGAAAAATGATTTTTCTTTAGAGTGCTCAGGGATGACCATCAAAGAAATACAGAATGGTTTGGTTTGGAAAGGACCTTAAAGATCTAGTTCCAACATTAAAGATCTAGTTCCAACTGCCCCACCATGGACATGGACACCTTCCACTAGATGAGGTTGCCTAAGGCCCTGTCCAACCTGATTTTGAAGTCCAAGTACTTTGAGAAGTTCATTCTGGTCCTATTTTTAGTTCAGTCTTTGCCACTCTCACAAATTAAAAATACTGGTAGAATCAGGGACCTCCTTCTTTACTACTAATGATTAACATTTTTTTTAAAAATCCATTTAATTTTTAGGTCAAATTGTATATCAAGCAAATTTTGGAAGGGATCAAATATCTTCATGATAACAACATCCTTCATTTGGATATTAAGGTAACATATAATGGCAGGCCTAGCTTATTATAGCCTCTTGTTGGAGGTGAGCAAGTGGGCATTCTCTATTCAAATTATGCTTACAACCAAAAATATTGCCTGATGTCAAGAAAAGTTTCTCCTTTTTATTTTTATTCCCTTTGCTAGCCACTGAATATCCTCATGGTTTATCCTGAAAGGGAGGATCTTAAGCTCTGTGACTTTGGATTTGCTCAGAAGATCACCCCCTTTGAGCCTCAGTACAGCAAATACGGCTCTCCAGAGTTTGTTGCCCCAGAAATGGTTTCTCTGTCGCCAGTGTCAAAAGCCACCGACATCTGGTAATCTCTCATCTTTCTGAAAAGCTTTTGCCTTAGATGCCCTCAGTTTCCATTTATTGTTAATAAGTAAATGGGGCAGTGATGATAAACTGAGAGTAAACATTGAGAAGCCCAAACCCATCAGGGCTCTTTAAAGCTCCTTCTGTCTGTTTTATTCAACCATAATTGAACTCTGACAGCTAATGAATGCAAAGGAGATGATCTTCATCAGAGGCAGCAGCTGGGGAGGGTGATCCTAAGGGGTTTTCTAGAAAAGGCAAATAAACTCCTCCTCTTCTCTATTTGTGCTTTTAAAATGGAGAATTAGTGGAGGATTTTTTTTTTTTTAATGTTAAAGGGAAAATTCTGAAGGGTGGGAGCAGTACCTTTGGGAAGACAAGAAGAAAGAGCTTTTACTGTGCTGGGGTGTCTGGTGGCAGAAAGAGGGGCTGTGTGGTAGAGAAATAGTGAAGAACACCTGACATTCTGTTCCCTCTCTCCTCAGGGCCGTTGGAGTCATCACATATTTAAGGTAAATAGACTCATTCAAAGTTCTTTTGTCAGTCAGAGCCCTCCAGAACCTTCAGGGAGGATTCTGAGTGAAGCACTGAGTCCTTCTATAATGAGGGCAATTTCTGTTGTGGTGTTCTTCACTCATCCTTGCCTGGCTGCCCAGAGCTTTGGTTATTGTCCCTGCTTGAAGACCTGACAGCTGCTTTCCTTTTAGTTAGCAATGAGAGTGGTTCTGTCTTTTCCTTGCCTTGTTTTAGCCAACACCCTACTGTAACTGTTCAAAATCAAACCCTTCATTCCTTATCTGTGAAACAGGGATGGATAATTCAGTTAAGTGCTATGTGAGGCTGGGTTGAAAGATGCTCTCTTGGGTGGATGCACTGCTCACAAGCACTGCAAGTCTCACGCAGGGAGATGGAGTCCTTCAATCATTTTATGCCCCACGTGAAGTGCTTCTGTACTTTGAAGAGCAAACAGAAGTCTAAAGTCTGTCTCCTTTTGTTTTATGGTGTTCAATAAACAAGCCTAACGTGCAAGTCTCCATTTGCTGGGGAGAATGACAGAGGAACCCTTCTCAATATCCAGAAGGGGGAAATCTCATGGACCATTCCTGATGTTGTTCACTTGAGCCAAGACGCAAAGGACTTCATGCAAGGGATCCTACGGCAGAACCCCAAGTGAGTGCACCACTTTTGTGCTTCCAATGTGCCAAGACCTTGGTGTCTCAGCAGGCAGATCTCAGCTCATTAGAGCCACAGTTACTTTGAAAGGCAGACACTCGAGGTCCATAATGCTCTAATCCTTCTTGATTATTCCCCATTACTCAAAAGACAATTTGGTACTTTGCCAAATTGGCCTGTTCCTGGTATAGCAATATCCTCATTCCCTCACACCTCCAGGCAGATGAGTTTCTAAACTGACAAAGAGAAGTGGGAAGAGCAAGGACTGGAATTAAGAGGGTTATGTGAGAATCAAATAATATTTACTATATTCATTAAGCAATTTCAGGTACAAAAGGCAACTCAAAGGCATGTGTTGCAGACACTTGCTTTTTAATTTCATTTCAATTCTTCCTGCCTGCTGCCAAAACTGTTTTTCCTCTGTCCACCTAAAGAGTCAGTCACTCTTAGGGCTGCTCTCCGTGCCCTGGAGCAGGCTCTCTACAGAGTGCCATGGGGTCTTCCTGAGGGTCTGCAGGGAATGGCAAACTGAAAAAGGAGAATTGCTTCACCTAAAGGGAAGGAAGCCTTCCAACCTTGGGTTGAAAGCCTCATTCTGCTTTGTTTCTCAGCTGTAACACAGCAGCCTAGGTAACACCAGTATCAACAGCCCAGTATCAATACAGGCTGGGGGAGGATGATCTTGAGAGGAGCCCTGTGGAGAACAACTTGGGGGTGATGGTGGCTGAAAAGTTTGACATTAACTGCCAATATGTGCTCACAGAGCTGAGCCAGCTGTGTCCTGGGCTGATCCCCGGAAGCATGGGCAGCAGTCGGAGGAAGGGGATTCTGCCCCTCTGCTCTGGTGAGACCCCCACCAGCAGTGCTGGGACAGCTGTGGAGTCCTCAGCATAAGGAGGACATAGACCTGCTGCAGTAAGACCAGAGGAGGCCATAACAATAGCCAAAGGGCTGGAAGCCTTCTGCTGTGAGGCCAGGCTGAGAGAGTTTGGGTTGTTCAGCCTGGAGAAGCAAAGGCTCCAGAGAGACCTTATAGTGAGCTTTCAGTACTTAAGGCTGCCAATCAGAAATCTGGGGACAGACTTTTTAGCAGAGCTTGTTTTGACAAGACAAGAGATGATGGTTTTAAACTAGAAGAGGGAGATGTAGTGAGATTTAGATATAAAGAAGACATTTTTTACACTGAGGGTTGTGAGACCTTGTCCCAGGTTGCCCAGAGAGGTGTCCCATCCTGGAACCACTCCAGGTCAGGTTGTTTGGGCCTCTCAGCAACCTGCTATAGTTGCAGATGTCTCTGCTGACTGCAGCGGGATTGGACTGGATGACTTTTAAAGGTCCTTTACAACCCAAACCATTCCACAACTCCATACACAGAAGTATATATTTGTGTCCCTGTGAAGCAGGCACCCTCAGAAAGATATTGTGGTTGCTGCTGGAAGTGGCTTGCTACTAAACCAGTGATCTTTTTCTCTTATCAGAGACAGACCTAGTGCTTTGGATTGTCTTTCCCACAAGTGGTTCATGGTAAGTTTGTCCTGATTCTTTATTAGTCAAATTGGAAGAGATTTTTGTAGGGGCAGCTTGTAAAGCTGCTAGAAGTTATTTGCTGATTTTTCTCTCCTATTGGTCTCCTACTTTCATTCCTACAGAGAAGCTCAAGCATGGCTCTCCAGAAAGAGGAGACCCATTGGTGTTTACATGCCAAGATATCTTTCCTTTCAAAAGATAAAGGTTACTGCTGACTTGAGAAGCTACAACATGTCTGTATGGAAAGTGTGGCTTTGAAGAGCAAAGTTATGGTTGATACTCTGATGCCTTAAATTACTAAAGAAAAGAGATGAAAATTAACCCCAAAATAATTAGGAATTTAATGACATGCATTGAAGAGGGCTTGCTCTTGTCATTGAAAATCTAAGACTGCAATTTAATTACAAAGGGACTGTAGCATTTGGTCTATTGTAACTTTCCTAAATTAATTTTTGGGAGGAGGGGAATCCTTAAAAAAAAAAACAAAAAACAAACAAACCCAAACAACCAAAAAACTACTCTGGAAATGAAGTCAGGATTTTTTAATTGATGTTTTTCCTCTCATTCCACCTGGCAGCATAACGTCCCCCTTGAAGCAGCTCATTTCATTAATACCAAGCAGCTCAAATTCATTGTGGCTCGGAGCAAGTGGCAGGTGAGTTGGCCTTAATCTATGCTGAGTTTTTTTACTTTGTATATATATTTGTAATTACATTTGCATCTTTTAAAGTCCTATCTGGGACAGTGAGTACAGCAGAGACCTCAGCTTGGCTATGAATGGAAAATAAGCCCAGGAGAGAGTGTTGATGGATGTGGCAGAAATTAATTATCTAGACTTTTAGTGCCTGGAATTCATCTGGTCTAATACAGGTGCCCATAAGACACATGGTTATCTCTAGGTACCCTCAGCTGCCTTTGCAATTGATGCTGCTCCCAAGATGCTTCCTTTATTCCTGAAGTTCTCTGACATAATCAGATTGACTGCATTGTGAAGATGCCTGTTCCTCTCGTTGGCTGCAGTGAGAGGTTAGCTGCTCAACTTCAGCTGCAATGTCACACATGGCAGAAGTTAAAGCAGATGAATCTTACCTCCTGCAGTCTGGCAGGTCCCCCCTTGGCCTAGGGCACTGTGGGCTGTACCGCAGTCAATG
Organism: Eubucco bourcierii; assembly: GCA_013396675.1. Taxonomy (NCBI): domain Eukaryota; kingdom Metazoa; phylum Chordata; class Aves; order Piciformes; family Ramphastidae; genus Eubucco; species Eubucco bourcierii. Next base: position 480,188 of record VWZE01022899.1, on the reverse strand, counting down.
GACTTAAGGCCATTTATTCCAGCTAGGCTCTCCTCTGAGGTCTTGCATTAAAAACTCCCTTTTGATTCATTTTGAATGGACAGATTGCCTTTGAAAATCCCAAGCAGGCTCCTGCTTCCCAATTCACAGCAGCAAGTCAGTCCCATGAAGTCAATATTGATTCACCTCTATGAATGCAAGAAGAAAATTGGGAGAGCAAATGAGGTCTGGATTGAAGATATGTAGTAGTGGGTGGCAAGGGGTCATTAAACCAGTATGTGTGAGATTTAAGAGTGCAGAAGTTCGATTTGGTGTGCTTGCACTACTGTACTCCTAGCATGTTTCCATCTGATCGTGCTGCATTTTGCTTTTCAGCGCTCTCTCATGTGCTATAAATCCATCCTGGTGATGAGGTCTATCCCAGAAATCCTAGAAAGGACTCATGACAACACGTCTCTGGCCATCTCCCGACACCTCGTTGAAGAGAGCACTTCATCCAGTACCAGTGGCTCCTCTTCAGACAACGAGAACTCTCACTTCCCCAAGAAGAGGCACTTTGGCTCCACACCTGAACTGCATTTGTCCATATTTGATGCACCAAGCCAGCAGGAGCCTCCAAAACATGCAAGTGAAGAGCAGCATTCCAAAATCCCAGTCCCTCCAGTGAAACCCATGAGAAGGAAGTATGCTGCAGTGAAAGCTGAGGTGGGAGACAAATCACCTACAGAAACCAAAGAGTTCATGGAAAGGATATTACAGGAGAAAGAGCAGGAACACCATCCCAGACTTGGAGATGAAAGGGCAGAGCAGTCCCAAAGAAGCAGTGCTGGAAGCAGTGCTGCTGAGCCTTCATCAGTGAGGGCTTCCACAGAAAGCAAATCACATCTACATCAGAAAGAAAAAACAGGCACAGTTTTACCTGATAAGGACAGAACTGAAACCTCGGGGGATGGGACAGAAAAGCTACCTATCTTTGTTCCTAGACAGAGTGTCATTAAGAGCACTTTCTACAGCCAAGCAGCTGAGATACCTGCAAAGAGCCCTTCCTCCCCAGGCAGGGAGTTCAGAAGGCACTTGGACAGAGCCAGAAGGACCTTCCGAAAAGCTGGGTATTCAAAGGTGCCTCTCAGTGGTCTCCGGGAACCCCTCCTGGAGCAGTTTGAACTGGAAGAAGAAGAAGAAGAAGAAGGAAGGTCTGGTGGTGATCACAGGGAAAGTCTGCTTGGATCCTTGACCAAATCAGCTTCATTTGACACTGCAAGAAAACCACCACATCCTGCCATTGCCGGTGCTACCCGAAGCCGTTCCCTGGATGACTATAGGCTGAGAGCCTCGAGGTCACTGCTGGAACAAGATATTTTGGAAGAAGACTCTGACATAATGTCCCAGGAAAGCTGCCCTGAAGGCAGTGACCACTGTGACAGTTCTGTGGGGCCTGGCAAGGGATGTTCTGCAGACACTTCAAGGCAGGAGGACTTTACTAAAGTCAGGAAGGATTGCTCAGAAGAGCAGTCCTCTCCTTCCACACAATGTGAGGGTAATGGGTGCACAGCTGCTCTTGGGCAACATCTAGAGAGACTTCCAGTGTCACCTCACAGGAGTGAGAATAGGAAACATTTACTGAAGAAGTCAAAAGCTACTTATATTGAGGACGAAGCTGAAGATCTAGAGGACAAAAGCCCCATTTTAAATGTCCAGTGCTTAGATGTAACTGCATCATCAGCTCAAAAACCTGAAAGCATTAAGGGCCAATGGTCTTCTGGCAGTGCCTCTGACACTACTTTTCAGGAAGGCAGACATTCCGTTCCAACTTCCACACAGTCACAGACCACCTCTGTGTCGGCCCCTGCAAGTAAGGGAGGTGTGTGCCTGCCCCAGGAGTCTGCTCACAGTACTGACATCCAGCCAGATGGAAAAAGTGGAAGCTCACTGATTAAAAGGCCAGCCCCAGTTCCACCTTGGAAAGACAAAAGGCAGAAACATTCGCATGAGAAAACTTTTACTCATAGTGTTGTCAAATCAGACCTCATGGAGCATGAAAGCTCTGCTGTTTTACCCGCTCCACAAAGAGAAACTGGTTCACTTCCACCACGTACAGAGAGAAGTCAGGAACTTCATGGTCAAAGTGTTCCAGCACCTGCTGTCTCAGTGGACAAACAGCCAGGTACTCTAACTTCTCTGCATACAGCTGATGAAGATGCTCATCAGAAGGTGAAGACCTATAAAGAGGTGAGATCTGCTCTCCTAGAGGATGAAGGACCGAGTGCTACAGAAATCACTCCATCATCAGCTTGTGTTGGAGGAAGCCAAGCACACAAGAAGGCTCCTGTTCACATGGACACAACATCAGCTATCCTAAAGGGAGATCAACTCATTGTTCCAAAAGCCCCCCGACCAAGATCAGTGCTGACTTCGGTCTCCCATGGAGCCCAACAGGCTGGAAGGGAGCAGCCAGCTCACAGCAAGGAGAGGCTTGCTGCTCTGAGGAGTAAAAGCTCAGCTGTCACAGAGGTTGTTCCCAGTTTGGCCCATGAGGCCGAAATCAAGGCAGCTGAACTCCAGAAGTTGTCTAAAGGCAGTGGCAGAGTTTCTTCCACTGATCTGGAGGGTGGGCCTCTGGGTGTCCTAACTGCTTCACCACAAGAAGTTTCTCCAGCTTCAGTGTATGAGCTAGAGCATGAAGAAGGTGCCGAGGTTTATGGTGAGGGAAGAGGAGTTGCCTTAGAAAGTGGAAGCTGTGATACTGGAGAAACTGTCCCACTGTCACTCCGCAGGGATCAAAGGCAGGAGGTCTCACAGCACAGGTTGTCTGTTTACAGTGATGAGGAGTCTGCTGTGCTGGAGGGCTTAGTGGATGAGATGGTTTCTCTCTCTGAAGAGATGAATGTTTGGGCAGAGTCAGTTTCTGGTGAGGAGGAATGCAGAAAGCAGATCTCTTCTCGTACAGAGGTGTTCTACAAAGGCCCAGGTAGCCAAGAATCCATGGACACCTCATTCCCTTCTGTACAAAGAGGTAAAAGAGGAGAAGTCCCTGAGCTGGGTGAGCTTGCAGAACCCCATCTCATTGTGAGAGAGGAGTCAGAGGTACTGGAAGGGCAGGGAGCCCTGACAGCTCCTCACGAATATGAGCACCTGGAAGACTTAGCGTTTGAGAGCTGTGTATCAAGTGTTTCCTCAACAGAGAGTTTGGACACTGGAAAAAGACCCAGTCAGATCTCAGTGAGCAAGGACACTGGTAAACACCCAGAAGTTTATTTGGTGAAAATCAGAGACCTGTCAGATGAAGCACCCAGCCTCAGCACTGGAACTCCCAAATTTGACATCTCGGAGGTAGAGCCTGCCTACCTGAACTTCTCTGACTTGTATGACATTGTCTATTTGCCCTTTGAATTTATGAGCTACAGGAAGCCTCAACCCAAACCAACTGGTCGAAGGTTCATACCTTTCAGTGAACGGGCAAGGTCACCTCCTGCAGGACACCTGCATAAGGATAAAAGGCTGTGCATCAGAGAAGAGGCAGGAGACAAGAGGAAGAACCAGTTGGAAATATTTGAGGATTCAAAGGCAACTAACTTATTAGCCATGGGGAAAGGGTCAGAGGGTCATAAAGAAATGTATGGCCCCCAAAAGGACTCCATAGGAAAGCAGAAAAGCTCCATCCACAAGCCAGGACTCTTTAAGCCATATGCAAGGTCAAACTCAATGGAGCAGTCGATGGAGCATAGTCTGAAGAAAAAAGTAAAAGCTTCTGTTGCCCATATTTCAAGAATTCTAAAAGGAAAAATATCTCCTGAGCCAGAGTCAGAGGAAGGTAAATGTTTCTCTTGGTGCCTTCACAAATCTGCTGCTCTTTGGGTTCTGCTGAACCTGTCTTTTCCTTCCCCCCCAGCATATCCAAGGTGGTGGTTGGACCCTCATTGCAAAACTGGCAGAGGCAGGTTATGAAAGGAGTGGTGTTCAGCCCCACCACTGGTTCCTGGCTTGCTTCAATAGAGCCAGCTGGATTAGTCTGCTGATGGAATTGGCTTGGATTCCCCTGTCTGAGTTTGCGCAAAAGCAGATGAGGGCTGCAGGACACTTTCCTTGCTGCAGTTTCTTCTGCAATTATCATCTCACCATGGTAAACCTTTAAGGGAGAAGTGCCTGGGAGAAGTTAGCAAAGTCATCCTGGCTACCTAAAGCAATGAAACTGGACAACAAAATCTGTTCTTTCTTCTTTGCCCTCTCTAGATATGCCCTGTTCTTGCAGGACATCATTCTGCCTGGGTAACCTGATCTAGATCAAGTTGTCCTTTCTCACTGCAAGGGAGTTGGACAAGATAACCTTCCAGGGTCTCTCTCAGGCCAATGCATTCTATGATTTTAACATCTGTCACAGCCTTCCCCATTGACTGAAGGCTTGTTAATATAGAAATCTGTGACTGCTGAGCTATTTGTGCACCAACAGCAGAACTGTCTGCTCTAAATGGTGCCCCAGGGAGAAGGGTGGCCTTGAATGACTTCTCATCCTTTCTTCAAAACAGAGTTTGGTGAGCTGGGAAGTGAGGCAGGAGAAAAGGAGCTGTTAATAGGAGCTGAAGGATCTCTGAAGAAGAAATCAGCACTCTCTTCCTTCAAGTTACCAAGCTTCATCTTAAAGGAGAAAGGTATTGCCATTGCAGAAGTCATCAATTAGCTTCATTGTGAAGTGTCACTAATGAATGACAGTTCTGTCTGAGGCCAGTTGCTAAGGATGGATTGTCCTGAGATGACCTTGACAAACACATGCAGTATGAGCCAGCCTCCTCTGTTTACAATCATAGACATCTCCTTGCTAAAACTGTCTTCTCTTGGCACTGCTTGCAAATTCTAGGGAGCCACTGCAAAGGCATAAAATCTGGGTGTAGGCTGAAAAGAGAAGAAATGAAGCATCCAAGGTTAGTTTGGCAGAAGCAGGGAATTGTGAATCCCTTCACTCCAGTCTGTATCCATGCATAAGGGCCAGATATGTGCTCTAGAGCTGTAAGATGAAAAGTGGTGGGGCAGCCCCAAATGCTGTGCCAGCAAAGCTGATCTTGCTTTTTGCTCAGGCAACTTTCACTTTCACTCTATCTAGCAGGAGCATCTTCTGAAGTGAGGACAATATTCCGGTGTTCAGCAGAGCCCAGCAAAGCACTGGGAAGGCCAAATGAGTGAGGCTCCTGGACACTGTAGTGAAAAAGTCCTAGACAAACACAGAAGAAAACCTTACCTCCCCTTCCCCACAGAGGCAGCAGCAGATTTGCTGCACCATGGTTTTTTCCCCTCCTTCTATACCCTTCCTTAATCTCTTCTATCCTTTTGTGTTGCTTTGACCTGACCCCCTGATCCTTGCAACACCATAATTCTATTTTGTCTCCACACTTAAGCTAGGCCAAAAGAAAACTCTTGCTGTGACATGCTTGCTCTCTCTTCTGAGCTGTTCTGCTGCCCTTGCTGTACCAGCAGGGCTGGGCAATGCAAATGTTCACCATGGGCCTTCCAAAATTCATCTGGATTATCATGTATGGGCAGTCACACTGCATCCACAGAGGCTGAATGGGGTTCACAGAGTGACAGAACCAAATGGGTTGGAAGAAAACTTTAAGATTTTAGGGTAGACATTAGGAAGAAAAAAAAAATCACTGAGAGGGTCGTCAGGCATTGAAACAGGCTGCCCAGTTTGCTGGCTGAGTCAATCACCCCTGGATGTGTTTAAAGGTCAGACGTGGTGCTTAATGGTATGGTTTAGTGGGGAACTTGGTAGAGTAGGGTTAATGGCTGAACCTGATGATCTATGGGGTCTTTTCCAACTTGAATGATTTTATGATTCTGTGGTCACTAAGTTCAACCATTAACCCAGCACTGCCAAGTCCACCACTAGACCATGTCCCTCAGCATCCCACCTACATGTCTTTTAAATAGCTCCAGGTTTCTCCATCATTTCCCAAGCATGAACCAGAAATGTTCCTGAACCAATTATTTATTTGCCACATAGGCCTCCTGCCCCTCCTGAATCACTGAATCTGCTTTGCAGAGGGAGACTGAGACTAGAGAGAAGGAAGAATTTTTTAACACTGAGAGTGATGAGACTGTGCCCCAGATTGCCCAGAGAGGTAGTAGATGCCTCATCCCTGGAACCACTCCAGGTCAGGTTGTTTGGGGCTCTGAGCAACTTGCTCTAAGTGAAGATGTCCCTGCTGACTGCAGGGAACTGTACTAGATAAGCTTTAAAGGCCTCTTCCAAACCAGTCCATGATTCCACAGATCTATGATATATTTATAAGAAGATTATCTGTAACTGGAAGGTGCTGGCTGTAGAGGTTTGTATCACAGCAGTACTACTGCTAACAGTCACTGGTTTTTCTGTCTCCTTTCAACAGAGGTTCCTCCCAGCCCTCCACCCCCTGATGTTGTGGATGTCTATAAGGATGGAGTGCAAGTCGTCTGGAAACCTGTGGAAAGCAACATTCCCATCCACTACACTGTCCAGTGCAAGAGTGAAGGTAAAGTGGAGATGTGCCCTTACACCTTGCAGGGACCACCTCGGTTTGTGTGATCTCCTCACCAGCTGAGTAGTTAATTTTTGTTCAAAACCAACCTGATTTTCAGCAATCTGGCTTAGAGTTAGGAATGAAATCATACAGATGTCATTTAGCCATCTAGAAGTTAGATGTTGTGCTGGCTGAAGCAGCCCAGAATATGCATACTTACATAAAGGCTTTGTGAAGCAAAGCAGGTCACATAGAAGCTATGACCAAAAACTGAACAGCAGCAGAAGGATACACAGGGCTAGTGACAGAGTCACAGTCCTGAGGACTCAGCTTAGAGTCCTGACATCAGACACTAATAATGCCCAGCAACAATGATCAGCAGACAACCTCAACTATCCTCAGGCTTTCTGTACAGTCTGTGGAGAAAGATGGTCTCTCTAAAAGGCCATCCACCCTGTGCCGAACAGCCATGCTGTCTTTTCCCACTGAGCTTAAGGCAAACAGCCAGGACAAGATAACAAAAGTTTGGCAAAACTGCATCATCTCTTTGATGTTCTCTTCCCAGGCTTGGGCAAGTGCCTGATGAAGTCAGTGGATGTTTTCTTCTTTAATTGCACAAACTTTGAATCAAATCCCCAATTGGGCCTGTTCCATCTCTCTTGGGACAGTTTTTGCTGTTATTATGAATGCTCTATCTGACAGCAACTTCTGCTGCAGTCACACACACAGCCCTTTGAAATAAATTTCCCTATGTTCCTTCTTTTAATTCTCCAACCATACATGAACTTCTTTCAAAGGTTAGAGCTGGGGCAGCCTCTAGACAAATGACAGATGCTCCATGAACCCCTCTCCCCTCCCAAAGGAGAAGAGAAAGGGAATAAGGGAGAAAGACTGATGTGTTGGAAATTATATTAAACCAGCTTTAATGACAGTAACAAAACAACCCAGATACAAATCAATGCCAAACCCAACCCCTGTTGGCAATGATGTCACCATCAGCACTGATGCTGTGGGCAGGCACTGTCTGCATTAGAAATTGGTGGCATGACTTAGATAAACTATAAAGGGAAGTTTCACCATTCCTCTGAAAAAAATATTTTTCAGACTTGGACTGATTAAATAAAAACCAGCTGATTTCAGGCAAGTATGACCTTGGCACATGTATAGTGAGTGACACTCTGTACAATGATTTGCCATAGCAACTCAACTTTTCCTTCACTCTCTGAGATTCCACTGCTTGTCCACATTCCCAGCACATAAATACAGCTGATGAAAAAAAGACCTCAACAAAAACCCAGGACTCAAAAATGTGACTGGTTTAAATGATCCCTAAGCTGTCTTCTGCCTTTCTTTGTTTCAGATGGAGAGTGGACCACTCTTGCTTCTGACATTGCTGACTGCTGCTACTATGCTAAAAATCTCTCCAAGGGGTTTATCTACTGCTTCAGGATAGCCTGCACCAGCAAAGCAGGAATGGGCCCTTACAGCGACCCATCAGCCAAAGTGAAAATCACTGGGAAGGATCAAATGGGTAAGATCAGGTGCCAAGGAAGCACTGGGGCTTTTCCACCAGCAGAACAAGTGCTGCTCTTGTGGGAATTTTGAATGTGAGTTCAGAAGTCAAGAGCAAGTGAATAAAGACCCATTCTACTTGGCTCAGGGTGGTTTAGAAGTGGTTTAGGACTTCCTTCTCTTTGGCTTTGCCATTTAAATGGGAATTATATTATCATTCTGGACACAGGGGAATATGTGTAAATATGCAACAAAGCAATAATAAAACCATAACAACATGCAAATATAAATAATATGTAAATACATTAAAAATTCCAAGAATACAAGGAAAATCTGGAAGCTGTAGATTATCCATGCTCAGTTTTTTTTTGTTCTGAGATCAAAAGGAAATAGGTCTGGGACAATTATTTCATTACTGGAAGCACTGATTTATTGGTATAGACCTGGCACTGGTGAAAGCCCTGGACCTGCTCTTTGTTATGGACTGAATGATAGAATGGTTTGGGTTGGAAGGGATCTTTAAAGGCCATTTAGTCCAACCCAGCTGCCATGAGCAGGGACATCTGCAACTAGTTCAGGTTGCTCAGAGTTCCAAACAACCTGACCTGGAATGTTGCCAGGGATGGGGCTTCTACCATCTCTCTTTGACATTCTAGTCAAGTGTTTCGCCAACCTCAGTATGAAAAAGAAATTGTTTCTATCTAGTCTAAATTTTCCTTTCAGTTTAAAGCAATTACTTCTTGTCACAACAGGTCCTGCTAACTTGATGTGTTCTGGTGTTTGCTCCTGGGAATTATCACCCCATTGCAGGTGTATTTTCAGCTGTATTTTCTGTCTGAAGCAGAGAAAGCACAATTTACTCTTTATCACCTGTTTGGATACTTTGGACTGTTCACATGTTTTTAAAATTAAGAAACCCATAACCCCACAACAAATCCATCCTTGTAGCAAAGGAAGTATCCTTTCTGCCAAGAAGTAAAAGGATGCTCTTACTGGAATTTCCTCCCAGTGGAGAGGATTAGTCTGTAAAAATCAGTTCACAGAGATATTTTTAACTCACCCTAAATCCTCTGCTTTCCCTTTGGTCCAGGATTCATTAATGTATTTCAATGTGCTCAGCATTTCCAACTTGAAGCTTTACTGGGTCAAGGGATGCTTTAATATTTCAGAGAGTGCTCAGACACAATCACAGACCAGAACCAGAGCAACAAGTTTTAGCTGCTGTCCTGAAATACCCAACTTAAAGAAGCTTCTAATTCTTTGTTGATGTCTTGCCATGATGAGTTATGTGAGAAGATGAGAACCGGTGGCTGAGACATTTGATATTACAGCACTCAACATACAACCCTCCTCATATAGTCTAAAGTGGTAACAGCAGAGAGTTTATGGGTGGACAGTCCAGAATCTGTTGCATTCCAACAGCCTGGGGTGACACATCTAGGAGACAACCTGCAGACTCACCTGGAGACAGCTCTGCTGTTGCCTTTGGTGGTGTTCATAGTGGAAGGTTGCTCAGGGAGGCTTCAGTTTTCCCATGTACTTTGGGATGTTGTGCAGCCTTGGTGCCCCTAAGCTGACAGACTGAATGATCTTAGAGGTCTTATCCAACTGAAACAATTCTATGGCTCTGTGTAATCCCTGTGCCTTTTTCTCTGCAGAGCTTCATGCTGAAATACAGAGCTCTCCATTAGAAGAAGACAGTGAACTCATCACCCCATCCGAGCCCTTCCCAACCTACCAGACCTACGCCTTCCAAACAGAGATCAAAAGGTAATGAATCCAGCTGAGCTCTCACCCAGCCAGTGGCAAATGCCGGAGTTTAGGACAGTCACTTTTATAAAGGTGCTGCTCTGCTAATGTCATGGTGATGCTGAAAACATCTCCACAGCACTATATATGAACTGGAGATCATCAGCTGAGCAACCTTCAGTTTTGTTTGGCAGGATTCAGCTGTGGATTTTCTAGGAGAGGAGAAGGGTCTGTCCAGAGCTTCAGGGTAGTCTCTTGGGTTACTGTGAAGTGAGTCCAGAGCTAACACAGGTTCCCCTCCTTGCTTTGCCAACCTTTGCAGCTACTAGATTCAGACATGGGTTTGGGATTCAGCTTTCTCTGTCTGGAAGATAGGCACCAACAGGTTCTCTTACTCAAGGCCAAATGAGCCACTTTCTCTGTCTCAGAGGAGTTCAGTTCTTACTCCTGCAATGCATAGTGACTGTACAATTCAGAGACAGGATGTGCAAACTGTGACAACAGATGCAGTAACTCTAGGTTGGGTATGGATGAAAAGCACAGTGTGGGACATTGGTGGTTTTAAAGAACAGAGGCTCCTGTCTCTTCCAGGAGCAACAGAGAAGCTTCACTTGCTTTTGTGTTCCTTTGTACCAGGGGACGTTTCAGCATCGTCCGACAGTGCAGGGAAAAAGTAACCGGCAAGACTTTGGCTGCTAAAATTATCCCTTACTGGGAAGAAGACAAGCAGACCGTGCTCCTGGAGTACCTAGTCCTGAGGCAGCTTCACCACACAAACATAGCTCAGCTGAAGGGAGCCTACGTCAGCCCACGGCACTTAGTGCTGATCCAGGAGATGTGTGTGGGACCAGAGCTGCTCCACTCCTTGGCATTACGGTAACAGCAAGGAGAGGGAAGGGTTCTCCAGTCAGGGCTGCTGTAGGAAGCAAAACACTTGTGGCAAACTGGAGCATCTCTCTGCATCTATTGCAGTGTGCTGTCATTGCACACGTGATTTGTGAGGGCTGGAACACTTCTCCTAGCTGGATGGGCTAAGAGAGTTGGTGTTCTTCAGCCTGGAAAAGAGAAGGCTCCAGAGAGACCTTCTAGTGGCCTTTCAGTGCTTAAAAGGGCATCTATAGGAGAGCTGGGGACAGACATTTTAGCAGGGCCTGTTGCTACAGGACAAGGGATGATGGGTTTAAACTAGAACAGAGAGATTTAGGCTCAATAGAAGGAAGAGTTTTTAAAATGAGGGTGGTGAAACATTGGCCCGGTTTGCCCAGAGAGGTGGTAGATGTCCCATCCCTGGAACCATTCCAGGTTAGGTAATTTGGGACTCTGAGCGACCTGTTCTGGTTGCAGATGTCCCTGCTGACTGCAGGGGGATTGGGCCAGCTGACCTTTAAAGGCCCCATCCAACCCAAACCATTCTGTGATTCTATGATACAAGAGGATTATGTGGCTCAGGAGGCCAGATTTCTCTTCCATGTTTTTTCTCATAAAGGCAGAATATGGATCTGCTAAAATTCTTTTATTAAAGGAGAGGGAATAGTGGGCATCAAATCTGTATTTTGATTTCTGCACAAGCACTGCTTTCTCTGATATGCAGCTCTGCAACTCCTGAACCCCTTGTGTCTGTAATCCTGACTCACAGTCTAGACCAGCCCCTTGATTCCTTCTTAAGAGTCTCATGGGATTATACATCCAGGACAGGATGATGGTGAGTGTAGAATGACACTCTGGTGAATGCAGATAGGTCATCTCTGGTTTCTACTCCCTACCTTCTGCTAGGACATCATACTCAGAAGTAGAAGTCCGAGATTACCTGTGGCAGATCCTCAGTGCCATTGAGTACCTCCATGCACACAACATCCTGCATTTGGATCTCAGGTCTGAAAATATAATCATCACTGAGCCCAACCTGCTGAAACTCCTGGATTTTGGCAATGCACAGTTCTACGCACAAGACAAAGTTATTATCATGGACAAGTGCATGGACTATGTTGAAACCATGGGTGAGTACAGAGGTCAGTCACAGCAACCTTGGCTTTGCATGTCATCTCTGGTAAACAGAAAGACAGACAGAGCCATTGGTCAAGGCAGCAGTTGCCCCCAGCATGCAAAGTCTCCCAGGTGCTCCCTTCCAGTAACTGTAAGTTTGCAGCAGCAAGTTGTGATGACAGCCACTTACAGACCACAGATGACAGAGGGAGAGGACGTGACCAACACCTCTCTGCCTGGCATCCACCTTTCCAGACCTTGATATTACTGCCATTAGGCCAGATGTTCTCTAGGTTTCATTGCAGTCATCACCCATGAGGGTGTCTTAGCTCAGCCAGCTCCCTGCACTAGAAGCTGCTTCTTTTTCACTCTTGGAAAGGTAGCTAAGCAAAAAAGTACCTGCTGCTTTTACGCTGTCCTCACACCAGTTTGTTTTTCTAGCTCCAGAACTGCTGACAGAGCAAGGAGCCCTCCCACAGACTGATATTTGGTCTGTTGGAATCACAGCCTTCATCATGTAAGTTGGTTTGTCCTTCCCTGCTCTATAAGAAGCTTTAAAAGTGAAATGTCAGGGTCATTGATCAGGGGATATGCACCGACTCAGGGACTTAACCTCAGTTGTGCCCCCTCTCCTTGGAAACAGCACAGAAGGCTGTACAATGGAGAGGATAGAGCTGGCTGCACACTGAGACACTGAGACAGGTTGCCCAGAGAGGTAGTAGATTCCACATCCCTGGAACCGTTCCAGGTCAGGTTGTCTGAGGTTCTGAACAACTTGATCTGAAGATGTCTAGTCCCAGCAATATCTTCATGCAGAGTAAGGAGGTTGTTTTACAAAACAGCTGTGGGTGTTTCTACTCAGCCTCATCTGAAAAGCCCTAACTTCATCAAGAAAATTCAAATGCCACCAAGTGGCAAGGCAGCCAAAGTCAGGAAGGCCACTGAAGAACAGTGCCATTTGAGGGTTTGTTTTCCTATGTGATACTTCTGTGCATCACCCTGGTTGTCCTTTCGCTGCTGGCTGGGAGTTCCTGGGAAAAGAAGCACTCTGAGCTATGCTCTTCATGCTGATCAGTTCTCTTCTCCTGAGGCAGGTTGAGTGCCAACTACCCTGTCAGCTCAGACGTACCCTGTGAGTTTCTGAGAGTGGCCAGGAAGGGTAAAGTGAAGCTGACGCGGTGCTACGCAGGGCTCTCTGGGGGAGCAGTGTCCTTTCTCCAGAGCACACTGTGTGCTAATCCCTGGTAAGATGATGTCACCTGGTGCAGACCCTGGCTATTGCCCCTTCTTTCTCGCTCTTTGCAAGGAACCTCCTCACCCAGCATGGATCCTCAACTGACTTTTTCACCTTCTTCTCTCCCAGGGGAAGACCATCAGCCTCAGAGTGCCTTCAGAGCCCATGGCTCCAGGAGACAGGTTTGGACAACAAGCAGCAAGCACTGGTCACCTTCCCTACCACAAAACTAAGGAATTTCCTCACTGAACGGGAAAAGAAAAGGGGTCTGCTGTGCTCCAAGTATGGCCTCGTGGTTGCACAGTGATGTGGATGCAGTGATAGACATGAATTGTCACCTTCTTCCCTTTTGCACTTCGTGTTTGGTACCAGATGGTCCTGTCAAGTTGCTGTGCATCAGCTGAGCTGGGGTAGCCACTCTCTGTGAATGGGATTTAGGACAATTGAGCAAATTAACCCATATATGGGCATTGCCACAAGGTAAGAGCAGAAATGTGGCCTGCTGATGGGGCTCGGGTGACCAATGGGAACTTGACAGGACATGTGTCACCTGGCTGCACACTCCCTGGAACACTCAGGGAAGATTTCTGAATGGGACAGCTCCCAGACTCAAGCAGTTCTGCAAACCCTTCCCTGAGGCCAGAGAGACTCCATGTGTGCTAATGCTGGACTTCTGCCTCCTACTTCAGATGATTTCAGAAGCTGCACACTTCTCATCCAACCATGACCACCACAGCAAGGTCCGAGTGACTGGTGGGTTCCTCACCTGCCTTCAATCTAAGAGAATTCAATGACCAGTTATGAAGGGAAAATAGAGAAGAATGAAGCACTTTTAGGGGGCTAACCTTAGGCAGCAATGTGTCTTCAGGCTTTGGATGACGAGGTCCAACAGAAAAAGACCTGAATGATCCATCCTGAGCTGATAGCTGACCTTACTTTGAGCAGAATGTTGATCTAGAGACCTCCTGAGCTCCCTCCTAACCTGACTTGTCCTGTCTATGTCTTTGCCAAGTGTCTTTGCACCAGGCGACCGGGTGGAGTGGTGGAGCTCTGCAAGCATCCATGAGCAGCCAGGCTCAGTATGTCACTTACCTGGCCTAGCTCTCCACCATCCCCATGTGGGAATAACTTGGCTACCAGACAGCAAAGGCAGCAAATAGTGACCATGGTTTCATTTGTACCACTGACAGATTCTGCCACTTTGAAGCTGGGCTCTTCTATTCTGGAGAGGCAGAGGCACATCTACAAGAAGATGTGGCAGCAGCATGACCAGCAAATGCTGTGTCATTTCATACCTAAAAGCAATCCTGAACTTTGATGTTCCTTTCTCCTTCAAAATCTGCTTTCCTTTGCAATGGATGGTGTTAGCTGTGTCACTGCTTTGTGCCTATAACCTCAGTGTTCCTTTGAGTTTCTCTGGAGTGAATGATCTGTCTATCAGTTGGTTTCTTCTCAGTGATACACCAATTATTTTTTTTATCAATTTCGATGAGCTTCATCAATTTTCCTTACAAGCAGCAGTAAGCAGAAGCTTTCTTGGAGCTGTATCTCTGGCTGTGTTTGGGGGAACAAAGGAAAAACAGTTCCTAATGAGTTACAGTTTAATATTGGAAGTGATGCTGTTTAACCAGGGGTGGGCTTCTCCAACACCTGTAACCCATCTTGCTCCAAACCTGATGAGAGCAGCATCAGACCTTCTTCCCTTGCATAGTGTGCAGAGCAGGAATGGTGACTGTGAGCAGAGGAGCTTCCTCTGTGCTGTGGAGAGCAGACACTGACTCGAGAGATTGTAAAGATTTGAAGGTCAAAGTGACACTGTCTTCACTGTGCACTACAGAAGAGAAAACCAAGGGTTCCTAGCTAGGCTCCATGCTCAGTTCTCTTGGAGAACAGAGGAGTTACACAAGACAGAGACTGCCATAAGCTCTGGCCCCAACAAACTTTTCATCACTTTGGACTCCTTCCAATTCCAGTTCTCTTTACAAGTCCAGTAAGGTTTCTATTGGCACAGGCTCATTCTTTACTCTTGCTGGTGCACTTCAGGATGGGAAGCTCAGTGCTAGGGGACAACCTATCTAAGCATGAAACTTAACTGCAGGTTAACTCATGTGGAGCTTTCACACTCTTCCATATATGACTCAAATTAACTAATTTTATGGTTTTTTGCTTCTTACAACTGCAGGCATTTGAGCATGTCTGAGGTCTTCTATAGACTCAATACTGTTTGGTTAACTAAACCATTCTGACGAGGAAGTAAAGCCAGATTTTTCTGCTGAATCATTGTCAGTGTCCTTATTGTTATATCCCTTTATAAAACCCAGTCCATATTTGTGCAGCACCCATCCCTCAGCCCTCACCTCTGACCTGAGATCCCTACAAGTACTAATCATGAGTAGACACTGTACATTAGCAAGGAACACCTTCCTGCAAACCACCTGCACAAAAAAAATCCTCTGGATAGAGCCTTGCAGTGAGGAAATCACTTGACCAGATGTCACTGTGGCCCTAACCTATCCAGCTACCCCAAGGCATTCCTGGGCATGGTTTGAAGCTTTCAAACCACTGGCCAGTAGGTGGGTATCAGAACAAAGAAAGGAACTGGATCTTTAGACTGGATGTTAAGAGGAAGTTCTTTACAGTGAGGGTGGTGAGGCACTGGAACAGGTTGCCCAGGGAGGTTGTGGATGCTCCCTCCCTGGAGGTGTTCAAGGCCAGGTTGGACGAGGCCTTGAGTGAGCTGTACTAGTGGGAGGTGTCCCTGCCTATGGCAGGGGGTTGGAACTGGATGATCCTTGAGGTCCCTTCCAACCTTACCATTCTTTGATTCTATGAACCCACATGTGAGAAAAAAACAAAAAAAAACAACAACCAACCAAAAAACAAGATAGGAGTCAGAGAGAGAATGTGGAAGTCATGAAAAGGTACTGGACTGAGGGAATATTAACTGTGCTAGTCAAGCCTTGTGCATTTACAGGTAGTTTTTGTTTCCCTTGGCTCTGCTACAGCTGCTTGATAGCTTCTGCTTGAATTTCTATCACCACCAAGTCTAGGTTAATGCCCAGTGCACCCGTACAGGATAGTTTGCCCCTGACACACAATTACAACATAACTGTCCTCTGCAAAACAAAGCAGAATCCAGCTTGGATGTACAGACACACATGGGAAATGTTTGAGTTGGTCCTTGGTCACGCATAACCTCCATAGTCCAAGGTTAGTGTTGATGTTAAAATCAATCCACTGTCTTCTGCACAGGTGAGGGTCTGGAATTTAAGGAAAGGACTTTAATAAGACAATAGGACAGACTGTGCTGGTCAAGTGTACAGTTAGACCAGACAATTGTGTGTGCCAGCTACTTATATGCACACAACCAGCCCTTTTTATCCTTTTACTTATTTTCTCTTTTCTTTTACTCTTTTCTTCCCTGAATCACCTAATTCCCTTCTTTTCCCAATTTTGGGTCCTTCCCTAAATCCCAAGGAATTCCAAAATGTCCTTCCCCTGCATACTTTAAAATGTCCTCCCTCTGTTTATAGCAATGCCCCTTAATCCAGATGGTGATCCAGGGAGCTGCTCCCAATGACACATCTTGATGGGTCTTATGTCAAGACCATGGGGCTGATGGCTCCACAGGGACAGTTCTGGGAGGGACCTGACAAAACGCCCCTTCCTTGGAAACCCTTCTTTTAGGTTGCCCCCTGCTGTGATGTCCCTGTGCTCCTCTGGGCTTCTGCAGATGGGCTTTTGATGGGCTGATGGCCCCTGTGATGGTTCTAGGAGTAGCCTGTCTCTTTGTGCTCCTATGTGGTGAGCTTTTATCACATAACCCAAGACCACAATAACCAGAGACACAGAGCAGCAATACACGAGAAGGAGCTAAAGAAGAAAGTCATGATAACTGCTCGGCAAACAAGACCATTATCAGTGGTGGCATTGCACAGATCAGAGAGCCACCGGACCACACCGTTTATCTCACAGATAACACCAGAACAAACACCACCAGAGGGACTTGCCACATCAAAAGCGCAGACGGTATCTGAACTGAACATCGCGAACAGGCTGCATTGTCCCGAATCCCCAGCGGCTGATGTCTATCGCTGGGATCGCCTCCTCTCTGTTAACCAGCTCCAGATCATAGTGACTCAGCATCAGGAACACAAACAGCTTAACTTCAGCCGTGGCAAAGAATCGCCCGGGACAGATGGATACCCCTGCCCCCCAGGGCATGCTGAAGTATTTCAACTTCTTCCCGTTTCTGTAGAACTCTTTCTTGGTGCCGTCTGGGTTTACAAAGCGGTCATACTTAAATTTGTGAGGCTCAGGGTGGATTTCTGGGTTCATCTGCACAGAGAGATGCGGGAACAAAGCCACCCTGTCTCCTTTGCGAAGAGTGTACTCTGTCCCACTGCCCGTCTTAAGGCTGATGTCCTGGAGGACAGCTCTGATCAGCACTGGGGCTGCAATCAGCCTCAGGGTCTCCTCCAAAGCGCTATCCAGAAGAGGACAGAGGTTTAACATGTCTCTAGTGACGTTAATCGGGGGGCTCCCTGGCTTCACTTCCTGGCCGCTCTGCCTTAAGACTTTATCTATCTCATCCTTCACAGCCTTCATAGCTTCTGGATGTTTCATCAGATACAAGAGGAGCCAGAAGGCAGTTGGGCCAGTATTGCCCTGGGATGCCCAGAGGAGCATAAACATGAACCGATCCCTCATGTACTCGGGGACATCATTTTCTACCAGAAGTTTGTCTTGATGACTTATCCATCCGCTGATATTGTCCTTCTGCCAGCAATTCTTCACAGACAGCACGCTCCAGAAGAGCCTCTTCAGCCGTTCAGCTTCTCTCTTGTCCTTGGGAGACAAGACAGCATAGGCCAGCTGAGGGAAGAGGCGGTCGTACTTCCGGAACTCGTGAAACAGCTGGTTGGAGTGGATGCGATCTTGCTCGTGAGCTTTCTCCTTGTTAGCTGCCCCTTGGTGTGGCTCAGTGCCATACAGAGCCAGGTACCCAGCTCTGAAGACGATGTTGTAGCAGTAGTAGAAGAGGCTATCCTCTTGCCACACTCTCTTCTCCTCTCCTGAGTTCACATGGAAAAACATCAGCTTCTGAAAGTTCTCCATGGTGGCCTGTATCATGACAGTGAGTCCATCTCCCATCAGATGCTTTGTGCTCGATTCATGAACTATGTTATAGTTGGCTTTGATGGGCTTGTAGCCAAAAACTCGCAGCACCAATTTACTTGCAAAAGTGTTGAAGTCGAGCTTGGATCGTGATTCCTTCACAATGGCTCCGAAGCAGAAGGGGTCCAACACAAAGGTGAAGTAATAGCCTCCGATCAGCACGGTGAAAATATCCCCATGTCTTCTCTGCATGCTTTTTAGAAACTCTGAACTGTCTCTTCTGAAATCCAGCGCATAACCCAGCCAGGGAATGGTGCCTTTGTCCAGAGGTGGTTCATTGGGTCTCCGTCTCCGAAACGTGCCCAGGAGGTAGAGCCCACCAAGAAATGATGCTGTCAAGGTACACAGGAGAATCACCCAGAGAGCCATGAAAGCTCTGCAACCCTCTAGGAACTTGGGCTAGAACTGGGAACATGGGCTGGGGCAGGAATGTGCTTTTTATGCCCATCCAGCAGCTGATAGACAAACAGACATCTGACCTGACAACCTCTGTCCCCATTGGCAGCAAGCTTTTGCCTCTCCCCTGCTTGTCTCTTGATGAGCAAACAGAGGTTTTTAAGGTGGAACTGCAGTCACAGAATGTTAGGTGTTGGAAGGGACCTCGAAAGATCATCTAGTCCAATCCCCCTGCCAGAGCAGAAGGTATATTGAGATCAATGTCTGGAGTATGCTGAAACTGGAGTTACTGGGCTGCTGCATAAGGTGGATGGGTTTTGGTGTGTGCTCTGCAGCAGCTTAAGAAAATTCCCTTCTCTAGGCGGCACAGAGCCCAGCTTTTGGCAAAGAAGGTTCAGAGAAGTTCACTGAGTGATTCCTGCTTTTCAAACCAGGCTATGGACACATGGAAAAAATGAAAGGAAGAGTGGATGTTGGAAATGGATGTTAGTTTGGAGAAGAGGAAGCTGAGGGGAGACCTCATTGCCCTCTACAATTCCCTGAAAGGAGGGTGGAGTGAGATGTGGGTCAGTCCCTTCTCCTCATATCAGGTGATAGAATGAGAGGAAATGGCCCGAAATTGTGCAGGGGAGGTTTATGGTGGAGATTATTCTTTTACTGAGGAGTGGTCAGGCATTGGATCAGGAGTCACCAAGGTATTCAAGAAATGTGTGGGCATGGCATTCTGACATGGTTTAATGGCCGTGGTGACCTTAGGATGATAGTTGGACTTGATAATCTTAGAGGCTTTTCCAGTTGGAACAGTTTGATGATTCTATGAAATGCTGCTGGAAATAAGCTGAAGATTGAGGGAAGGGGGTTACAGCTGACCTAATCTGGTCTCAAATGCCAAGAGAAGGAAAGGTCTTTTTGATGTTCTTCAACACATTGTGCCCCATGAGTGCTTTGCTATACAGTGTTAAGCACTGCTAACTCAAACTAGCAAAGCAAGACAGGTCTGCATCCTCCGTGAGTGCTGAGGGTTTGAATCAGTTGCATTTGCTTTGTATCAGAGAAGTCCAGAGGCTTCAAATAGCTAAGCCCATCTCATGACTGGAGAGCAGTGCATGGACAACAGCACTTTTATCTGTCCCAGTGCTCTGCAACTGCAAATCAGTTGTGCCCCCTTCAGCCAGTGGAATATCCCAAACTGTCTGGTGCCATCCCTATTTCTGGCAGTTTTACCCATTTTCTCTTCTGCTTCACTGCCTTTTCTGCAACCCACTCTCCGCATAGGGTTTGGGAATAATATCAATTACTTTGTGCCCTGTCTTTGTGCCCTGTAATTTGCTACACTGAAGATGGAAAAGCACTGTTCCAGGCTGCCCAGAGAGGTGGTAGATGCCCCACCCCTGGAACCATCCCACGTCAGGTTGTTTGGGGCTCTGAGCAACCGGCTCTAGCTGCAGATGTCTCTGCTGACTGCAGGGGTTGTACTAGCTGACTTTTAAAAGGTCCCATCCAAGCCCAAATATTCTATGACTCTACGTCTCTATGATCTGTGCAGCCAGTCACCACAGCCTCTGCCCCACAGGCTGGTGCTTGGACCTCCCAGCACCCTTGTGTAGACAGTGACACCATATGGAAACAGAGTGAAGAAAAAATGCGTCCCTGAAAAGAGGAAGGCAGGTAAGAAGGCCAGGAGGCCTGCATGGATGGATAGAGAGCTCCTGGATACACTCAAAAGCAAGAAGGCTTATAGAGAATGGAAGCGAGGACAGGGGACATGGGATGAATACAAAGATACTGTTCATGCAGCCAGAGCTGTGGTAAGGAAAGCTAAGGCACAGCTCGAATTGAAATTGGCCAGGGACATTAAAGGGAACAAGAAGAACTTCTACAGGTATATTAGTGAGAAGAGGAGAACTAGGGACAATGTGGGACCCTTACAGAAGGAAAATGGAGAGCTGCTGACAA